>JANBXA010000741.1:57785000-57792500 GCA_030556225.1 Cricetiscus sungorus | reverse complement strand
CCAGGCCTATGTGGTGAGACACCGGAACAAAACAAAGCACACAGCAGACAAACTTCTCCCCCACAGAGCCTCAAAGGGTAGGAGGGGCACGAGGAGGATGCAGGACGCACAGAGGCTCTGGCATTGTCTGAGTCTGTTGCTACTCCTTGTTCAGATGGGGACAGATGCCAGCCATCAAATGGGCTGTATGACCCCCGTCTTTCCATGGGAGACTCCTGGCTGTGGCTGCCCCAAAGTGTCAGACTGTGTCCCCTCAGGAGGCGTCTGGAGCCCACGCAGGAAGACTCTGCACAACATGAACGCCAGGCCTCTGGATGTGCTTTGGTAATCAAAAGGACTGGCCAAAGCGAATCTGACGTGTTCACAATAGGCCTAATAGCCATTGTACATGTGGCAATTATCCCTAAATAGGGCTTATAAATCACTACATTGCATTTACACTGCTGAACCAAGGTTGTAATTTTCCATTTCATTAGACTTATCATTGTCAAGATAGGATAGTATAATGAGTGCCATATACCCATCGCCTAGAATTTTAAAATATTAACACTTCGACATGTTTTTTGTATGTAGTATTTAAAGCAGTCTTCGGGAATCATGACAACGTGTTTTCCCTGAAGGCGTTATCAGCACCTCTGAACTACCATTTTCCTACAAGCTCGTAATGCCCTCCCAGCGCGCACAGCGGATCAACACCAACTCGCTTACCACAGAAACCTTGGACATTCTGACATCTCCACGGGTACCTCAGACGTCTCGTCTACTCAAAGCACCTTCCAATCAACGCTTTTTTATTTTTACTACTTATCGTTTGGTGCAAACATATGTATGTCTGGAGACTGAACCTAGGGCCTTAGGAATGCTGAGCACATGCTTGACCACTGAGCTGCCTCCTCGCGCCCCGCCCACTCTTCAACTTGTTAGTGTCGCCCCTTTAGCCCTGGGCGAAGAATCTAACAGGAGTGACATGGGAAAACTGCTGTCTTTTAGCTTTGTTTAATTGCCTGCTCGCCGAGGCATTGAACTCTGGTCTCTAACCCCCATACTTCCTGTAAACGAAGAGTTAGCTAGGATTCAGTTTACTTTTTTTTTTTTTCTCTTTTGAAAACTACTCAGCTGCCGTTTCTCTGCATGTGGCAAATGGCAGAAGGCTCCACTACGTGATCCTCAAAGAGAGGAGAGTGGCCCAGTGGTATTTGGGCTTCATAGCCAGCCCTGCAGCACCCTGGAAAGTTTTGATCTCACAGCAGAGCGAGGGCCTGAGCCAAGGCCTCCGCATCTTCTGTTTCCTCCAGCCTCCTGGCCTGCCGGTCTAGTCTCTTCTCCAGTGGGTTAGAGCACTGTTCTGGGTCCCCTGTGTGCCACAGGACTGTGGACATCTCACCACCCCCTTTACAAAAGACCCAGACGGCCTCCTCCGCTCTGCCGGGAAGCCGCGGCCATATCAATCAGGAGTTGATCTCTGGATGGACACCAACTCCGCTAGTACCTTTGACCTTCTTTCCTCTGGCCTTCCGCATGTTAAACTCCTGCAGTGGTTTTGTTTTAGGGGCCTGCGTGCCTTACGGCTGAGGGCACAAGGACAGTGAAAATGTCTGGGATGTGGAGAGATGATCGGTCAATCTAGCAAAAACTTCTGGACTCTTCCTTGAGGCTTGAAGGTGACTGAGAGTGGAAGCTCCAATATGAGGGTTCATATCCTGGCGGAGTAGTTCGGGGATTGTGTTCCTTGGATGTTACTGAGGCTTGCTTCCTCATCCCTAACTGGCGATAACAAGGGGGAGTCCTCTGACGCTCTTTTCTCTGCAGCACCACCACCAGCCTGCTTGCCCAGTGAGCACCTTCAAGACAAGAAGCCTCTTCCCTCTGGGGCTTTCTCAGTGCTGCGTTTCCTATCAAAGCCCGGGACAGTGCATTCTGCCAAGAGGGAGGCCAACGGATTCTTCCACGCCAGGTTAATGCTGAGCGCTGCATTGATCCACCCAGAAAAGAGAGCAGGGAAACACTCCACACCCCTGCTCCAGCTTTCAGACACCTTCCTCAACTCCCATTTTAAACTTTTAGTTCAGAAGAATCTTTTCAGGACAGACGACCTCCTTCCTCTGGATCTGGTTCTGTAACATTGTGGACTAGCTAGAAAAGACCAGGACTCAGTCCAGCACTTAACATCCAGCTTAGATCCCGCCTGTCTGTCTGTCTGTCCGTCCGTCCGTCCGTCCGTCCGTCCGTCCGTCCGTCCGTCCATCCGTCCATCCATCCATCCATCTATAATCTGTCTGTCCGTCCATCCATCCATCCATTCATCCATCTATCATCTATGTAGAGCCCATCTGTCTGTCTGTCTATCTATCTATCTATCTATCTATCTATCTATCTATCTATCTAGAGCCCATCTGTCTGTCTGTCTGTCTGTCTATCATCTATCTATCTATCTATCTATCTATCTATCTATCTATCTATCTATCTATCGCCCGTCTGTCTGTCTGTCTGTCTGTCTGTCTACCTGCTTTGAAGCCAGGTTGACTTTCACACTCACTGTACCCTGACTTCCCTGTCCTCCGAGTGCTGGTGTAACAGGCATGAGCCACCACACTTGCTTCTGGGAATTTTAGAAGCCACTTGATTCACCAGACATTGTCCCATTTCCAATGAGCACGCTGAGAGGGACAGTGAGGTGATGGCTAGTCTCCCCCACCTTTAGTAGATGAGAACGGAAGACACGTATCTTCATCACACGACACATTACCAACGGGAACTATTTGGTCTCCGGTCCCCGGGACAACCCCACCCCTACTGGGCACTGGCAGTAGAGGAGGTGAAATGGGAGGCAGTAGTGGCCCAGGCTCTGTGCCACTTCCCCGTGAACTTTGATGGTCACCCCGACTGAAAGCGGTTTTTTATTTTACATTTGAAGCCATTTTCTAGGTGTCTGCCGATGTTAAAAACAGTGCCTGTCCATGTTGGTGTCCCTGGGTTCTGATCACTCAGTCTGCCGATGTTAAAAACAGTGCCTGTCCATGTTGGTGTCCCTGGGTTCTGATCACTCAGTCTGCCGATGTTAAAAACAGTGCCTGTCCATGTTGGTGTCCCCGGGTTCTGATCACTCAGTCTGCCGATGTTAAAAACAGTGCCTGTCCATGTTGGTGTCCCTGGGTTCTGATCACTCAGTCTGCTGGCTCCTAGAGGCTTGGTGGTTATGACACCATCATGGTTCCTGGTTCTCTTGGCATCACGGCAAACGCAGCACTGGCCTTGTGCGAAGGGGTCAAGTCTTGCTGGACTGAACAGACACAGTTGGTCCTTTGTGTGCAATGAAAGAGTCTGCTTCTCGCATGGCTTGAGTACTTCCTATGTACAACAATTTCTCTACCCTGTGTTTTCCCACAGTTGTTTTCTCAATAATGGCATGACGTCGCCATGCCAATTTAAACACAAGAAAAAAGGACATTACCATCTTCCCTCAAACAGGAAGAAAAGGTCCCAAGATTTAAATATAAGCCCATCAACCCTAAGCCCCAGACGTTAAACATCAGCAAAAGTGAAAGGAGAAAGGGAGAGAGAAAGAAGAGACAAAGGGACAAGCGTGTGCGTGCGTGTGCATGTGCGTGTGTGTGCGTGTGCGTGTGTGCGTGTGTGAGGTGTGTGTGCGTGTGTGCGTGTGTGTGCGTGCCTGTGTGTGCGTGTGTGCGTGTGTGTGCGTGCGTGCGTGCGTGTGTGAGGTGTGTGTGTGCGTGTGTGTGTGCCTGTGTGTGCGTGTGTGCGTGTGTGTGCGCGGCGTGTGTGTGCGTGCCTGTGTGTGCGTGTGTGCGTGTGTGCGTGTGTGAGGTGTGTGTGTGCGTACGTGCGTGCGTGTGTGTGCGTGTGTGTGCATATGTGTGTGTGTGCGTGCGTGTGTGCGTGTCTGAGGTGTGTGTGTGCGTGCGTGTGTGTACATGTGTGTGAGGTGTGTGTGTGCCTGTGTGTGTGCCTGTGTGTGCGTGTGTGCATGTGTGAGGTGTGTGTGTGCGTGTGTGTGTGCCTGTGTGTGCGTGCGTGCGTGTGCGTGCGTGTGTGTGTGGCGTGCGTGTGTGCGTGTGTGTGCGCGTGCGTGTGTGTGCGTGCCTGTGTGTGCGTGTGTGAGGCGTGTGTGTGCGTACGTGCGTGCGTGTATGTGTGTGTGTGCGTGTGCTCGTGTGTGCGCGAGCGTGTGTACATGAGTGTGTGTGCGTGTGTGAGGTGTGTGCATGCGTGTGCATGTGTGCATGCGTGTGTATGGGTGTGTGTGCATGTGTGTGCACTGCGTGTGTGTGCGTGTGTGTGTATGTGTGTGTGCGTGCGTGTGTGTACATGTGTGTGCACTGCGTGTGTGTGAGGTGTGTGTGCGTGCGTGTGCGTGTGTGCATGTGTGTGTGCGCGTGCGTGCGCGTGTGTGTGCGTGTGTGTGCGTGCGTGCGTGTGCGTGTGCGTGTGCGTGTGCGTGTGCGTGTGCGTGTGCGTGTGTGTGTGCGTAATGGTATCGTTAAGAGATTTATAACAGGACAGACCTCATGAATAAACTGCCCAGGCTTGGTAAAATAGAACACAGTGGATTGCCTCTGGTTTGACCCGTGAATACTAGGGAGGTTCTGACGTGGGGAAGATGAAGGGTTTGCCCCGGGACGGGGATGGAGGCAGTGAGAGTTAGGTTTGAGACAACGGCACCTTTTGTGGCTGATACTGTAAAGGGACAACAGCAGGCGGTGCAGGACGGTGGACGCACACTGCAGAAAGGTGGCACCCGCTTTGTCTGCAGAAAGGTGGCACCCGCTTTGTCCAGGCGCAGCAAACTTGGTTGAGGAGCAGCAGGACTAAAAGCAGGGTTGGCTACAGCTGGGTGGATCTTAGCACACGCAGCAGTCGGACCTTCAGTTCATAAGTGAGTGGCCTCTGTGCATCCCTGAGGTAGTATGCTCAGGAGGAGGCTTGAGACAGCAGTGGGCTGGGCCACCCCTGGCGGAAGAAAGAGCCTTCCTGTCTTTGGAGGAACTGAGGAACTGTTTTCCCCAGGTAGACGTCCCCAGTGTGTTGAAGGAGGCAGAGACATTTGCCAAGGCCAAGGCCAGAGTTAGATGTGGGTAAATATTTGCTTTGCCTCAGCTGGAGGAGATGGATTGTTAATAGCGGCAGGCAGCATGACTCATGTCACAGAGTGTACCGACAATTCAGGAAAAAGCCACTCTGGAAATTGCCAGAATGTCAGGCAATGTCAGTCAAAGAACTCCTAACGTACATACACACGCACCCATTTCTTGTCATGTCTACTCACACGTGCATGTGCACTGATGTGCACAGGTGTGCTCACATGCACAGACCAGAGATCTTTCAAGTGCATGTATATGTATGTGTCCCTTGACGAGTCAGTATGTCACTTTGGCTACCCAGAGTTTCCCGGGTGAGCTTGGGCCAGCAAACACAGTTAACTCAGAGCCCTTAGGGAACCAGCTTTCCCTATGCGGGGCAGGCGGAGTGCTGGGCTGGGATTAGAAGGGGCTGTGGACGTGAGCTATGTTCTGTGACAGTCACAATGAGAACCACAGCGCTGTGCTGTAGGTAGAGGGCCAGCTTCCAAGACATCTATGACAACCATCCCTGCCTCCCTCCCGCAATCCCTCCCCCTCCTGGCGCTGTGTCTTCTCTCAAGGATGGGTGGGAACTGGGGGTGCTTTTAACTCACAGGGTGTGTCTCGGGTGATGAGATATCACTTTGGTAATTTTGTACAGGCATTATATACAGATGCTCACTAGCTCGCAGGTAGAGACACTCTGCTGCTTTTGAAGAAAGGTGCCCTGCCATGGGCATGCAGGGAGTGTGTGACCATGAAAGGTCTCCAGTTCCTTGAAGTGGTTTCTAGCAAGAAACAATGGCTCCTTAGTCCCCAAACCATGAGTAGACGAACTCTGCCAACAGCATAAGTTTGCTTCTAGACAGGAGGTTGGCATACTTAGAAAGCCCCTCGATTCAGCCTGTGGGTCTCGTCGGAGCCACAGACCCCACTAAATTGCACAAAGGTATCGTAGGACTTAGGACTTAGAGACACTGTGAGGTAACAGACAGTGTTTTAAGCCACTAAGTTGGTGGCAGTTTCTATGTAGTGACAATTTCCCACAAGAAGTTCTGTAGAGGTGTGGGGACACGCTGGTGTGGAAAGTGGAGAGGACGGAGTGTCAATCCTGAGTCAGTGAAGTCACACATAGTCACTAACTGGCTTAGTAAAGATGTCTGCATTCCCCCCGGGGCCCAGTTCATTCTTTTTCAACTCGACACCGTTGTCCAAGACTGTTTCTGAGTTTTCTACGAATTTTTATAATAAATTCTGATCCACACAAGTGATATGTCAATAGATTTAATATTTGTTGAGCATTTACTGATGGCACACGTTGAGTATGTTCCTGTTTCATCACACTGCCGCTTCAGAGCTCATCCTGCTCCCATAAGGACACTGAGGGTTAGACTGATCTACAAGCTCGCATTGGCCCACATGGCTGGAAAGTTAGACACCAGAGGACACTTTTTTGCTCCTTTCACTGTGCTATGCAAGGCCAGAGCCCTGGGGAAGTCCATCCAATTCTTTAACCAGAAGAGCAATCAGGAGACAGAGACCGAAGCCTCAGGAAGGAGCTTGGAGTTTCTATAATCAAGTGGAGAGCCACATAAGTGGTAACTCAATCTGACAGCCAGCACCAAATAGATTCCCAGTGACAGGTTTGACAAAGTCAAATTGTCAGGCAAGTCCATCAGAGGCCATTTCAGAGTGCAGAGAAAGGAAGGAATGAGGGACCTGAGACTCTCTTCCACACGCCCGAGACACCGGGGGTTGGAATTGCTTTTCTTTTGGTGGCCCAAATTTGTCTCCTGAGCTTCAGATAGATTTTTTTGCGGCTGTGCTGGTGGTCACTGTAACCAACTCAACACATCCTCAGACTAAACTCATTATCTGCACCCAAAGGTACCTTCTTTCTGGGTTCTCTGTTGTGGTTAAATGACATCCACTCACAAAGTTTCCAATATACAAGCCCTCTCTTTTGCTTACCTTTTCTATGGAAACACCCGGATCTATGAGCTTCACTTCTGAGATGTTGCCTGAGTGCCTGCCTCCTTGGAGGAGGCTAGATTTCTCTCACGTCTCTGTTGGACTCTCCCAATAGGTGCGTAACTGACACAACCTCCCCTCCTGCTCTCCACTCCACAGCTTTCCACGCTGACTCCAAAGTAACTTTCAAAAATACAAATGGCCAATGCATTCCAAGCCCCTGAAAGACACACCTACACGATCCCATGTGTCTGGGGAGACAAGGGGTTCCTGGCTTACGAATCCTTGCGTGGCTCCATCTTCTCTGCTTCCTCTCAACCCCTGAATCCCAATGCCATTTATTTACGTTCCCATCCTCACAGCTGCTTAAGTCACTCCCTGCAACGTCCCTCTGTGTTTTGTCTACCTACTCATCCTATTAGGCCCACTCAAGTGTCTCATCTTCCACAAA
>JANBXA010000741.1:57725000-57780000 GCA_030556225.1 Cricetiscus sungorus | reverse complement strand
CTCCAGGTCTGCAGTGTTACAGACTTTTCTCCTGGACCAGAAGGTCCCACTCGGGTCTTGAACACAGATCTGTGAGTGACAACCCGGCCTTCCTGGGCAGTGGGGAAGAAGCTGGTCACTCTCTCTTCTCCACAGACAGGCCAGGCCAGGTGGAGAGGGAAGTAAGGCCCCTCTGGGGGACCACAGATGGGTGGGGGCCTTGCTTGTGAGGCAGACACTTGGAGTCCTTCTTGTAAGTGTGCAGTTATATAATGGCGTGAGGACGGATATAGATGAGTCACCGTCCACACACACACACACACACACACACACACACACACACACACACACACACACACCTAAATATAATTCACAAGAGGTTGTGCAAGCGATTAGCTAAAAAAAAAAAAAAAAAAAAAGTCCAGGACGCCCACTCCGAGCCCGGAGCGTGCATTATCCCCAAACACGAAAGTTTGCCCTGGCTGCAGAACCAACTGACGCAGTCAGGACAGAATTTGGATTTAGTTCTGAGAGAGCCGGTCTTGCCCACCACGGTGCCAGGATGAAAGTCGGGATGGCTCTGGAATTACTAGATGGACTGAGCCACCCTCCTCTCCTCTCCCAGCCAGGACCAGAGCTTGCTGGCACGCAGGGGGAGGGGTGGGGCTGGTGAAAGCAAGAGTCCGCTGGGAGAACTATCCAGCGATATTTCAGAATGATGGATTTCTCCTGGGACCCGCAGGCTCAGAGAAGGCAACATTGTAGCCATCCAGGGCAGAGCCGCTCCTGACACCTAGAGCTGGCAGCTGGGGCTGGCTGCACAGAGCTGCCCTGCTGAGTTTATATTGGTAGTCTGTTTTGAATTTACAGAGCTGCCTCTTTGCGAGGGTATTTTGAGATGCTCCCGCAAGGCAACCCGCAAGGGCTCCAAGTAGCTTTTGTTTCTTACTCACACAGACAAGGAGCTGAACTAATTGAGACAGTGACCCAAATTTGTGAGTATCACAAAGTATCACACTTGGCCTGGATTCCTGAAGCTTTCCAAGACGTCTCTGTGTGTGTGCTCGCCCATTTGGAAGTCTTTTCCTGGAGCCCCTTTGAAGACATCCCCCAGCCACACAGAATCAGCAAGTAAGTGCCAGGGTCCCCTCTTGACTAGTCTGCAAAGAGGATCAGGCACGAAAACTCTTCTAGAGGCTTCTGTTCATATGAACACAGCCTGGCAAAACAGTTGCTGTCCTCTGTTCAGTAACAGCGCAGTTCAACCTTGCTCCACATCCCCCTTCAATCGAAATAATTTGGGTGTCCCAGGGTTGATCTACCCAAGGTTTCCAGAGCAGAGATTTGCCTCACAGCCTTGAGACAGGCATTGTCTGCTTTTAATTCCTCCAAGGATAGTTCGCTTGTGCAGAGCACTCACAGCTGTTGTCAGAATTTACAGAGGAAAAGGACAGGGGAGATTTCCCTTTGCCTTCCTGCCTCTCTTGTTACCCTCATGTGCACTAAGACCTGGGGGAGGCCTGGTAAGTAATAGGCAGAGCGTGTGGGTGCTACCAGGGGCCTGTGGATGGCCAACTCACTTCAAATAAGCATTTTCCATTTGGTTTCTAGTCCCCCCTCTCTCTTTTTCCTATTTTCAGCTTTCAGTGTCCTTTATGACTAATGGATAAGACAGAAAGCTTTTTATTCTCTCTTTGGGGATTCTGTTTATCATAAACACAAGTTGTGAAAAGAAAAAAAGAAATCTGGTCCCCCCCCCCAGACAGCTCTGCAGAAGTGAAGCTCTGAAGGGTGTGGCGAGGCAGGTGGGCGCGAGGCAGGTGGGCGGCTGGGGGTTGAGGTAGAAGCAAGGCTGGTTGCCAGGACTGAGGGCTTCAGATGGTAGCTCACCTGTGCCTCCTGTCAGACGCTCCCCGAGTGCTGGCCTGGGATCCCTCTCTAGCTTAACTCAGCAGGAGGCTGAGTCAGGAGAGCATCGTCCAGTATCTATAGCTGCAGATTATTTTCTTAGGAATAACTGGGATGGGGCTCTAGGATGGGATGAAGCTATTGCAAATGTGTTGAGGGGCTACAGGGTAAAGTCAGGGTGAAAGGGAAATGCGGAGAGGAAAGTGAGATGAAGGAGAGGAGGGAGGAGGGAGGGAGGAGGGAGGGAGGAGGGAGAGAGGAGGGAGGGAAGATGAGGGAGGGAGGGAGGAGGGAGGATGAGAGAGGGAGGGAGGAGGGAGGATGAGGGAGGGAGGGAGGAGGGAGGATGAGGGAGGATGAGGGAGGGAGGAGGGAGGGAGGAAGGATGGGGGAGGAGGGAGGGAGGGAGGATGAGGGAGGGTGAGGGAGGGAGGGAGGAGGGAGGGTGAGGGAGGGTGAGGGAGGGAGGGAGGAGGGACGCAGGGACGGAGGGTGCTGTACTTTGCTACTCAAAGTGAAGAAGGCTGGCCACAGGCTTGCCTTCTGCTTGGAGCTAGTGCAAGGGCCCGGGCTCAAGGCGCCTGACCAGCTGAAGAGGGATGTGCGCAGGGCAGGAGGCGCAGTTCTGATGTGCACAGCCACCTTGGACGCTAAAACCTTATCCACTTCCTGTCCACAGAGCTCTGGGCTAGCTGGTGCTGATGAGAGCACTGGCCTCAGAGTGCTCAAGGCTCCCCATGATTGCAGGCAGGCAGAGCTCAGGGCTGGAGTACACAGGGCTGCCTGCTCCCTCCCCTCCCCTCCCCTCTCCTCCCCCGCCCCTCTCCCCTCCTCTCCCCTCCCTCCCTCCCCCTCTCCCCCTCCCCTCCCCTCTCATCCCATCCCCCTCCCTCCCCTCCTCTCCCCTGTCTTCCCCTCCTCCCCTCCTCTCCCCTCTCCTCCCCCTCCCCTCCCTTTCCCTCCCCTCCCCTCCCCTCCATCATCTTGGTTTTCCTCCCCTCCCCCCTTTCCCTCTCTGTTTCCAGTTAGTGATTGACTTACTATCTCTCCTCAGGGAGCATGATGATGGGACCACTGTAGGGCTCCAGTGTGAATATTTCTAGGGAAAATGTGGCCTTTAGGCCAACAGCACGGGTCTCCCGGGGAATGCTTACAAAATGTGGGCCCCCACTTATGCCTACGAAAGGGAAGTTCAGGAGTCAGAGGCTAATAGCCCTGTGGCTGACCAAGGTAGAGAAGCACTGAGATAGAGGGATCCGGAACAAGGGGCAGGCCGCAGACTCCAGCCTCCCACAGAGCCCGCAGCTCCTGAAATAGTCACAGCCAGCAACTCCGGCATTCCAAGTTTCTCCAGCAAGCCTTTCCTGTCCTACCACGTGCTGCTAAATGGTCAGATTGCTAACCTGATTGGCTCAGAAGCACCACAGACAGAAAGCAGAAAGTTCTTAAGACTTTAAAAACACTACTACATCGGATCGTGCGATAACAATCGTATGCAAACACATAATGTGCTTTGGGGATATTCTCCACACACTTCTGATGGGAGATGTCATCCTGTAAATATATTTCTCATACTGGCCAATGAATGAAGCCCTGTTGGCCAATAGGAAAGCAAGGTAGGCGGGGCTAGGAGACAAGGAGGAAAGAGGAAGTAGTTAGGAGGGGTCAGCATGGAGAGCCTGGAAACAACATAGGTCTGGGCCCTCTCTCCGGTAAGATGAGACCACGTGGAAACACTTAGATTAATAGAAGTGGGTTAATCATGAAGACAGAGCTAGCCGATAAGAAACAAGTGACAGGCCGACAGCATTGTATCAAACACAGAGTCTCTGTGTACTATTGGGGGCTGGCGTGGAGGCGGGACCAGACCAGCAGGGAGAGACCTGCACGTAACACACTTCAGCATCCTCTCCTCCAACGCCCTCCCTCACGTCTGTCCCTCTGCCTGGGACAGTTTACCTTTACTTTCATGTACCCTGTACAAATAGTCGTTTATAGTCTGTGAAGTCCAGGGCCTGTAACCGAGAGAAAACATGTAATATTGTCTTTTTTGCGACTGACTTAGTAGAATTACCTCCAGTATTCGGTTTTTTTTTTTTTCCTCTGTAAACGATGTAACCTTCTTCCTGGCTGACAAAAACTCCATCACATGCACCAGATGCATTAACCCTGTCCATCTCTCTGTTGCTGGAATGGTTCCAAAACTTAGCGTTTTGAAACCACGCTTGAGCATCAGTGTGAAACTGTACAGCTTGGCCTTTTGGTGGGTCTGCTTTTAATTCATTTAATTTGGTTGTCTTTTTACTGAAGATGTGTACACTGGTGTTACAGCAGGTTTCCCCGCCGGCTGCCGCTGGTTCTGCCGCCATTGTCCTGCAACCACGTGTGCCCCAAATAACACTCAGAGACTCTGTATTTGATACAATCCTGTTGGCCAGTTACCATTATTGTTAATGGGCTAGCTCTGTCTTAATCATTAACCCATTTCTACTTATCTAAGTATTTCCATGTGGTCGTCTTATGGGGAGCCACGCGGCAGGCTTCCTGCTCCTTCCCCAGCTACATCTTGACTCCACCTACTACTTCCTCTTCCTCCTCCTAGTCTCCTAGCCCTACCTATCTAGTTTTCTATTGGCCACAGGGCTTTATTAACAGTATGAGAAACATATATACAGAATCACATCTCCCATCATCTCCTCTTTTCTGTCTAAAGTAAAAGAAGGGATTTAACCTTAACATAGTGAAATATATCATACAACAGTTATCAAATAAGAATCACAGTAACAATATTTAGTCCATTAACATTTTGCATCAGCAGTCATCTTTTTGTGGGTCCTGCATGTCCAGTTTCTATAACATAAAGTCAAACAGTTCAGAAGAGCAGTACCTTGCCCAAATGGCTAGTCTTGCCATATTAGAAGCAAACTCCATAATGTGTTTCTTCGATGTCCATCTTCCTTTCTTCTGTAGGTGGTGTTACCAGGAGCAGTTGTGCCTCATTGTCAAGAAAAACCCTAAACCATTTTAAATGCCATATTCTGTAGGTCTTTGAAAGGTTTGAAGAATGCCTATCCATCTCAAATACATCTCTATATATCTAGAAATCCTAATTAACTTAACTCCAAGTTTTGACTAACATAAGTAACTCTCTATAATCTGTACTAAATTATACATTACATTTTCCAATGAGCTATAAAAACACAATACCTAAACAAGAGGAGAAATATACATATCATAAAATTGACCTTAAATTGTATCAATAAAAGAAAATCCATTCCAAAGCAAAGTATTCATATCTATACCTTAATTCCCTTTTTTACCTTTACAAGGATTGCTTGTGTCATTAACCATTTATAACCAAGCCCATATAAATGAAAACAAACATTTATAAACAATATTTGGGAATTTGGGCGTCGTTCTTTCCAAACTACTTCCTGCTGGTAGAGGGCGCTGTCATGGGGGTCCAAAGAAGACGCAGAAATCTTGGCAGTGGTCTGCAAGGCTTTGTCTCAACTGCTTTGAATGTTGGATCACCTGGGGAGTTGTCTCAGGGGGTCTGGCTTGATCAAACCACATAAGTCTGGAAAGAATCCATAGCCTTCCATTTGTGGAAACAAAAATAGAAATCCTTTTCCCCAGTAACTTGTCCTTAGGCTCAAATTTTGGAGTCAAAGCATTTTTAAAATATATAAATTGAATTAATCCAGCAGCATTTCTTTTATCAGTAGTTGTTTTCTCAGCAATCAAATAATTTAAAGACAACAGAAGCACGTATAGTATCCAAAATCTCTCTGTGTTTTCCATCTTTACGTGGCTTTTTTATTATTGTATTTCTTCTACTTCTATTTTTACATATTTTGAGACAGGGTTTCTCTGTGTAACTTTTATCTGTCCTGGAATTCACTGCATACCAGGTTTACTTTGAAATCACAGAGATCTGCTTGCCTCTGTCTCCCGAGTGCTGGGATACCCATCCATTCCATTTCCTTTTTTCTTTTTTAAATCATTGTATCCCGTTTCTTTTTTCTGTCCCAAGTCAGCGTATTTTTTAAAACACAGTGTAAACCTTCATTGCAGCTCTTGTACACACCAATGAATTGCTAGCAGAGCTCTTTAAAAGCAAGGCGGTTTTTGCCGCTTATGCTAATTTTGGAAACCTCTCTTAAAGAAGCCACACAACTCTCTGTCTACAGCAAAACAAATCCAACTGAGAAAATGCTGCTATTAAGAAGTCTTGCTAGTCTCTGTTCCCTTGTTTCTAAAAACTATTTTTTAAGCTTTTGTTAAGTTTTAAG
The DNA here is from genome assembly GCA_030556225.1 of Cricetiscus sungorus. Taxonomy (NCBI): domain Eukaryota; kingdom Metazoa; phylum Chordata; class Mammalia; order Rodentia; family Cricetidae; genus Cricetiscus; species Cricetiscus sungorus. Next base: position 57,773,818 of record JANBXA010000741.1, on the reverse strand, counting down.
CGAAAGTTCTCAATCCCGCTTCTGACACCATTACGTTACAGCATGTTGTTCCCGCCAGCCTCCCGGTCCTGCCGCCACGTGGGCCCACAGCCGTGCCAGCCCCAAATAACACTCAGAAACTCTGTATTTGATATAATCCTGTTGACCAGTTACCATTACTGTTTATGGGCTAGCTCTGTCTTAATTATTAACCCATTTCTACTTATCTAAGTATTTCCACGTGGTCGTCTTATGGGGAGCCACACGGCAGGCTTCCTGCTTCTTCCCGGGCTACATCTTGACCCCACCTACTACTTCCTCTTCCTCCTCCTAGTCTCCTAGCCCCACCTATCTAGTTTTCTATTGGCCACAGGGCTTTATTAACAGTATGAGAAACATATATACAGAATCACATCTCCCATCACACTGGGGAGGGTTATGGGGGGAATCTCAGCATATAGCTCTGGCTGGTGCGGAACTTGCTATGTAGTCCAAGCCGGTTTCAAATTCACGGAAATTCTCCTGACTCTGCCTCCTGAGATTAAAGGTATGTGGTACCACACCTAGCTTTTTAAAAGCAAAATAGAATTAAATCACCTTCCCCTTGCTTTTCCCCCTCCAGCCCTCCTGTGTGCCCTTTCCTCAAATTAGTAGACTTGTTTTCTTTTGTTATTACTGCGACATACATATTTAAAAGTATGTACAGATATGTACATCCAGCCTGTTGAGCCTGTTTTCATTTGATGGTGACTTGGGTCAGAACTTTTTTATAGTTTCTTTAGCAGACTCAATTTCAAACAGATCCGGGGAGAGGCCCGAGACAACACAGCTTTAGTAAGCTCCCAGAAGATGTGACCGTGAGTAGCACATCTCTGGGGTCCCTCCAGCTACAATACTTCCCAATTTGTGAGTTAAGTTCATGAACATGGCCGTGTGTGTGCTAGACTTTGCTTGCCAGTCTCTCTTCCCATCTTCCCCTGCTAGAGCCCGGGCATTCTTCGAGGCCAGGTATGATACTTCCTCCCCCCACTTATTGGTCCCCCAGATAGAGCATGCCATGTTGGAAACTGGCACTCTGCTTCCTTCAGCAAATCCTACAGGCCACCATGCCTGTTTCCAACATGCCTCTGTTTGCATGATTTATGACGCTCACTCCCTATTCTCACTTTCTAGTGCCAGGCATTTGGCCACTGCCCTGGCTCTCAGCTGTATTTGCTGTTCCTTGAATCAGAGCAAGTTACCCACTGTCTCCTCACATCTAACACAACCCTTGGTACACAATAGTAGCCCACAAATATTGATCTTATTGAGTTGAACGGGACTGAGTGCATGCACAGAGATCTGGAATGCAAGATGAGTCCTAGCTGGTTTTCCAAGTATGTAGGCGCCTACCTCTACCAGCAAGGAAGACGTGACTCCGGGAAGATCTTCTTCATGCAGTTTTAATCAGGATGCTTGAAACATGTTTCCTCTGACCCGCAAGAGACCCCGGGGGACCCCTGCACAGGCTTAAATACCCTTGAGCTAACCAACCGCAGTGAGCCACGTGGACCCTGAAGATAGGCTACTCTAATGCGGAAGCAGACAGGCTGAACAGACTTAACCAATTAAGGGCTTGTTTATGCCAGAGAGTGCTCACCAATGGGAAGGTGTAAGGCGGAAGCCAGCGCCACTTTAAGGCATGGCACTTCGAGGCTCTCTACACAAGTACAGTAAGCATCTACGGCATTACAAATCCACCGACAACAGTGCAAGGACTGAAAGCAGGACAGGTTGACCATTTCAGTGATTTGATGGCAAAATAAGTCTAAGTCATACATACAACTGATCTCCATCGAGAGAGATGATACTCTCTGGCACCTATTGGTCGTGCCAAAATTATTTGTGGGTTGATTATTGGTATAAGTATTTCCAGACAAAAGGTCTAAACGTCTTCATTTTTTTTAACCAATATATGATATGAATAATCTTTGTGGAAGTTTAATTTTGTAAGTTTTTGGCACCCATTACAAGGTAACTTTTATTTCTTTTTTCTTGGTTGAGCCCGGTCTCCATGAGGTTGAAAAACTTATTTAAGGGACTCTGGTGAGATGAGAGGCAAGGAAAGGGTACAGGCTCAGATCATGCCAAGTGCTGACCCCACCCTCATCACCATGGGAACAAACACATAATGGGTAGCTCAATGATTTAAAGAGTTCTACACGTCTACGTAGGACCTGTATGTATCTCTTCTTTCCAGTGAGTATACCGTCACCTCCTTCCCTCTAGACGAAGACGGAACCTGGTAGGAGTGGTTAACAGCGCGATCGCGATCGTCTCATGGGAGGGGACGGAAGAGGAAAGGTAAGGTTGTGAAAGGACACCATCTGTGCTAAGCCTGCTTTGTGTGTTTGCTATTCCTCTGCATCAAGTGACACACGGCACGAACACAGACGCCACGCCACTTGCCAAGGACACGGGGTCAGGAGGTTCACGGGTGGACACACATGCTTCAGTCAGTGAGCGGGGGAAATCCATCAACCGCATGGTTCATCCTCTCTCCTTGATCATCGCCGTCCTGGCCTCCCATGCTTCTTGATTTCCTAGGGCTCTAGATCTTTGCGTTTCTGGAGCCCCTCTCTTTGTGCCTCTGGGCCTCTACATTTGCATATGACCCCTGTCCCCATTCTTCTATGGCAGACAGACTTTTCATAGTAATGAACCAATAACCGGTAGACATCCCTCATCAGAGAAATGTACGTTAAAAAAAAATCGATTAAATGAAAAGGAAATGACGATTAAATGAATTTCAACTGTAGAATTATTTCAAAAGGTGGCCCATATGTATATACATGAAAGGAGAACTATTTTCTTTGCTTCTTACCTCATCCTTGCTTTTCCCAGCCAAGGAAATGAATGAGGATGCTTCTGTAAGACAGGAGACTCTTGATCTGACCCAGTACTTAAGACTATGACTTTGGTTCTGATTTTCTCTGGTTCATCTAACAATGGGACTAAAAATGAAAATTGAGCCCAGAGAGGCTGAGATCAAAGTCAACACGATATGAGAACAAAGACGCTGGTCACAGGCTCTGAGACGCTTGGGTCTAACACGGGGAGTAGAACTCTGCGCCGTGAAGGGGAGTTGGAGTGATGGAGTCAACAATACCACGCAAGGGAGTTGCCATGGAAACACTCGTTGGAGAGCAGGCAATTGGATTTTGAAAACAGATTAAAGCAAGTCTTGATGGTGAGAAAGAGGTTTAAAAAAAAAAAAAGATGAAGTCAGACACCGGCGAGTGAGACTGAGTGGAGTTACGGGGCCGTTACGGCGACGACAGAGCACATCATTGTTACAAGACAGGACATGACAGGCTTCAGGGGCTGATCTGTCCAGCCAGGATGCCTATGAGTAAATGTGCTAGAATTTGCCTTTTGTGGTATCACAGCACTCATGACTCAGCCTGCAGAACAGTGTGAGAGGTGGGTGGACTCTTAAAAAACACTTCCAAGAAGAATAGGGACTGTGTCCACATCTTGCTTTTAGCATAAATTATTTGCACTCAGTTATTAAGAGGAGAGCCAGTGAAACAAGACTCGCTGCTGCAATATCTTGGTATGGTTTCTGTGGTCCATTTTGAACACAGGCACGAGGTCTCTCCGAGCGCCATAACGACCGATTCCCCTGCTTTCTGCCTGGAACAGTTCCTGGCATTAAATGGTTGCATGGACTTATAACATTGGCACGCATCGTGCACACGGGTTGGTTTTCCATAAATTACCTCTTAAAGAAGGGTCTGTAGTCCTAGATGTGCACATGTGGTTATGAAATTTTTCCGGAGAGGAAAAGCAGAGGGTGAGCCAGAGAAGAGAAAGACGTCTTTCAGCATCGCAGAGGAGCTCTGAGGGGGAACAGAGCATAGGTGTGTGTGAGCCAGATCCCCTGAAATACAGAGCAACAGTATCAGCATGGCCGTCAATACCCTCTTAGAAATACCGTGAGTGAGGAGACAGCAAAACAAACGGCCACAATTCAGTATGTCACCGACAAAGGGCAGGTAAAGTCAGGAATCCTAAGGGCTGCCATTGATTGCTTTTGACTAGTGTGAAGCTTCCGTGTTAAATAATGTAGCACATGAGCTTTGCGACCCTGGTGATAGCAGGGAGCTTGCTACAAGGACAGAAGAACGATTCAAGGAGTCCAAATGGCATTGGCTGGCGGGAGGGAGGAGCACATGAAGGGATGTCAAGCCCAGACTAGAAGTAGAACGACAGAGGTTAGACGTGAGGGAACTATGAGGCTGGACCCAGGGTGTGGTAGGAAGCACAGATCGCGCTTTGTCACCTGACAATAGGGGGTAAGAATTTAGCGGTTAACAACGGTTGTAGCCAAAGGTAAGCAAAGAATGAGACGTTTCCAGGCACCAGTGAGTACCAAAGTTAGGTAATAGCAGCCTCTGCTTCCAGACAGTCCGTCCAATTCACAGCACAGCTCCACGGTGATCAAAGGCTGAGATTTGTGGGCCAGTAAAACTTAAGAAAGCCCCCCTCCCAGTCTCAGCCAAGTGGGCTGGGATCCACCACTAGGATTTAATGCTTGCAGAAGATGCAAAACCTAACCCAGACGGGCTGTGTCTCTGCCCCTAGAAAAGAGCTCGTCTTAAGCTTATTTTCCAGTCACCGTGCACCCGGCCTGGTGAAAGAAGGATCACAAATATTTCCAGCAAGGACTACAAGACCTTCGAATCGCCGGGCGTGAGTTAATTACTTTGCACTGCTGACCGTGATTCCTGGCAGCAGGCATTTGAGTGAGGTTGGGCTCACAGTCTCAGAGGATTTAAGTCCCCCAGGACATGGTAAGGACAGAGGAGCTGTTCAGATCACGGTGGCCAAAGCTGCCCTGGCAGACCAGACTGCAGAGAGTGCGTCCTCACGAACAAAGGGCGATGGTCAAAGGCCAGCTCCCAGTGATGCACTCCTAAGTCTAGGCCTCAGCTCCAGGATGTCCCACAGGCTCTGTGAACAGAGCCACCTGCTGGGAAAGAAGTATTTAGAGACTGCAGCCTGGCAGGAAGGCCAGGAAACAGAGGCCTGGGACAGAGGCTTTATATTATTATTATTATTATTATTATTATTATTATTATTATCATCATCATTATTATTATTATTATTTAAATTCGGGACAGCTCCGAGTGTGACTTGTTAATTTACAAAATTTAAAATAATAAAACTCAATAAGACACTTTAAGAAGCCAGAGGCGGGAGGCGAGGGGCGATGATGATGTGTGTCCTTGCTCAGCACTGTTGGTCAGCTGCCATCCTGGGGGCAGCAGCCAGTACCCGGCAGCTACAGGAACAGTGAGCGGCCTGTCTCCCCCTACCGCCAACTCTCCCCAGAGGTTTTCATTGGCAGAATCTAAGCAGGAACGCTGGCAGGGTTCCTGGGAAATTTAGTTTCCAGATGTTGCAGCCCCAGTGAGTCAGAGAGGACACAGAAGGGAGAAACAGCTACCACAGCCACAGGGCCTAAGAGAAAGACATCAATTATGGGGTGATTTCAGGGGAGGTGGGGCTCTAGAATGTGGGTCTCGGTGCAAAGGGAGCTTGGTGAGAGGCTGAGTCTGGGTGGAGGGAGGGAGGGGTCTGTGGCTGCAGTCAATGTCATGGCAACACTCCTGTCTGTCTGTCTGTCTGTCTGTCTGTCTGTCTGTCTGTCTGTAGCAGATGTAATGACAATGCTCCTGTAGATGGAGGGTTCGGTGAGAGGAGCCAGGCAGGGTGACTGGGACTTGAAACGTTACAACCCCCAGAAGTGACATGGTGCTCCTTGTTCTCAAACTTTCAGCAGGGCATGCATACGGAATGAAGGTGGCATTGATTGGGGATGAAGGAAGAGCTTGTGGCAACCGTTTGATGACAGTTTGAAAGTGCTCTGTGAATCAAACACTCTACCAGACCAGACATACATGGAAATAGTTAGAATTTGGGCAACGGGATTGGAACTGCAAATTCAGAGTTAGAGGTAGAAATATGGAAGGGAGTCAAATAGGAAACGGACAGGATTTGACAGTGAGGCGAGCAGCGGGCTGTAGGAAAGGGAAAAGGGGCGGGATTCCACAACCTGTAGCCTGAGCAACCTTGTGAACCGGCACCACGAACTGAGAGACCAGCATAATCGACACAGACCTTGAGCGTCTCTGTTTTGGATGCATTTGGCGTTAGGGTGTGTAACTACAGACCACCCATGAGCGGTAGAGTCAAAGCTGTGAAGGTGAAGCAGTCTCCAATCCTGCTGAACCTACAGGACTTCTTTACATGTAAAGGGAAGTAGTAACACCCCACACATGTGAGTTTAAAGCCACCGAAAAAGTCCGATTATCTGCCAAAAAAAAATGTTTCCCACTCTTAGTCCCTGATGGAGTTTGATGCCTGAAGTCCAACGCCTAGCCCTTCAACCCGCCTTAAACGTTTGTGCTGCCTGTCTACCTGCTATGTGGGACATGGAAACTGATGGGAGATATCATCCTGTAAATATGTTTCTTACACTGGTTAATGAATAAAGCACTGTTGGCCAATAGGAAAGCAAGATAGGTGGGGCTAGGAGACTAGGAGGAAAGAGGAAGGAGTAAGGAGGAGTCAACATGGAGAGACCAGAGAAGTAGAACGCCAGCCGCTCTGGCCGGTAAGATGAGCCACGTGGAAATACTTAGAATAGTAGAAATAATTAAGACAGAGCTAGCTGATAAGGAATTCGTAGCTGGCCAACAGCGTCATATCAAATACAGAGTCTCTGCGTGTTATTGGGGGCTGGCGTGGCGGCGGGACCAGGCGGCTGGCGGGAAAACATACTCGCTACACCGAGACTGCTGCTTTGCCATACTTAGTCTGCAGACAGTTGAAGCATTTATACAGTGGCTGCCATGGACGCAGAGCTCCAAGCATGCCTGTTATGTGATGTTTCCTGGAGATAGCGCACATTCCACCTCAGCCAGGGCATCGGCGACAGACCGCAACATGATTCCACCCAGTCCCATTCCACCCAGTCCCGGCTTGATGAACCAACGGGTATGTTGGGTTTGCAACAGAAGCAGGGGCAAGGGGCTGGTCCCAGGACATGGGTGGCTTAACGGTGGCTATACCACCCAGACATCCGTGTGCACCATCCCTCTGCAAAGCTGCATCCCTGGGAACTCAAAGGCAGCTCCACCAAAGCGTCCTCTGTCACAGCAACTACTTATTGCTTATACAACTTGGAACCACCGGGTCTGGCCCTCTTAGCTTCGGCTGTCAGCCTGACACAGCCCAGAGTCGTCTAAGGGAGGAGGCTCAGTTGGGGAACTAGACAGAGCTGGTTGGCCTGCGGTCCTATCTGTGAGGAAGTGTCTTGACTGTGGATTATTGTCAGTGGGCACAGTCCCCTGTGGGCAGCGCTAGGCCTTGGCAGGTCCCGGGATGTAAAAGAAAGCAAGCCAGGATGCAGTGTTCTTGCATCACAGTGGCACAAAGGAAGCCAGGGAAGGGACTATGTCTAGTAAGCCTTGTCCCTTGCTGAGCTTCCCCGGCCTGCTAAGTGTCATGAGTTTGTAGAGCCTCGCAAGTTTTGCTAGCTTCTGGCGTCTCATGAGCCTCCGTCCTTGCTCTTCTCTGCAGGAGAGCCTGCTTCAGCTCCGAGGAAAGAGCCACACAATGGTGCCCATGCGGGTTCTGAACTAGAAGGACCACAGGGTCCTACGGAAAGAGCTGCTGGTCAGAGAGGCAGGCAGCGTTCGTGAGTCTGGAGGAACTCGCTGTGACTTTCGTCTTCCGTCTTCACGGCTCCCTCCTTCCTGCCTTGTCGTTTTTCCTTCATTTCTTTAACAACTTGATTGTTGGAACCTCAGGAAATTCTAAGCCCATTTCTTCCATCAAAATGAAAGGAGCTCATTGATGAAATCATGAGTCCATTAAGATCGAGTGGAACATCTCCATTAAGCCACGATTTGCATCATAAAACAGATTAAAATGAAAAATGGAAGCACTCTCTTGGAGAGGAAACGTACAAAAGAATCTTTTCGGGCTCTCCGAATTAAGACAGAGTAACACCCCGCCAAGCGCCCAGAGACAAGGGACAGAGAGAGGTATTGACTGAGCAGAGCGCGACTGAAGACCAGAGGCCAGCTAAGTGACATCACTCAGCGTGGTTTTAGGCTGAAGCCGGGAACATGCAGACGTGCAGGTGGACACACGGAGCAGGGGCTCGCACTGTAGCGTGGCTACAGTGGCCCAGACTGAAGCACATATGGGTCATTACCTCTACATTAGAGGAGTTGCGAGAACCATCCTCTCTCGCCCAGCTGGAAGCCTGGGCTTAAAGGTGGCTCTGAGCGGATGAAGACGTTCAACTCAACCTTTCTCAAAACGTTTGAGATAACGGTCCTGTGGCAAGAACTATGCTGTGCAGATCCCAGGCATCTAGATTGCTTCAGGTGATCAAAGAATTCGACACAAACCCTGACTTAGCATTTCCTGGGGCTCCCCAGAGTTCTGGGGGAGTGCGGGCGGGCGGGGTGGGGCGGGGCTGGGGTAACACCCTTACCTCTCTCTCTCTCTCTCTCTCTCTCTCTCTCTCTCTCTCTCTCTCTCTCTCTCTCTCTCTCTCTCTCTCTCTCTCTCAAGCTGGCTTTGTTTTTGGTGCATTATTTACTCAGACAAGCATCAAGACCTTTGGCCAAAAAGAGAGATGGCTTAAAGGACCAGAGCTTCTGGGGGAACTGGCTGTGTGAGGGAAACACAATGAGGAAATGAGGGACAATGTTTGGCAGTCCCGCTCCCCTGAGGCAGTCTGTCCCTGCTCACAGGAACCGGTGGTACTGCGTCTTTCAAATTTCCCATTCGGTGACTTCACAGGAGGTTGAAATTGGCCACAATGGGAATGCCTACACCGTCAAAACCGTCGGATGTCACAAATCAGGGCGGGCTTTCCTTTTTTTTTTTTCGGTCCTCAGCTTGCTCTCCCCGCCACGAGGAAGTGTGTTATTAAAATTTTATCAGTATTCTACTGGAATTCAATCAAAAGATAACTTGTCCAGTAAAGCAGCTGCAGCTCTCTGAAGCCCAACCGATGGTTCTGTGAGTACAGGAGTCAAAAGAGTGGCTTCGTGGAACTCTGTGGCGTTTGGAGAAAGGGAAAGAAATTTTTGAGAAACACACCCGTGTTTCTCACCAGTCACCAGTGGGTACTCTTCATGGGACCGCATGGTGGGTGTCCCTCAGACCTTCAGGGATGTGACCACATGACAGAGACTGCAGAGACACAATGCAGGCCTCTTTATCACTTGAACAGGGACTTCAGATAAAGGAGGAGGTTCAGAAAGCTGGGTCTCGGGAGGTCTAACGTACAGGGCGTTTTCATAGTTGGCTAGTTAAACTCTTCTGCCAGTGGACCTCAGACAGAGGAGGGTTGGGCTCTGGGACGCATTGTGTGCGAGCCAGGGGGCTCTGAACCGTGTTGCTGGGTAACAGTGATGCAGCGGAACTCTTTCCCGGGCGTGCTGAATGGACAGTTCCGCCTGTGACGTCTGAGGTTGCTCCTGAGCTGCACAAGACTGAGAAGTCTCACCTGCCCCCTTCCCAGCTTCGAGGAGTCTTCTGAAAAGACACATTATTAATGCTACTGTGACTTTTGCCTGGAAGGTCGGAGCAGAGAAGCTGTGACACACAGATTAAGGGGTATGAATCGGCACACACTATGGATATCAATATGCAGGTTTCTCAGCAACCTAGAAATACAACCACCATGTGACCCAACTACACCACGTCGACGTTATTTGCCTGAAGGGTTGCAGGCCAACACACCACAGATGTATTTGCATCTCCCTCTGTGCTGTTGTGCTGTTCAGAATGGCCAAGTTTTGAAGCAACATACACACAGCATCCATCAACAAATGAGCACATTAAAATCATGGCACATATCCAGAATGACGCTTTAGTCAGCCACACAGAACAGACCCGTGCCATTTGCTGGAAAGTGGATGCAACTGGAGATTTCCGTATGAAGTTAGTCGGAAAGACAAATATTACCTTTTCACTCATTTGCAAATCCTTGAGTAGAAATAAATACAAAAAGCCAAGTATGTGAAAGCAGAAGGAAGGAATTGGGTAGAATGGGGAATCAGAAGCAGGGTAAAGAGTTTGGGGGTGAATATGATCACAGGACTTGATATACGTGAAAGAAATTACCTCTATGATGTAATAACTATGTAACTCTGTGTGTGTGTGTGTGTGTGTGTGTGTGTGTGTGTGTGTGTGTGTGTGTGTGTGTATGAATATATACTAAGGAAAAAAATTGACTTGGAAGGACAACAGAAGGTAGAGGAAGGAAAAATACTTATTGCACTCTGCAGGAGAAGCTGATTTGTTTGAAGGAGTCTGGAGACAACCCCGCCTTTGTCTGATAAAGCCCTTTCTCCAAGGTCCCCCCCACCCCCCGCCCCTGGAGCTTTATGTGTTTAAGATGTGGAGGATTGGCTCAGGGGATCAGCCCGCAGCTCTGTGGAGCAGTAGAGTGTGCTTTCTGTTTCCACTGGATGCCTGGCAATGGTGTGTCACTGTCATAGCGCAGCCAAGTATGAGAGAGCATTGGCAGTGCTCATCCACCTCAATCCCGATACCCAAGCTCACAGGGATCCTCTTCCCACAGAAGGGCAGGTGCAGCCAGGCTTTGCAGAGGGCAGCTCGCTAGCTCGTCTGAAGGCTTAATCCAGAAGTCAAGCTGCTTCCGAGGAGGCACTACTGCGTACATGTTGAGAGGGATGTTTTGTGTATGAAGCAGCTGCTTCGAGAGGAGATTTCTAATCTGTGAAAGGAGCCTGATAGGAGCACTGAGCAAATGGAGGCCTTGCTGGTGGGCACACCTGGCAACCTCTGCTGGTCTGGCCTCGACCCCGGGACCCTGTGGATCGTGGAAGCCCCTGGTTGATGCCACAGTCACTGACACGCAGGAGGCCACCATCAACCAAGACACACCGTCACGGTTAGACAGCAAGATGAGCAACACCCGTGTTGCCGGCTTCGTTTATATAATTGGTGGGCACGGTCCTGTCCTTAGACCTTGGAGCTGGACAGTGGGGCCTGGGATTTATAGTCAGATGACAAGTGGGTGGCATAAACTCATCTCCCCTTTTTCCTCTCATGGATGTCACTCTGATGACGTCTGCTGCCCTCCCCAAACCGGCTACGACAGGGGTGCCGCCTGCCTTCATAAGCCCGACGTGCAGTGCTCTCCGCGTTTAGCAGAGGATTCCAGTCCGCATTTAGCCCTAAATAGCTACAAATATCAGAGTAGCATGGCGGGCTCCTCACAAAGCCTTTTTAGGAAGGGTCACACCAGGGGTGGGATGACACACTAGGCCCACAGGTGAGAGGAGCTCCAGGCCGAGGGGGAGGCAGGGGAGGGTTTGCTGCGAGGCACCAGGTTGCGTGCCTTGGAGCTGGAGCCGCTGCCCCCTTCCTTGGGGGAGTTGTACGGAAACATTTCAGCATGTTTATCTGTCTGCCCAGCCCTATTTAGTGAAAAATGATGCTCTTTGCTTGTTACCATGCTCAGATGATACTATGGCAACCAGGCTGCATAAGGGGGGGGGGGCAGGTGCTGCTTAGCAACTTGAAGATTTTTAAAAGGCAAGTACTCATTTTAACAGTAACAGTTTTTAAAATGCCAGTTTTGAAGAGTTAAAAAGAAAAAAAGAATATTAAAGACAGCAGTAGAGGGACTAAATAAGGGAGGCGTTAGTGATTCTCCCAGAGCGGTTATGTACATCATCACAGAGATGGGGGGGGCGAGGGGGGCACACGATGACGATGACAGCTGTCTCTGGGTAAGGAAATGAGGTTCACACAGGGGAGTGACACCACAGGGCTGGTCAGCTAGTGGGGGGGTTTGGGGGGGCTGGCCTACAGGTAGCAGCCCGATTTCAAGTAGAATTCTTCTTATACCATCTCAGTAAGAAGTAAAATGTCACCTGGAAATCGGAGGAAAAATAAGAATGAAATGAAACAGAGTAGACTGCCAAAAAGGTGATAAAAGTTGACCATCTGTTCCTCAGGTAGGAACTCAGAAAGGAAAAAAAAATCTTTAAATGTACGTCCAGACTCAAAGGCCCTCTGCAGGCCTCAGCTGTTTATTCCTGGGAGAGAAACAACAGGTGACAAACAGAGCAGAAGGGAGGGACAGAGTCCAGTGTCTCCCCCGCTGGAGGCGCCTGTTTTTGGAACTCTTGGAATCTGGAGGGATTTTTGAGCAGTGGGAAATCCAGATATGGGTGGGCAGTGGCTGCATGAGGGTCAGGCCCGCTTATGCAGGTGGATAGAAACCCAGTAGAAAACAGATTTCTCAAGACACTTGAGTACCATTCAACCAAGAGCAGGAGGGGCGGAGGCGGCTGAAGTCGGGCCCCCTTACTCCACACTGGTTACTGTCATTTCTCAGCTCTTCTGTTGTTCCAGCCCTCTGTGCCCAGAAACTGCTGGAGTGATGGTCCTGTTAAGCTTTACTGGGATGTCCAATAGCAGGCAAACATCACACTAAGAAAACATACCGTCACATTGAAGAATGTCCTCTGAGGCAGACAGCATCATGAGTTACTCTCTATTACCCACCCTCCTTAATTAACACCACTTAAGACGTGCCATTCAAGGCACTGGACACAAAGATCTGAGATTTTATCTCCCTGAGACCCTGCAGGGGAGGCAGGGAGAGGGGAAGGCGGGGGAGGAAAGGCCAGCTCCTCAGTCATCCTGCACATTCCTATCCACAGCACCAGAGCGCCTACGAGGTCCCAGCCGCCCAGTGGCCATCCATGCTGCTCTCCTTGCTGCCCCTGGCGTAGGGGGATGGCAAGGAAGGCAGAGCCCTTCTGGGGTCTGCCTCCCAGGGGAGGGAGGCCACTGCTGCCTTCCCCCTTAATGACATGGTGCTGCTTAGAGATCCAGGGGCACGTGTATGTTGTGACCTTCTCATTGTTTCCACTCGCTCACGGCTAATTGTACCCGAGGATGAGAAACAGTAAACAGCCTGCCTTCCACAGTCCTCCGCTTGACTCAGAGGGCCTCATAACACCAGGGGCAAGGAGCATCCCCCTGGTCCTCTGCTGCTGGCCATAGCCAGGAAGAGTGTGTTTCGTTAGTATCTGGACATTTCACAGCTCAGCTCGTGCACACAGGAACACACACACACACACACACACACACACACACACACACACACACACACACACACACACGAGAGGGTTTTAATAACTACAGCCCTATCTTTAAGTAGTAAGAGCCAGAGGGAAGAAGCATCCCAGCTTGAGCTTAGCCGGTAACTAGGGAGACACCAGCTCAGTTTGAGGTAAGACCCTGCCCACAATTCCGTGCTCTTTAGAGGAAGCGGGGGCCTCTGGTCTCAGGGATCATATGCATTGAATTTACTCTTCCCTTACACGTTTTCCCACATTTTGGCGGCCCTCCTGGGAGCCCACCCAGGCTGTTTCCCAGACTATCAAGGACACAGGAGCTGTCGCCCGGGAGCTGCAGGCTGGTACTGCACTGCGGTGAGCTCGAACACCCCGCACCCGCACCGCTTCCTGCCCAGTCCCTTAAAGGACGCTGGAGTGTGTAATGTCTTCCAGATCCAGAAGTAGGCCAACATCCCTCCACTTTCCCATCCTCCAGCGCTTATAAAAGTGCTACAGCTACCACAGGAGTTTACTAAACCATGCCCAGTGTGTCTGGACCAAAGGGTAGAAAAGGAACAAAACAAACAAACAAAAAAAAAGCAAGAAAGCAAAGCCAAGCACACAGCCTGCTGTTCACCCCAGCTTCAGTCCCAGACCGGGCTTCCAAAGCCCTTACCCCTTCAGTTACTTTATAACGCAGCCACCACCTGGGAATTGGGCACAACGACCAGAGGGTGATGAAGGAACAATCCAAGGTGTCCCGCAGGGACTCACAGGGCAAGAATGTAATTATTGTCCCTTTAAAAGTGAACCCGAGCAGTGCAGAAAAGTAACCCTCCCTCCCCCCCCCAAAAAAAAAAACCAACGACAAAGCGAGCACGCATCCGTTGCGGAAACACTGTGTGCCAGCTTAAACGAGACAGGAAAAAACGATCCTGCAGAAAGAACACGATGCTCAAGGCCTCCTTAGCTTTTCCCGGAGGGGCTTTAATGGCTCCAGGCTCGCAGACGGCTGCGCGGCGGCGCCGGCGAGCTCTGCTGCCCCCTGCTGGACGGAACGCCACGCTCGTGCCAGCCTGTCTGCGAGGCCTCTCTGGGGACCCGCACCCCTGCAGGCATGCAGCAGGTTATGCAACACCAGGCTGCAGCCGCCATGCTTCAGGAGGGGACACCGCCCATTTCATGGAGCTCCCACTGAGCCAGGGTCCAACGCTGGAGGCTCTGGGCATCGGGGCTGCTTCGTGTGGATGCAGAATCCTAAAACTAGAAAGTCCTTCTTGGGTTAAAGGGCCCAAGGCTCACAGTGCCTGTGCGGAAGGGGCTTGTGCTAGCCGAGAAATGTAGAAATGGGATACTGGCTTCCTGGGACGTAGCTCCTCCTCAAGCCCGGCTACTGGCGTGGTGGGTGGCAACGCCTCACATCCAGATCCTTCAAGATTGTAGATGTTCGAGCTGTGCATTCTGACCTGACCTTCAAGGTTTTAACTCCGACTGTCGGTGAACTGCATCCAATGGGTTGGTCTTTCCTAACAAGACGCACAGTGAAGGCTTCAGAGAGAGAGGTGCACGGAGAGGGAACGGTTACCCCCCCCCCTTTTAGGGTCCAGAAACCACACACGGTTTGATATCTCCAGGGTGAGTCCAGGTCATTAAACGAGCTGCGACCATTTACTGTCCGCTTTGGAGAAAATTTCCTTCAACCAACCCTTTGGAGATTTTCTTTGGATGCTTTCTGGTGTGGAAGGGCGGGCAGTTCACTCTCTCGTCCAATCCGGATGTTGATTAATGGTATTTATTCTCCAGCACACAAAATATTTTAGAGATTTTTCTTTCACATGGAGTTATGAAACATCTCTGCCTCTCTGGGGCTTTCAAAATTAAAGGCGGCATGAACTGAAAGTCACCTTAGAGATTCTCAGGCATCGTTCTCTTATTTTATAGACGACGGAAGGGATGTCTGGGGACCACCGGATGACCATACGTCTTTTCCCGGTCTTTGGATGGAACCTCTCACAGACCAGCAGGGAGGCGCGAGGAAAGCTGAGTCAGCACTCATTCACCAGCCACTGCCAAGCATATATTAGCACTTCTTCCAGAACCCTTCTCCGTATGCACGCGGCACACGGAGACTCTGCTCGTGATGTACACCGTACCTGTCGTGAGTCAGGAGAACCCGAAGATGTCCGCCCTGAGCTGGTGACAGATGTCATCAGACCCCCTTTGCCAGTCAGAACACACGGTCCAAGACTCTCTGGCAGCGTTTCTAGATGTAGCCCGTGCCAGTGGTAGTTGGATGGAAGTATGATTAGCCGTGATGGACCACTGCCCCTGTGCAGTTCCCAGGACAGGAACTCACAGGGTCTCAGGGAAGAACTGTGGGGAGGGGTCACTGACTGTCTTAGACGCTGTCATCTCAGCCTGGAGAAAACAACAGAAGTCCCCACCCAACCCATGTCCTCACTTTTTCCGTCTCACTAACTGCTCTCCTTCTGGTGTGGTTCCCATGGAAAATATTCTAAACAAGTCCATGTGTTTGAAAGTTCCTTGGTGATGCCTTGGGGTGAGTTCTGGAAGTGTGGCTGGCCGGACAGAAGGGGTCCCTGGGAGGCAGGTCCTTGCAGTCTTAGCTCAACCCTGCTCCTGGCCCAGTCTCTCTTTGCTTCATCTGTCAAGATGCAAGCTAGCAGCTTCATGCTTCTGCTGTCATGGTCTCACCTCTCACTCTCTCAAACTAGGAGCTAAAAGCCCTTCCTTCTTCAGAGTGTGTGTGTGTGTGTGTGTGTGTGTGTGTGTGTGTGTGTGTGTGTTGGTTGCAGCAATGACAAAAAGGCTGTTAATATTAATCCACATTATTAGTATAGAGCTTCAGTCCCTTCTACTTTATTTCATCGCCCTGTAAGGCAATGGAGAGCATCCACCCTGAACTGGTGATAAAAACTCATCAGGCCGCCTTAGTTAGACACAGCTGAGACACAGTTAGATACAGCTGAGGTCATATCTGTCAGAGTTTCCGGATGTACCTAGAGTGGATTGAGTTCACCATGAATGCACTATTGAAAAGCCGGGCTCGGGGAGCCAGCAATTGATTCATGGGTTAAAAAAAAAACCCTCACCACACATGTATAACCTTAATGACCTGACCTATTCTGACCCCGTGTAAAAAAACAGATGGTGGCATCTCTTTGGGTGACGGCCATCAGATAAATGCCTGTTGCAACTCACAATAAGACCCTTTCAACATCTCTGCCATTCACGTTAAGGAGCTGCTTGGTGCAGGACTCCCCTCCCCCTCCCCCTCCCCCCCCCCCCCCCGCAGCATAGCTTTGGCAGCTGCGGGAGCCAACACTGGGTTTGCAGGGCTGTGAGCTGAAGTCTGACCTCCAGGAGGATGAGTGGATCGGGGACTGAGCCAAGCACCAGTGGCCAATGGTCTAGTAAGCTGTGCAAAATCCTCAGCAGGGAGAGCTGCTTAACTGGAGAGCCCATGGAGCTCAGAGCTCTAACCTAGCTCCCTGACCCTTCGCTCCTGATAGTGAACCGGTAAGCCTAAAGGAAGCGTGTCTGTTGGCTGTTCATTTATGTTTTTATTTAGTTGTTCTCTCTGTCTCTCTGTCTCTGTCTCTCTCTCTCTCTCTCTCTCTCTGTCTCTCTCTCTCTCTCTCTCTCTCTCCTGTGTGTGTGTGTGTGTGTGTGTGTGTGTGTGTGTGTGTGTTTGCATGCCATTCAAACAGACTGTGGAGCATGAGGCAGAGCTAAGGAACTCTGACTTCACAGCTCATGGGTCACTCCACAGTGGCCTGGACTTGCAGTTGGTGTCTGCAGGGGGCCCGGCAGCCTTGTGGGACTGAGCCCCTCACCTCTGACTGCTTTTGTGCTGACTGCATGCAGTTAGTGCTGGAATTGAACTGAATCATAGGACGCCCAGATGGTATCTGGAGAGTTGGAGAGTTGATGGGTGTGAAGAAGCCCACACATTTGGTGTCAGAGATGTTGTAAGTGAAAACATTTTGGAGGTGGGAACTCAGATCTCTGTTCTGTGACATTCCAGCCCAGAAGAGCCAGGCCGTCACCCACAGGGTCAGTCTGCTTCGTTTTGGAACAGGTGAGTGAGACCCAGCTCTCCACTTTCATTGAGGCCGCTGGTTTGGCTGGATTCTCGTTGCAGATGATGCCCTTGGTTGTTGGCAGTGTGAGACTTTGTGAATAAACAAGAGGCAGCTGGGAGTTTAATGTCAACTCCTTTTGTCCCCAGCTGAACCACACAGCTGGGGGCTCTCCCTCTGAGTTTTTACTTGAGATAGAAGACTTGGGTGAGAAGGGTGACTGTTGTCCTGTCGGGAGCCGCATTCGCCATTACAAGATGGCGCTGGCTTCCTGCTTCCTGATTCTTGTTTACAGCATTAGCTACGCCAGTTGCACATGCGCCACCTTATGCTAATTCGAATATGAGAGCTCTCCCTATCAGAGAGAGTATACCAATCAGGCATTGTGCGGAGCACCAATTGCAGATGAGCACGTTGCCCTGCAGGCTATTTAAGCAGAGCGCATTTGGGGCTTGGGGTCCTTCTCCATCTACATGTAAAGAGCTCTACAATAAAGATTCTGCTGGACAAATCTTCGGTTGCCGCGTCTTCCTTATCGGCAAAGGTTGCGCGCGACATTGTCCAAGCTAGGATCAAACTTCAGTGTGTGCAATGCACACACACACACACACACACACACACACACACACACGGGCATGACTGCCTTGCTTCCACATTTGATTTCTGAAATGTGCCACGATCTCACCAGCTTTTATCAGAGAGTGATTAGGGTAGATGTCTATAGCACAGGTTAGCACTGGGACAAGAATCCACAATGGTGTGGACATCCCTACTATCCGACATGGGTTTGATCCCAGGAACGAAAAACAGAAAGCTGAAGGTTACAGGGATACACACCCTACATCACGCAGGACACCATCTGGTCAGCTGTGGAGATGAAAGCTACTTCCGAGTGATGCCAGGATCCGTGGTCCAATTTCTCTCAGGCTTTCCTCACAGGACTTCATGAATGCGCACATCCTCCATTCTCATCTCCATTTTGGATAACGTTCAGTGTACTGGGTACCACATTAACCTCTGGTTGCAACCACTGCTGGATAGCATTGCAGGTGCTGTGGCGTCTGATAGATCCTCAAAAGGTTAAACATAGCTTAACCCAATTCCACTCTTGGATATACACCTAGGAGGAATGAAAAGACACATCCCACAAAAACCAACACCTGAGTGCTTAAGCCAACATTAATTTTTAGTAGAAAGTTTAAGTAAGAAAACCAGAAAAAACCCAAACCCAAATGTTCATAAAATGATGATGAGATAAAAACATATTTATAAAATAAAATATTGTTTGACTGTAACAATATGAATACTTATTCAAATTTCAACACGAATGAAGCTTGAAAATATGTTAAGCGGAAGAAGCCAGTCATAGAATGCTACTTATTGTTCCCTTATATAAAGTGTACACAGATATCAAGTGGATTAGTGAGTGCCTGAGAAAACCCAACCTCGTGTGTGTGTGTGTGTGTGTGTGTGTGTGTGTGTGTGTGTGTGTGTGTGTAAAGGTTTCTTTAGGTTGATGGAAAAGACATAGATTGATTGTGTTGTTCTTTGTAGCCACTAGATTATAAACTTTAAAAGAACGAAGAAAACTAAATTTTCTGGATTTAAAAGAAAAGAGTTGTTCTGTTAACTCTTTCCCAGCAGCCTCCTCAGCCCCAAATGAGCACTCAACCCAAAGGCTTACATTAATTATAATACTGTTGGCTGATGACTGGGGCTTCTTATTGGCTGGCTCTGTCTTAATTACCAACCCATTTCTATTAATCTAAGTATTTTCACATGGGCTTATATTACTGGAGAAAGGTCCAGGAACCTGTTAATCCTCTGGCATCCTATGGTGACTGGTCTCTGCCTACACCTCCCAGACTCCTCCTCATCTCCTAGCCCTGCCTGTCTTGCTTCCCTATTGGCTGCAGTGTTTTATTCATCAACCAATAAGATAAAGGTATACAGTAGACCATTTCCCATCAAAGAGTAAAACTTGGATCCTAGAAGGCATACTCTCTAGCAGTTCTTACTGCCTGAGAGGCACTTTTGGAGTGGATTTCAGACTCCCACACCGGGTCTCTGGGATCTATTGAGCTATAGAGATCCATATGCAATATTATAGAAAAACATGTCTTCCAGAGTCTATATCTCTTACTTAAAATATTTGTCAAATAACAGCCCCTTTCAGAAGGCTTGGCTACTATCAAGAGAACGTTTGTTTTTCATGTTATAATTCGCGTATGAAGTATTCCCTCAAAGGCTCATATGTGGTGGCTTGATTCCTAGCTATTGGATCTGGTCATCTCTCCTTTAGCTCCTTTAGCGGAGAATGGATTTGGAGCATGGTAACTTCATCCATACAGAATTGGCAACTGGAAGGAGGAAGTTAGCTGGAGGAAGCATGCACTAGGACTGCCCAGGAAGGGTGTATCATGAGACACCCACCATAACTGCAATTCTGGGATAGCGGGGGCACAGACGTGTGTGTGTGTGGGGGGGTATTTCAAGGTCAGGAAGTAAATCACCGTGAACTGTGCTATACAGATCTGCCCCAACCCTGTTCTCTTTGGTACTGGCGATGTCTGAAACTTTGGTGACATTGCTTTATCCATGGAGTACAAAAAATAAAAAAATAAATGAGGCAAACAGTAGAGGGACGTAAGACTAAAAAATAAGAGGCTCTCATCCAGTTCCTTATCGTCGTTCCATTTTAAGGCATCTTTTTTGAAACCATAGTTTCAGGAAGATAGCGGAATATTTGGATAGATTTCAGCATGCAGTAAGAGTGGAGGACAGGTACAGGTATCCATAAAGAGAAGAGTATGCCATAAGTGGAACAAAAAGAAATTTTGGACTGAAAATTTCCCCAAGAAAATGTTTACTGTCAATATTGACATCAGAAGAAACAAAATCCTAAGAGAGTCAATTATCTTACAAATTATTAAGTAAATTATAATTAATTTACTTAATATAATTATAATTAATTATTAAGTAAATTATAGAAACATTATAATTAGCTCCTGAACAATTAGTTTGGGGGCAAATTATATCAGAAACTTACTTCAAAATTTTAAGTATACAACTCACTGTCTTTCATAGATATTTTTACCACGTAGAAAAACATAGACCAATTCAGGTTGACCCAATTCCCTAATAAAGAGAGTAACTCGGTTAGTGAATTTGACACGCCACCTTCCCGTTTTCCAACTCCATCTCCCTGTTTCTTCTCTCCTTCCCTCTCTTGTACACATAGACACACTGACAGACGTGGGCTGGTAGCTCAGAATCTCTATAAAAGTTCATAGTGGACCCCATAGGCTCACCGGGAGTGACATCCTTGGGAGGTGTGGCTTTGGATGAAGTGTGTCACTGGGGGTGGGCTGTGAGGTATCGAATGCTCAAGCCAAGTCCAGTGTCTTCTCTTGTCCTGCTCCCTGCTGGCTCACATGCAGAACTCTCAGCCACTGCTCCAGCACCGTGTCTGCCTGCGTGCCACCGTGCTTCCTGCCATGACGACAACGGGCTGAACCTCTGAACAGTAGGCCAACCCTATCCAATGCTTTCCTCAATGAGAGTGTCTCCTCACAGCAACAGCAAGGTAACTGGGACAGAGTCCTGTCAAAAACCTGAAAGTAATCTTTTTAACAGCTGTAAAATAATTTACTGCAACCTATAACACCATTTATTACCTGAAAACCTGATGTATAGCATAACACACAGAAGAAAATGTACTTATGGGTATGGAAGGTTTTTTTGTTGTTGTTTCTGTTTTTTGTTTAATAAAATTTAAAAGCCATTACTTCTTATAAAAAAAGAGAAGGAGAGATACTTTTCAAAACCATACAGAACATTTTCCCCCAAGTCAATAGACAACAGTATATTTAATGGTACAAATTACAAACATTACTGTTAAAATCGTGAGTAGGAAGCACACTTTCATGATTAATTAGCCATATTATAGAAGATACGGATAATTTAGTTAATATTCATGAAGACTAGCTGGCAATGGAAAAGAACAATGTGTTATAATTACCTGCAGAATATGCAAAATATCAAAATTAATATATATCGCTGTTTCGGGGGTGCACAGGAAAGACAGTAA
Organism: Cricetiscus sungorus; assembly: GCA_030556225.1. NCBI lineage: Eukaryota > Metazoa > Chordata > Mammalia > Rodentia > Cricetidae > Cricetiscus > Cricetiscus sungorus. The sequence goes on along the minus strand of JANBXA010000741.1, from coordinate 57,752,471 downwards.
ATTAAATGCATACATAGTAAATGTGTAAACCCACATGTTCATATACATCCATCACCAAGAATTTAAAATAAAGATCAAGACACTATAAATACTTCCAACAGTCATAAACCATGCCTGGGTAATGTATGAGAACATTAATGTAAGTTCTGCATGATTCTGTTGTGCTAAGAATCACATAAACGTGCAACGTTTTGCTGTATTTCTTCACAAAAAGACTTAATACTGTAAAGACTTGAAGATGTTAATTAAAAATCCAATCCATTAACCCAAGAGTTTTTCTTGTGACTCATCAAATGGTACTAGGATGTGTAGAGAAATCATGAAGAGTGTAGAAGACAAAACATTCCAGCAGGGCAGGGAATTAATGTCTCTCTGGGGGAAACTCACCATGGATGGTAAGCAGGCTCACACGCCACTCATGAGAACCTACCGTGAGCAGACAGAGAGCGAATGGGACCTCCGTGGGCCGATGGTGATACCCACCGCGGTGACTGGGAGTTCAGACCAGTGGCTTCAGTTTCCTTTGGGTTATCTTTAGCTCCCGAAGGTGTCATTTCTTGCCTACCTCTGTACCAGACCCAACGCTCTAATGAACGAATGAAAACCTCCGGGATGCCTTAACCTGACACAATCTTGTTTTCCACCAATGGGAGCGCTGAGAATGCTGCTGTCACAGCATCTGAGACCAATGATTGAGATTCTTGCTATAACCCGTCTTTCTGATGTTTCCAATGATTGAGATTCTTGCTATAACCCGTCTTTCTGATGTTTCCAATGATTGAGATTCTTGCTATAACCCGTCGTCTTTCTGATGTTTCCACCAATAGGTTTTAAGATATCTTGTTCTTGGGAACTCTTCAGGGCAATTTGTGGCCAGCCATACCAGTGAAGATTCCCATGTAACATAAGGCACAGTTCCTGAACAAACTACAGGCAACTATCCTACCCAAGACTCCCACCCCCTGTCAATCATACTCCTATATATCCTTTAGAAGGGGAGGGGTCTTTTGAACACAACCAGCCACCTCATGAACTTTTCTGTCTTCATAAAGAAATCTCAACAGGTCTGATCTCACTGATCTCAACAGGTCTCATGCCGGTGATCACAGATGTTACAAGATGATAGTGGTCTGGTTCAACTTGAAGGAAACGCCACCAAGAGGGCCTGGCAGAGGTAGAATATTCAATAAACATCTCCAGGTGGCCCAGAACAGGTTGAAATGTCCTGGTGTAGACCAGCATGCTTCTAGCTCTCTGCAGTAAGTTGTGGAAGGAATTTCCCATCACACTTTTAGAAGAGATAAACAATAACTATGGGGAAGAAGTAACCTTTATTCTCTTTGGCAGAGGTAAAATCATAATAGATACCAATGGTTAAGTTGTTATTTAGATTGTGAGGAGAAAAACAAACCCAATTTCGAGCACTCAGCACATGCTACATATGAAGCCTATCACACTTCCAAGCATGACTCAGCAGAGAAAGCTGCAGAAAATCAAAATGTGACTCAGCGATATGCACTCTCTTTGAAAGCTTAACCCAGAAGGGGTCATAGAGCCCGGTCTACAGAGTCAAAGAGAATGGGGAGAGCCTTGGCATTAAGGAGGTATGGAGTTCTGGCCATTAGTGGAAGCAACAGGCTAACAGAGCTGAAGAAGATGCTCAGGAGTGGTGTGTCCCACTAAGAGTCCATCAGAAGATTTCCAGCAAGACTCTCACCTTTGGAGTTTGTTGGTAGAGCCTGACTTGCTTGCTTACCATCTTCTGTGTGTGCCTGTTCTTGACCATGACACTGAAAAGACCCAAGACCCTTCCTGCCCCCAGTTTGTGACATAGAGATGACTGCACTGAGCTCAGACAGCCTCTGGAGATTAAAATAAAAACAAGCCTTCACAGCCAAGCCTCTCTGTTCTTCTGCTGCTATGCTATGTATCAGACGCAGCAGGGAGCAAGGAAAAACAGATAGTACCTAAAATATAATTTAGTAGTATAGGTCAAAGTAGCCAACACCGATGAGAGTTTGGTAAATGGGTATTGAACACACACACACACACACACACACACACACAGACCCCCATCACAAATAGCCACACAGATATACAGAGACTCCCACAGAGAATCTCTGATACATAGACACACACAGGCAGACACACATATACACATCGACACACACAGACAAACATACAGACACAGACAGACAGACACATACAAACACCCACACAAGTCCTCATCACAAATAGACACACAGACACACATAGACTGCTCTCACACATAAACACACACAGGGAGACACACACACACACACACACACAGACACACAGACACAAACAGACAAACATACAGACAGACACAGACAGGCAGACACACACATAGATACAGACACACACACCCAGACACACAGACACGCACAGACATGCATAGACCCCCCCCACACATATACACTCACACACACTCACAGACACACACACACAGAACCCCCAGTGACACACACGCACACACACACACACACACACACACACACACACACACACACACACGGTATGTTTATACAGACACACACACACATACACAGAGACACACAGACACTCACACACACACTCACACACACACGGAATGTTTATACAGACTACACACACACACACACACACACACACACCAGGAGCCTCACTGTCCTCACAACCCCACCCCCTTGTGGCGTGTGCTTATTCTATTTTTACCTCCATCACATCTCCCCCATCTTTTGATTTCACTGAGCGCTCACTGCATCCTGCAAGTTGCTCATAACAACCACAAGCAGGGACTGACTGTACCTGCAGGCAGCTCACTCTCCATAGTCGCCATAGCTGGACTGGGAGGGCCGGGGCTTTCTGGAGAGGTAAATCACACACTTATCTTGCCCGAGGGCATCTTTGCTCAGTGAGGAGACGTTGGAATAACATGAAAAGAAGCAGAGAGCCGCAAGCCGTGCGGGTGAAGACTCCCACGGAAGTCCAGGCTCTGCCGTTTCCCACGTGCTGTGGGACCCACCTGTGTGGGACGAGCCACGTCCTGTTGAGTATTCTGCTCCTTCAAAGGTACTCCACCACTGCATCTGAAAAGCACAAATGCAAGGGAAAACAAGGCGAGTGAGAGCAATTGGAAAGACTGAAGACATCCATTTCTTTTTTTATGCATCCAAATGAGGGCTGTAAAAATTAAGCACAGCCAGGGCGGCAGTGTTTGCCTAATCGTAGTACCGGGGAGGAGGAGGTGGGTGGATCCCTGGAGGTTTGTGGGAAGCCAGCCAGCCTCACCCCCTCAGCGAGTTCCAGGCCAGTGAGAGTCACTACCTCAACACACAAGGTGTGTGTGTTTACCCGCACAAACACACACTGCACACAGACACACACAGACACCACGGAAAGCATGGAACAGAGAGTCTGTATGATTTTCCAGTAATGCCTTAATCCTCTTCATAAGGTTTGTCACATTCATGTTCATGAGTATTATATTACTCAGACAGAAGCTATCATGTTAGGGCTCCCGTGTGAAGAGCATTACCCTAGCACATGTAGTCATCAGATTACCATCAAAACGAAGATAGAGGATATTTTCCTACCCCACCCTCAATCCCACATGACACATGAACCCAGCACTCACACCCCCATCTCTTGGCAATACTGACACAATTTCCTGACCATGTGGCTTTGCTTTGCATGGGAATCCACAGGAGCAGGATAGTGTGGATCTGTCCATCTTGTCGCTGGTGCTTTTTACGGCTGCACAGTACAGCATTGATGCATGCGACACGATTTGCTTATCCGTTAGCTGATGGACAGTTGCTTCATGGAAACTATGAATAAAGCTTCTACAAATGTTTCAGACCAGCATAGGATTGGTGATGGGAGATGTTATTCTGTAAATATGTTTCTCATACTGGTTAATGAATAAAGCCATGTTGGCCAATGGGAAAGCAAGATAGGCGGGGCTAGGAGACAAGGAGGAAGAAAGAGGAAGGAGGGAGGAGGAGTCAGCATGGAGAGCCCAGAGAGAGCAACAAGCCCGCCCATCACTCCCTGGTAAGATGACCAAGTGGAAATACTTAGGATAGTAGAAATGGGTTAATCATTAAGACAGAGCTAGCCAGTAAGGAGTTAGTAAATGACCAACAGAATTGTATCAATACAGAGTCTCTGAGTGTTATTGGGGGCTGGTGTGGCGGCGGGAAAAACGTGCTCATAACAGATTGGTTCCCCTTTTCTTGAGTTAATAAACGCTCAAGAGCGGGACCACGGGGTTGTATACAGTTACGTGTTGTTTGTACTTCCCCGTGTCATGTCATCTCCAGTGCTCTTCTGCCATGCCGCCTTCTCATCAGCAAAGCATGAGGGTTTCCAGCAGGCTGCGTCTTCCCCACCCTTCTGTGGCTGCAATAAGATCCCGTGGTAACTGCAAGTGCATCTCTGCTATTGAGAATGTTTCTCACCACTTGTTCGTGTTTTATATATTTTCTTTCAGAAAGTGTCTGTTTAAAACTTTCTTCCACTACTTCCTTTGTCCACCCCTGCACATAGCTTTTATTTGCGTACTGGGAACGCAAACACAGGGGCTTCTGACTGCTCAGCAACTGGCTTCCTCCCAGACCCCCCTCAGACCCAGTTGTCCGTTCTTCACTCATATTGTTTTCATTTCTTCTCAGTGCAGATTCTCTATCAGCTGTGCCGTTTTAAATTATTTCCGTTGAATCTCCGGCTTGCACGTCCATTTCAACAGTATTTTTCTGTGAGCAGAACCTTTAAATACTGACAGTCAAGTCAATCAAAATTTCCCTCTCAAAGTTGGTGCTGTTGGCGTTTTCTTTATAAGGGCATGTTCCAAACTCACCACTTCAAACCTTTTTCCCCTCCTAGGACTTTCCTAGTTTAGGTTTCATATTTTGGTCTATAATCCAATTTTAGTTAAGTCTTTCCTATAATGAGATATGGTTCGAGATCTCCTTTTTACTTCTCTTTTTATTCTTTGAGATTTTCACGCATGTACACGGTGTATCTTGATCATCCCCACCCCTGTTCTTTCTCCAGTCATCTCTGGTGCTCTGGTAAATAAATGATCATCTCAACTTCACATTCTCGTGTTTCTTATAAACCTCAGAAAGTCAACTTGTTGAAAATCCCCCTTTCTTTACTAAATTACTGATACTCTTGTCAAAAATCAAATGAGATCTGTACGAGTCTTATCATGCTGCCCAATCTATACAGTGTCCTCATGCTGATATAAGAGGGTTTGTTTTGTTTTTTGTTGTTGTTTTGTTTTTCTTTTGTGAGACAGTATTCCTCTGTAGCTTTGGAGCCTGTCCTGGCTGGCTTCAAACTCATAGAGATTACCCACTTCTGCCTCCCCAGTGCTAGGATTAAAGGCATGTGCCACCACAGCCTGCCTTTTCTTTCTTTCTCTCTCCCTTCCTTCCTTCCTTCCTTCCTTCCTTCCTTCCTTCCTTCCTTCCTTCCTTCTTCTCTCTCTCTTTCTTTCTTTTTTTACAAGAGTTTCTTAATCAGCATATTTCCTTTATAGTTAGCTTTAGAAGCGTATAAGTTCTGTGATTCTGCTCTTTTTGGTATTTTATGTCTTTCATTTTCCAATATATATTTTAATTAATTAACTTGTATAATAAAATCCTTATGAGCTTTTGATTGGCTTTATGTTAAATCTATATATAATTTTTAATATGTCTTTATATGTTTACTTGATTAAAACCTTCTTCTAATAATACTGTACAATCCCTAGAAGCTGCATGAAATTCAAATTCCAGTTTCATAATGATTTTTAACATAGACACAATCACTTACTTTTCTGTTATTTGTGGCTTCTTTTACACTATAAACACAGTGTTGAGTGTTTATAAGAGAGACCATATATTAGTCAAAGCTCCAAACATTAATAATATGGTCTGTTATGGGAAGATTGTTTTGACCCTTCATGTGTATTGTATATTTGACAGTCCTCCTGTTTTCTAATACAAGCATGGAAGGCTATGCATTTGCCCCAGAATACTGTTTTAGCTGAGTCTCAGACATTTGCACATCCTGCTTTTTTTTTTTATACTTATATAATCCCCAGTGTTTCCTAATTTTTCCTTGTGATGTCACCTTTGAGCTATTAGTTATGTAAAAATGTATCATTCAGTTTTCCAGTGTTTATAGATGATCCTGATATATTTTCACTGATTGATTCATAAAGTCAGTTAATCTTTATTTACTGATCTATGGACTATAGTCACAGCCTTTAGTTTTAAGTATTATAAGAGTTACAGTAAGTTTTCTAGGTTTGCTTTATGACACCTATTATATTATGGTGGAGGGAAAAGAAAACAAAAGGTGTCTTTTACAGCTATCTCTTTTGTTGTTGTTGGTTTTAATTTTGAGATTTTAACTTAATTGCAATGTGACTTTCTCCCCTTTCCTACATCCAAACCCTCATATATACTCCTGTCTACTATTCTTCAAATTCATGTCCATAAAAAATTAATTGTTATTGCATGCATGTATGCACTTGAATATTCCTAGCCCGTTTAGTCCATATAATTTGCTTATATGTATGATTTTAGGGCTGAGTGGTACTGGATAAGCAGTTGGTGTGTTCCTCCCTGGGGGAGGACCACTCCTCCAGTTCCCAGATTCACTCAGTTGCCTGTAGTTCTTCCTGTGTGGTTGAGGCCTTTTGGGGTTTTCCTCTCCAGTTTGGCATGCTCATCGATGTCTTTCCTGTTCAGTTCCTGTCTGTGCAATAATGTTGCTGGGAGACAACAAGCTTTCTGCTCCTTCAGCTCTTATAATCTTTCCTCGCCACTCCCACATTTGTACAGCTCTCTTGGTGTGTAGGCTCTCCCACAATTTTATGGCTGTCTTGCTGTCTTAGGCTTTCTGGTAGTTTTCAGTTGCATTGCTTTGTTTGGTTTCTCTTGAGAACTATGCTGTCTCTTTCCTTTTCTCTCTACACATCAGGTCTATGCACCTGCTCTTTCTGCATCTGCACCACCCAGTGACTTTTTCTTTCTCTCCATCTTTCTGACAAATGTTATACACAAATGCTTGCCAAATGGATTGCAAATATGTGTAGCACAAATTCTATTTGGTCTTAATAATAAAACCCTGGAGTCAGATATCAGGGTAAAGGCTGAAATATCAGAGAAGAAAAGCAGCCAGACACTAGAGTTCTTGCTTCTATGAAATCTCAGACCAAAAAGGGTGAGATCCTGTCTCCATCCACCTTATATTCCTGTTTCCACCTCTCTAGTGCTAGGATTGAGGGTGTGTGCCTCCCAAGTACTGGGCACACAGGCATGAAATTCCAAGGGCTGGGATCAAAGGTGTGCCATCACTGCCTGACCTTTGCAGTCAACTGGTGGCTAGCTGCATCCTCTGTCCTTCAGGCAAGCTTGATTTGTTAGAGCACAAACAAAATATCACCACAAATGTGTATGCGTGTGTGTGTGTGTGTGTGTGTGTGTGTGTGTGTGTGTGTGTGTGTGTGTGTGTGTCGTCTCTGGCCCTCCAGTTACTCAAGGTTGGTCTTTAAGGGTGGAGTAAAGGGTCAGTGAGATCACACTGAAAACACATGTTGTCCAAGTCTGAAGATCTGAGTTTGATCTCTGGAATCAACTCCCTGAATGTTGTCCCCCACCCTCTTTCTCCTCTCTCTCTCTCTCTCTCTCTCTCTCTCTCTCTCTCTCTCTCTCTCTCTAATAATGATGATGATGACAAAATAAAAAATATCAAATTAAAGTTTTAGTTTTTTTTTTTTAAATACCCACTTAGACTCTGCCTTCCCCCCCCGCCCTCTGCTGTGGCTGACACTTCTCCCATCTTACCTGAGAGGAACTTGTCACTCACTGATACTCAGTTTAAGCCGTTTCTGTTCCAGCTCAGATCTCTTATGGGCTCCAGAACAGTCATGACAGACGCAGACTTTTAAATACTCTGCACCACTCTAAGTGGGACCAGAACTCCAACACCGATTTAAACTACCATGAGAACCATTTAAAATCATCAGGGACTCTGAGTCTCTCAAGTCCACATCACCTCTTTTAAAGCACTCATTATATTCCCAGAGTCACAAATCAATTCCATGACATGTTGCAGATACTATCTGGAAGCCACAGTCACTCGTAAAGCATTGATGCCTGTCATCTTTGAATATGATAAAGAATGTATCTCGGGATGGAAAAGAAATTCTTGAGCCAATGAAGTTTGGGAATTTGATCGTGTGTTTTATCCTTCAGTTATTTCCTTTGAAATGTAACATATATGTGGAAGGGACTGTTATTTGCTTTTTAAAGTGATTCAGTTACTTCCTGTATTAGTCAAGGTTCTCTAGAGTAACAGAAGTTACAGAATCTCTCTCTCTCTCTCTCTTTCTCTCTCTCTCTCTCTCATATATATATATTATATATATATGTGTGTGTATATATATGCACACACATAAGCATACATACATATATATGTATATTATATGTGTGTGTGTGTGTGTGTGTGTGTGTGTGTGTGTGTGTGTGCATCGCATATGGAATTTGTTGTAATGGCTTATAAACTGCCGTTCAGCTAATCTAAAACTGGCTGTCTGTGAACAGAAAGCCCAAAAGTCCAGTAGATGCTCAGTCCACAAGTCTGGACGTCTCAGCTGGTCTTCAGTAGATGCTGGGATCCCAAAGCAGCAGGCTTCAGTGCCAGTGGGGGAATGGACGTGTGAGCAGGGCGATGGCAAGCAGGCCAGGAGCTAGAGCTCCCTTCTCCTGCGTCCTTAGAGTCCAGCGGAAGGCGTGGCTTAGGTTAGTAACCTCACCTCAACATCTGGACCAAAGGTGTCTTCCTACCTTAACGTCTGGACTAGATGTGGATTCCCCCACTTAAAACCAAGCAAAAACCATCTCTCACGGGTGTGTTCTCCATTTGTAGTTCACAGGTAGTTCATTCCAGATGCAGTCTAAGAGTAGCAGTCACGCTCCCTTTTTACGGAAGGGAGTCCTCTGACCTCCACACATGCTCTGCAGTGCACAGCCCTGAAACGTCCCCTCTCCCCTACACAGTGCTTCGGCTGGAGGGTAGAGAGGCGCATTAGGACAGATGCAGGCTGGAGTTGCTCTGGCTTAGGAGTTGCACTGTTATAGTGCGTACTTCTTCTCCCTTGCTAAAATAGACGGAATGGGAAGGGAGATAGTAGTGGTTCCCAGCGCTAAGCCTTGGGCAATGAGTGTGAAGTTGAGAGGGGACCAGCAAGGAATTTCCAACCCAGCTATTATTTCCCCAATTCCCTTCATACACATTCTGTCTCCCAGTGTTTGATAGGAATATGTGGACCACAACAGATTTCTAAATTTTCTAGCAATCACATTAAAAAACAAAAACCACTTAATAAAAATTTAAATATTATGTATCCTATCCAGCCCCTTGTAACTAACGTATTACCGTTTGAACCTGCAATCAATATCAATTATTCAAGGGATTCCATTCTCTTTTTGTATGGAGTGCTTGAAATGGCTCTGCATTTTGTCCTCAGAGTCTGTCTGCATCTAGCCATCCATTTCAAGCACTGAAAAGACGCACATGAATACTGACTATCATATTAAATAGCACCGGACTTAAATAAACTTAAATCAACATTTTCTGGTCACATCATTGTTCTCTTTATTAATGGTGTTACAAAATTCATTTACGAATTTTCTTACGTGGTCAATTATTTTATTTTGTAAAAAGCAAAGACTACCTTTCTGGTGTAGGGTTCTAAGATGATGAATCTCTTTTTTTTCCATATATATATGGAAAAATAGATGAGAAATAGGAAGACAGAGGAGCTGCAACCCTTGACATTAGGGATGCATTCTTTTCAAAAGCTCAATTGTAATTATAGCTCCGTTTGACTTGAAGTCACACAAGCCCACTCAGAGAGGGGGACATGTGTTCCCCCTCCCCCATGTTCATCTGCCACTCCTCTGCAGGTTGCTAGAATAGGAAGGCCTCTCTCAGAATACTCCCCAAGACAGATGGTAGAGTTGCACCAGGAAACACCCAAAAGAAGAAGGCGGTCAAGGCCACCAAGTATGGCAACTTTCCTCCAGACCAGGGCCATGGGACGGCCTCCATCACGGCACGTAGTTCCTACACGCTGCTCCCTTTTCTGACATTTCCTGGCGTCCTTGCTTTATTGAGGGGAGAAACCTTGAACGTGTCACAGATGAAGCTGGGCTGTGGCTCTCAGCAATGTGTGTACCTGACGTGGACGAGGCGTCTTTGGGCCAACTGACAGCGGTGGCCCTGGCCCTGCCCTGGCTCCCAGCATTTCATTCTGTGCAGAGTCCAGGAAGCAGATGGAGAGCTGCCTGCCGAAGCGTCTCCCTCACACGCAGGTCCATACTGGCACCCAGGTTGGGGAGAGGAGGGTGGCCTGTTTGCTTGACAGTGTTCCAGGAGCACACTCCCGCCCTGCTGTCCTCAGAGTCACGGTCTAGAAATAGAATCTGGCAAGTCCTCAGACGCCCGCCGGCGCGCATGGCGGGGAAACGGGCACGGCCGACGCTCCGCTCCGCTCACTCCTGGCTATTTGTCTTCCAGCTTCGCGATCGGCGGGTGCAACTGCCTTCTCCAGGGTGCGCAGTTTAGACATCCCTTTAGTCTTTTCTGTGTTTTTATTTACGTGTCCTTACATCTCCTCTGAGCATCTGCCTTTTCTTACACCAAGTTTTGGAAAAGACGCAGGAAGTCCCAACAGCCTAACAGATAGCACTGGCCCGGAGTTACAGCATCCAGAGGATAAGGACTTGAGTAACTATTTTGTAAAATTAAAGTAGAAAAGGGATCAGTTACACCACAGGAATAAGGCTCCTTTGACCTCATCCCTGCCGTCCTTCCCGCCATCCGTTGCAGGAGATCGCTCAAACCCTGCACGCCCGCAGCAGACAACTGCTGGTGAGTTTGCATGGGCCTTTTCAGGTTGACTGTGCAGTTTGGATGCGTCAAACATGTTTACTGCGATGCACTTTAAAAGGGGAAGCAGGGCTGGAGACGTGGCTCAGCGGTTAAGAGAACTGGCTGGTCTTCCAGAGGCCATGAGTTCAATTCCCAGCACTCACATGTTCTCTTCCAGCATTAAGCTATACGTGCAGATAGAGTGCGCATACACATAACTAAATAAAAAAGATTTAAAGGGGGGATCTTCATGTACCATGAAGAAAGGGGTAGAAGCATCAGTGAGGCAAAACTCTATTCCCAGACTATCATTTCCTTTAGTGCAAATTAGCCCTGAAGGCATCCCGTGATCGATCCTCTAGGACTCCCAATTAATTTGGGATCCTGGGTTCCTCCCGAACACGAACCCATTGCACCTCTTTGGACAGCGGTCTGGGTGCGGGAACGTCGTTAGCTGCCAGGAAGAGGCTAGGAGGGACTTTCGGGGACAGAGAGGACTTGGAGAGGTCAAGGGAGTCACCAACCAGAAAAGGAGGAGGCAGGGTGGGCAGTAAAGGCAACTGAGCCACATAAAGGAACGCGGATTTAAAAATGCGGGTTAATTTAAGTCACACGAATAGTTAGGATCAAGCTTAAGCTAAGGCCAAGCTTTCACAATTAATGGCAAGTCTCTATGTCATGTCCTGGGGGCGTGGGGGCTGGTGCTCCAAACAAGCCTGCCAAAGTAACTAGATGGGAGTTTGTCTCCTGACTCTGAGCTACTTCATCAGCTTTCAAAGCATTTTCTTCTGTCCAGTCTTAGTTTACTTGGTTTCATTGTAAACAAATAGTTAGATTCAAGAATTTGAATGTTCTAATATTACTGGGACTGAAATCACACCCTTTGGAACTTGATTGATGCTGACTAGCTAATCTTTTTTTGCTTGTTTGTTTTTGTTTTCTCAAGACAGGGTTTGTCTGTATTGCTTTGGAGACTGTTCTGGAACTCGCTCTGTAGACCAGGCTGGCCTCGAACTCACAGAGATCCTCCTGCCTCTGCCTCCCGAGTGCTGGGACTAAAGGCGTGCGCCACCCTTGCCTGGCTCTAGCTAGTTTTTAAAGACAAGTTTTCTGGGGGAAATTGTCTCTGTGTGTCTTTATAAAATTACTGATGCCAACATATAGCTTATGCTTTATAGATTATCATGAACCATTCAACATTTTGAGGTGTTTGTAGACAACCAGGCCACAGAAAACTTTCATTGACTTTTTTCCAAACTCTTGTGTGCATAAACAACCTATTATTGAAACCCACCCTTGATTTGAAGAATAGAGTTGCATCCTAAGTTGACTACTTTATTTTTTCTAATATATTTATCATCATTTAAATCACTATATGGTCTACTGCTTATGCTATTTCCCTTCCCCCAACACATTACATTAATTGAACTGAAGCTTCTTTCCAATTGGCATTGTGTATGTTGGCACTTTAATCATTTCTTTTTTGCTGAGTCAGATAGCTTGCTTTTTTTTTTTTTTTTTTTTTTTTTTAGTATTGAAAGAAAGTTTTGCCAAGTCTTTATGCTAGCCAGAATGTCATAGCTGTATACACGATACTCTTTCTATATTTAACCTATATAAATAACATTCCATCAACTAGTCTCTTAAACTTAGATTAGAGATTGTCAAACTTTCTCTCTAAAGGATGAAACAGTAGATATTTTTGGATGTGTGGGGCATGAGGCCTTTCTTGACTCCATGCTACTTTGCACAGTGATTACAAAAGCAGCCACGGGCAATAGGAAATAAGAGGGTATTCTAATTGAACTTTATAACAACCCACTAGCTTTTACTTTATAAAACTACCCATAAACAATTCCTTAACCCAGCCCTTATTGGTTGGTTTGCCAAACTGGTTGGATGTAAGCTCCCAGCAAATGTGACGGAGATCAGAGTGGCTTTCCCACAGCGCAGACACAGCAGAAATAACTGCATGGGTGTGAACGCTATGGAGACGGGCTGAAATAGTATTTATTACCTTAACCTCAGTGTAACTTGATTGCGAGGCCGTGTGGCTCATTTGTAATCATGGCTGTGTCACACGATGTGCACACGAACTTCCTAAGCATTTGTTGGCTAGGTCTTCCGAGGCCATCTGAGCTCATCCCGCAACCCTTTCATCTCCGGTACTGCGTCGAAGTAGGAAAATGCGTTTGCAATGAGAATGGTCCCCAGACGCTCATACAGCTGAGTACTTGGTCCCTACTTGGTGGAACCGTTCGGGAAGGATAAGAAGCTGAGGCCTCGTTGTAAGAGATGTGTCCTGGGGGTGGGCTTTGGGCTGTGTACTAGTGGGTCAGGGTATAAGGTCTCAGCTGCTTCTCCAGCCTCCTGCGGCCGCCATGCACCATCGTGTACTCTAACTCTGAACTCTAAGCCAATTAAACTCTTTCTTTTATAAGTTACCGTGGTCACGATGTTTTATCTCAGCAACAGTTATTGATGTATGCATGTTCTCCCGAGGCCGTTAGAGTTTTTTGGAGACTAAATGCCCTTGAGTCATGTACCCTGCTCAATAGATAAGTTTGCCAACATTTAAATTTGAGATACACGTGAGTTCTAATGCACACCTTATTGCAGATCTACGACATACTTCAAAAGCAAGCATTCTTGGAGATTTTAAGCATAGCATGACTGTGGTTCATCTTCTTTCAAAGCAGTTATGTGCTGTCAACTGTGCTAGCAGGAGAACATTTATTGTACAATCTTTTAGCACCCATTTTAAAGTTCACTCAAGTTTAGGTTATTCTAGACTCGGTGTAAATATGGTACAGAACAAGGGACCGTTATAATGAGTGATTATAAATAAAGAACCTGCTTTAGTGAGAACAGTGCCCACTTCAGTATCAGAACAAAGTAGGGTCAAATCCATCCTTTGGTGGCTGCTGATGAATCTACCTTGTTTTTTTAAGATGTAGTTATCCATGTAATTTTATATATGAGCACTTTGCTTGGACATCTACACATGATGATCCAGCAGTTGTGAGCCATCATGGGTGTGCTGGGAAGTGAACTCAGGGCCTCTGGGAGAATACCAAGTGCTCTTAACCTCTGAGTTATCGCTCCAGCCCTATGTCCACTGTCCTTAAATTTCAGTTTTCTGCTCTGTAAAGTAGGTCATAAAGTAGCAGGGGGATTAAAAGAGTGGGAAAAAATGTGTGAAATATCATACTGTCAATCCATACATACAAATGTGTGAAATATACTGTTGATCCATACATACAAATGTGTGAAATATCATACTGTCGATCCATACATACAAATGTGTGAAATATCATACTGTTGATCCATGCATACAAATGTGTGAAATATCATACTGTTGATCCATGCATACAAATGTGTGAAATATCATACTGTTGATCCATACATACAAATGTGTGAAATATCATACTGTTGATCCATACATACATAGCCTCCAGGAATTAGCAGCTCTTACCATTACACACTGAAATTCTCAAATCATTGCTTTAAATTTCCTGATCATGGTGTTGATGGCTGCAATAATGGTTTACGCATGTAATTATCCACACTGTATGGTTCAATAGTTAGTTTGGGATTCATGTATTTTGTCATATATATTCAGCACACATTGGGTAAAAGTTATTGTACTGAATAAACAAAACCAGTTCTAAATAGGCAAGGTGAATTCATAGCAACAAAATGTCATGTGGTAAAAGGAGATTGACCTCCACTTTGAATAGATGCATGAAGGGAGGAGATTCAATAGCTAAGAAGATGATTGCGCTTCCAGAGGAGCCAGGTTCAGTTCCCAGCTTCCACACAACAGCTCATAACTCTCTGTGCCTGCCACTGAGCTCCCAAATAAGTACATGGAGACTTATTCTTACTTATGAATGTCCTGCCTTAGCTTAGCTTGTTTCTAGCCAGCTTTTCTGACTTAAATTATCCAGTTTCTCTTTGACTGTATTTTGTCTCTGGCCCTTTTACCTTTATTTATTTATTTTATATATCCTCCTTTCCTTCTGACTCCATGGCTGTCTGTGTGGCTGTGTGGCTGTGTGTGGCTGTGTGTGGCTGTGTGTGGCTATGTGGCTGAGTGGCTGTGTGTGGCTGTTTGTGGCTGTGTGGCTGTGTGTGGCTGTGTGTGGCTGTGTGGCTGTGTGGCTGTGTGGCTGTGTGGCTGTGTGGCTGTGTGTGGCTGTGTGCGGCTGTGTGGCTGTGTGGCTGTGTGTGGCTGTGTGGCTGTGTTCAGCTGTGTGGCTGTGTGTGGCTGTGTGGCTGTGTGGGACTGTGTGGGACTGTGTGGCTGTGTGTGGCTGTGTGGGACTGTGTGGCTGTGTGGGACTGTGTGGGACTGTGTGGCTGTGTGGCTGTGTGGCTGAGTGGCTGTGTGTGGCTGTGTGTGGCTGTGTGGCTGTGTGGGACTGTGTGGCTGTGTGGCTGTGTGCGGCTGTGTGGCTGTGTGTGGCTGTGTGGGACTGTGTGGCTGTGTAGCTGTGTGTGTGGCTATGTGTGGCTGTGTGGCTGTGTGGCTGTGTGGCTGTGTGGCTGTGTGACTGTGTGGCTGGCCTCTGGTGTCCTTGCCCTCCCTGTTCTTATCTTTCTCTTTACTCCTCGCTCTATTCTTCCCTAGATTTTCCCTCCTATTTATTCTCTCTGCCTGCAAACCCCACCTGTCCTTCCATACATAGCTATTGGTGGTTCATTTCTTTGTTAGGACAATTAGGTGTTTTAGACAGACAAAGTCACACGGCTTTTACAGAGTTAAATGAATGCAACATAAAAGAATGGAACACATCTTTGCATCATTAATTTTTTTCCCTCAGCATAAACAAAGTAACACATCTGAAACTAATATTCTACAACGGTCTGTAACTCCAGTTCCAGGGATCCCATGCCTTGTCTGACACCCATTGGTGAACGCTCCAACATGATGTACATATACAGATTCAGACACACAGGCATGCACATACAAGAAAATAAATACACACTAAAAAATAAATAGATGCAAGAAGCCAAATCAAGCATATTGCTCCTTAAAATAGTTTGAATTGCCCATCTTACCTGGTAAATCTGTCTGCAATTGCCTGCCATGGCTGACTAGCTCCTGGAGAGTCTGTCTGGGACGGCCTGTGACGGCTGACTAGCACCTGATTTCCTCCAGGGCTCCACTTCCCTGTCCTTTTCCAACAATAGGTAGAAGTAGAGTTGTCCATGTATTGAAAGCATGGTAGCTGTTGCCCCTTGGCCTTGTGTGTACACGTTCTGTACACCTATACACATAGACCCTTGAGATAGTTTGTTGGTAACCTCAACAGAAAATACAGAAAAGTAATATTGCCTATCCTCATGAGTTTTGATCAAATATTTATAAAACATGAAGATAGCTGTAGCTCCCGCACTACGAACTGTTCCAAGAATTGGGTGGAGCCTTAGAGATTGAAATAAAAGACAAGACAGTAGGGCATTCGTGCAGCTGGAATGCCATTTATTGAGGGGAGGGAGCGGGCTTCTATACTGACTTACAGCACAGCGGAAGACAATCAAGGGTCAAGAGTGAAAGCTCTCAGACTCAGTTCCTCCCCAGCAGATGTGTTAGCAAATCAAGACGAGAGCCAAGAACTACTCTGAAGCAAGCTGTCCCAGCCGACAGCTTCAGGCTTGCTCAGGGTGCCCGGGGGTCCACGCAGCGGCTACAGATAGCTATTGGCATTGTCATGTGTTGCCTTTTCTGAATGATGTCATTATTTCCTGAAGGTTTTAATAGTAATCTCATGGGCATATTAAAACTTGGCTTTACTCATGGGCTTTAAAGCTTTCTGAATTGCTATTGATTTTTATCAAGACATATATTTTACAATAACTTAAACACACACACACACACACACACACACACACACACACACACACACACACCAGAAAGCAAAACTCATAATCTTGACCATCCAAGAATTGCTGACTCAAGCCTATGTCATAATTGATGATGACTCTACTAGATAATTTTAACAAGAGTAGCTTCTTCATAATAGCGTAGATAGTTGAAACACTATATGTTAACTTGCTTAGATTTGCTCAAGGAAACAATCAAACAAACAGCATCAACAAAAAGTCATCAAGCCCGAAGAATGTCTTGCGAGAATGAATCCATGACTTCTCTCGGCTTTGTCCCAGTCCGTTCTTTCCTTTCAGGGAATAAAGGATGGAATGTGACCTCCACATTTTGGCAGTCAGTCCACAGCACGCTGTGTTTGTCAAGCTATTAGGATGAGTGATGCAACCTTTATATTAAATCTCTAATAGAGTACATAGTAAGACGCTCCACTTTTTATTGCTTAAGGAATGTCTATTCCGCTGAAAGCAGAACTCCATGCTCATTCTGAAAACGAAACAAAACCCAAAAGCTCAGGAGAGAGAAGGAACAGGAAGTTGGGTGGGCAGTGGGGTGGAGAGGATCTGAGAACAACCGAGAGGGAAAAGAATATTATTAAAATACATTGCATGAAAAAAAAAAAACTCCATTCTGCTCTTGTGTAGCAAAGCATAAGGAAGCAATTCTGATGTTCTTCCCCAAGGTGCACACAGGAGAAGAGCTTTGAGAGAGATGAACAGGGAAGAAAGATATTTTTCTTTGTCAGGCAGCAGAGTAAGCACCGAGAAACACAGCTCAGGGTGTGCCAAATTGGCTTTGAGAGAGCTTTGAGAGAGAAGCGACCTCAGTAACACTGGAGATCTTGGAGGCAGATCAAGTGCTCGTAGGTAGGGCGACGCAGTCCACTGCATAAAAGGAACTTCCCCTAGAGCAGAAAAATTCTCTCCTGGACACTCTTTTACTGATTTTGTGGGCTCCCCAAAATGATACAGATATGTATAGATAGGTAGATAGGCAGATAGCTAATACACACACAGATTTTATTTTCCTTCAACAGAGACAAAATACTTGAATATATAAGTCTGTTATGTAAGGGGTAGTATATGTATTATTATGCATCTTTTCTCCTGTATCTGACAGGATATGTATTTGGGTTGTGAGAAGGAGGATCTTGTCATGAACCAGGTCACCCACCATGAGAAAATTGCTTCTGAAATCTAATTTATAGTCTCCCTGGCGACCATGCAATATTACATAAATGAAAAAGAAACAATTGGAACGCAAGGAAGATTACTTTCAGAGAGACCATAAAACTAAAAACGACGGTGCGGAGGCCCCCAAAGACCAGAAGGAGCAATCAATCAAGGCATTATTAGTTCTACAGCTTCAGATCCCCTTTGCAAGTTTAGAGCAAAAAGATAAATGAATAAATCACCACAAGTAAAAGCTGTGAGAAAACAAAGGCAAAGAAGAGAGATCCAAAGATGGCATACAACTTAGCAGGGCCGTTCTTTTAAATATCCTGTGGAAAACAACAGCTGAAATAAAGGCACACCTCTGTATGTCTTTGGGGGAGGGGTAGGTCAGAGGGAGGTCATGATGGAAGGGCAGACTCTAGCAAGACTCTCAGATTACCCACACCAAACAGAACATATGATTTCAACCTTAAATTTTTTTTCCTCAGAATTACCATACAGATTATATATCCAAGTTTGTTAATTTAACCTCATAGGGGAAAGTATTTTATTTCACAGAATATCCTGTCACATTAGTTTCTGAAGAGGACTGAAAAGATTGGAAACATTGTAAAAGAAAATTAAATCATATATGAATGGCTTTTAAGTTCTAAGTAAGCAATATGTAAGCGGTGACTCATGAGCTGAGGCAGGACGGAAGTCTGTTCTATCCTGAGGGTGTGGCACTTTGAATCGATGGTTGATGGTCATCACGGGGCAGAGGTAGTCTGTAGGATGACGAGCAGGGAATGCTACTCCATCTTCACACGTGCAGGCACAAAGACCGGAGACCCAACCTTCTTCAGCCAGACTATCTGCAGGTGCAAAGGTCTGCGAAAACCCAGGGCTGCACTGTGGAAAAATAAGCAGACAGAGATTCAGAAACGGGAAGAAAGGAATACGTTTCTAAAGATGACTTTAAGGACAACATTGGCACACGATGAGGAGAATTCCCCAACTGGAAGACAGACTGCAATACGTTATCTAGATAGAGGATGGCACAGAGAACCCAAGGCAGGACTGATGCAGAAGAGAAAGCAGCTACAGAAGATAGAGTGAGGAGACTCAGCACACAGAGACACAGAATTCAAGGGGAGAAGCTGAGCTACAGGTGGCATGCCTGTGATTGCCAGTCAGTAGCACCTTAGACGCGGAGAAGGCAGGGCTGATGGGTAAAGGTGAGAAGTAGAAAGATCCAAATCAAAGCCACAGAGAAATGGGGTTACACGGAAGGGTGTTGGTTATGTGGGGTAGGGCACGGATATGTAGCACATACGTCATCATCACTCCAGGGGCAGAGGACCAAAGATATGAAAGACTATCTCTTTCAAAGAGATGAGAGTTAAGCGTTTCCCAGAGGTGGTGAAAACCACACGAGTACAGGTGCCAAAGAGTCAGTGACTCCTAAAAGAGGATAGATGAACAGAAGTGTACACTTAGACACATTACAGGGAAGGCATTAGAAATAGACAGAGAATAGAGACAGACATCCTCACAGAAGCTGTCGTCACCTTGACAGTTAAATTCTGGATATAAATGAACTCAGAAGGGCAGAAGTGTAGCTAAGTGGTGGACTGGTGTGTGTGAGGCCGTCGCTTGCGTTCCAGAACCTTGGAAAAGAGAAGAGGGGACAGAGGGAGAGAGGCAGGTAAGAAGGGAGGAAGGAGAGAGGGAAGGAGAGAGAAGGGACAGTTGGGGGAATATTGTCTTCGACACACATCAAGAAAATGACTTGGAAGTTAGAATTCTACATCAATTGAAGTATTTTGTATGACTCAGAAGCAATAAATTTTAAGACACATTAAAGTAGCATCAGCCCCATTGTAAAGCTTGTTCTTTATGTGGAAGGAAATGGTCCCAGATGGGCGAGCTGAATTGTAAAATGGGATGCAGAGCAGAGGAAGTGGGAGCTATGTGGGTAACTCCAGATGAATTCAGCTGTCAAAATGAAAGCTCATGGCATTTAAAAATTATATAATTACGATTTTAACAAAATGGCAAGAGACAAAAGTGTGGTCAATAGTTAAAATTTAAAAAAAGATCTTTGTGTTAAGATGAGAATAAAAATGTATCAAATAACATTAGACTTGGATGGATTAATCTGCATTTCAATTTCCAAATAAAAGGTAAAGGATAAAAATAGATTATAAATTTCTGAAAATGCAAAAAAGCCATGGCATGTCAAATATGATCAGCTTAGGAGCAGGCAAGAAAGGCAACACAGTGTAGAGGGAGAAAGATCGGGGAAGACATACATCTCGTGCACTTTTTTGAATGGGAGTAACTTGACTATGAAATTGTTCAGGACTGAAGTAGGGCACAATCCAACTATGTATGCATTTTTTTTTCAAGAGACAGGTCTTAGTTAGACTTACTATTGCTGTGAAGAGGCACCATGACCACAACAACTCTTATAAATGGTTTAGTCCATTATCAGCATGGCAGGACATGGGGGTGTGCAGGCAGACATGGTGCTGGAGAGGTACCTGAGAGTTCTCCATCTTGTGCAGCCAAAAGGAAGTGGTCTGTCCCACTGGATGTGGCTTGAGCATATATGACCTCAAAGCCCACATCCATAGTGATGCACTTCCTCCAGGAAGACCTCACCCACTCCAGCAAGGCCACACCTCCTAACTTTGCCACTTCCTGTGGGGGCCATTTTTTTTCTAGCTACCACAGGATATGTTTAAACAGCACAAAGTACCAGAAAGACTATGGTTCTGAGGA
The DNA here is from genome assembly GCA_030556225.1 of Cricetiscus sungorus. Taxonomy (NCBI): domain Eukaryota; kingdom Metazoa; phylum Chordata; class Mammalia; order Rodentia; family Cricetidae; genus Cricetiscus; species Cricetiscus sungorus. The sequence goes on along the minus strand of JANBXA010000741.1, from coordinate 57,731,705 downwards.
CCATCTCTTACAGAATGCTACATAAATAAACACGTTATAAGCCAGGCATGGTGGTGAATGCTTGTAATCTTTGAAGTCACACGGAGGCAAAAGGATCATAAATGTGAGGGCAAGTCAGGCATTGGTGGTACACACCTTTAATCCCAGCACTCAGGAGGCTGAGGCAGGCAGTTGCACAGAGTTGGAGGCCATCCTGGTCTACAGAGCCAATTCCAGGACAGGCTCCAAAGCTACACAGAGAAACCCTGTCTCTAAAACTAAAAACAAACGAACAAACAGACAAAAATAAACTGAGATCAACAAGTAGCAAAACCCTGTCACATATAGACAAACAGAGAATCTACATGCTAGGCATTCAACTCAGAAGCTGTAGTTGAAGAGAACTGGAGATATAGCTCAGTGGTTAAGAGCACTTGTTGCTCTTGCAGAGGACCCCGGTTCAATTCCCAGTACCCACTGGAGGCTCACAGCCATCTATAGCCCGGTTCTAGGGGATCCCATAGGCACACAGGTAGTACACACTCATGTTTGCAGGCAAAACATTCAACCACACAAGATAAATCTGTTTTTTAAGATATAGAATAATAAGATGTAACCACCTAAGGTAGAGTAAATTATGAAGTCAAGTGTAGACATGAATAAAAATAAATGCAAGTGCATAACAGGAAAGTGTGATGCTGCTTGCCACGGAGCGATGTCTGCTAAAAAGTTTACCCCAGGAGAAGAATGTCCCCTGTTGTTCAGGTTGTCTATGGTGGAAATAAGTAGAGAGTTAAGAGCAGGGATGGAGAGATTGGTGTCAGATCTATTCTAAAATAGGCTTTTGGGCATTTTGTGTTTTATTTTGTTTTCCCAACCCCCCTCCCCAAGGGCTTGTGTGTCCCAGGCTGGCTTCCAACTTACTATGGGAGCGACCTTAAACATCTTGCACTTTTGAGTCTCCTGCCTCTACTCCCCAAGTGATGGGATTATATGTGGGACCCACAATGCTCAGTTTTGGTGGTACCCAGTGGTCTATGCATGCTAGGCACTCATTCCACCAAATGAGCGACACCCCAGGCTCGCGATTACCATTACAGGTACTGTTGGCCCAATTTGGCCACAGAGGCACCAAGTAAGAGTTAAGATGCGGACTGCTGGTAGTGTTTTAGCTAATTCTAGAAATGAAGTGAGTGCCTTGTTTTCCTGCCGGTAGACACTCAGGAGAGGCTTCAACAGCACTTGGCGGTGTGAATGTTTCCCTGCAGCTGAGATGTTTAAGGAGGCCACACAGGTTGGGGCCTTGATGAGCATGAACAACTTTCATTTGTGGCATATATCTGCTGGCTCTGTCATTGCTTTGTCCAGAGTGTCTTGGAACGTCCCAGGCTGGCTATGTCTTGTCCCCAGTATCAACTGTTCCGAAGGATTTCAAGTAGTCCTGAGAGGCTTCACCCTAAACTCCAGATTAACAGTGTTTATTCTGGGAATGTTCCAATGTTCCCTCACCTGTTAAATCATCCCGTGGCCATCTCTTAATTTCGACGAAATCTGATAGAGGAATTAGAATATTTATAGAGATGTTTCTTTTAGGCATTTTGAAAGGTCTAATGGGAAGGCTTGCTAAAACCACAAAACTGATTGTTTTTGATGATGAAATGATCGTTTCCTGTATTTGTATGAACTGTTAGGATACTTTAGTAAAATTGGGTAAGATTTTAAATAAGACAATCTGATTCTCTCATGTAAATGTTCATATTTATTGATACACAGTCTTTTAGATTATATTTTACACATGCACATACAAAAATGTATATATTACAAAAATATACTTATGTTTGTATATCTACACACACACACTCATAAATTCTCAAGGCTGCAGGGACCTTAAAATAAAATCATACTTCTCTTACATAAGCTTCCCGATCTATTGTGAACTGTGGTTATTTAAAAACTGTATTTTCATATTTTCATTTTCACCAGGTGAGTTGTTGTGGGGAAGTGCAGAGAAGTAACTCACTGGAGGTTAGCGCCACAGGAAGCTTAGAATTGCCTCATCACACCGCCAGAGAAAAGAGTTAATTTACAGTCATAGTAAGAGGTGACTAAGACAGCCAAGGCCACTTTGTTAGCCAGTGTCCCTCGGTAGTCATCGTGTTAGAAGCAGAGGCCACTTTCAAGAGCACTCCTGTCTCAGCAGCTCAGTGCTGCTCACACGCTGGGGAAAAGGCCGTGGTTGAACCATTCAGGGAGGACACCGATTGTGTTCACATAGTTGGCCGCCAAAATTGTACTAAATTATCAAATTAATAGAATTGGTTTTGATTTGGCTATTGGCTTGTTGTAAATTCCCTTTATTATGTTAAGATATATCCCTTGTATCTCTAATCTCTCCAAGACTTTTATCATGAAGGACTATTGGATTTTGTCACAATTTTCAGGATTTAATGAGATGGTCCTGTATCCTTCCTTTCTTCCTTCCTTCCTTCCTTCCTTCCTTCTTTCCTCCCTCCCTCCCTCCCTCCCTCCCTCCCTCCCTCCCTCCCTCCCTCCCTCCCTCCCTTTCTTTTTTTCTTTCTTCCTTTCTATAGTGAATTTTCTTACATTGAACCATTTCTGAATCTCTGGGATGAAGCCTACTTAATCATGGTGAATGACCATTTTGATGTGTCCTTGGATTCAGTTTGCAAGTTTTTATTGAGAAGTCTTTGCATCAGTGTTCATGATGGAAATTGGTCTGCACCTCTTTCGTTATTGAGTCTGTGTGGTTTGGGTATCAGAGTGAGTATGGCCACATAAAAAGAATTTGGTAATGCTCTTTCTTTATCTATTTTGTGGAATAATTTGAGGAGTATTGGTATTGGTTCTTCTTTGAAAGGCTGTTAGAATTTTGCACTAAAACAGTCTGGCCATGGGATTTTTTTTGGGGGGGTGGGGTAGATGTTTAATGACTCCTATTTCCTTAGGGGTGTTAGGTCTATTTAAAATGTTTATCTGATCCTGATTTAACTTTGCCAAGTGGTATCTATCAAGAAAATTGCCCATTTCCTTTAGATTTTCCAGTTTTGTGGAGTACAGGTTTTTGAAGTATGACTTGATGATTCTTTGAATTTCCTTTGTGTCTTTGTTATGTCCTCCTTTTTGTTTCTGATTTCATTAATTTGGATAGTCTCTCTCTCTCTTTGACTATTGATTCATTTGGATAAGGGTTTGTCTGTCTTGTTGATTTTTCTCAAAGAACCAACTCTTTGTTTCATCTACTCTTTATATTGTTCTGTTTCTTTCTGTTTTATTGATTTCATCCCTCAGTTTGATTATCTCCTGCCATTTACTCCTTGGGTGTTTTTGCTTCTTTTTGTTCTAGAGTTTTTGGGTATGCTGGTAAGTTGCTGCTATGTGCTCTCTCTAATTTCTGTGTGTAGGCACTTAGTGCTACGACCTTTGCCCAGAACCCACTTCTGCTGTGATCCCCTAGTTTGTGTTCATTGTGTATTAATTTTCATTAAATTCTAGGAGCTCTTTAATTTCTTTATTTCCATATTGACTAGTAGTCATTCAATAGAGGATTTTTCCATTTCCATGAGTTTGCAGGGTTTCTGTTGTTTTTGTTGTTGTTGAAATACAGCTTTAATGCATGGTGGTCTGATCGCATAAAGGAGATAAACTCAAATCAATTCCTGTAGGAGATACTCACCTTGTCTGCACCTGTGGCTTAGGCCACGCCCATTGGGGCGGAGACAGAGCCGGATGTGAGCTGGGGGAAAAGGTTGGGAAAGGGTCAGGCTCTCTTTGGTGGTGGACGCTGGAAGGCTTAGGATCCGGTGGAATCTGCCGGGTTCATCTGCCTATGTTGTGAGTTATTTCTCCCTTAATAAATATCTATTCAGTCTAATTGTTTATTCTGATCCTTATTAAATCGCAATAAATTCCACTGAAATCAGAAACAAGACATGACTGTCTACTCTCTCCACACATGTTCAATATAGTACTTGAAGTTCTAGCTAGATCAATGGGACAACTAAGGGAGATTAAGAGGAAATGAAGATGTCAAAATATCACAATTGGCAGATGATATGATATTATATGTAAGTGATCTCCAAATTCTATCAGGGAATTCCTAAAGCTGACTAATGCCATCAGAATGGTGGCTGGATACAAGATAAACTCACAAAAATTAGTAACCTTTCTATATACAAATGATAGACAGGCTGAGAAAGAAATCAGGGGAAAAAATAAAAAACACCCTTCTCAATAGCCACAAATAATATAAAAGTATCTTGGGTAAGTTTAACCAGGCAAGAAAAAGCCTGTATGTGTTAATTAAATAAAAACCTGAGGTCAGGAAGCTGAGCCAGGAGCTAGTTGACAGGAAATAGCCAAAGAGGGTCAAGAAGAAGTCAGGAAAATGGATAGAGACACACACAGGAAGTAGAAGGGAGGGACTTAAAGTGTGGCAGTTCCTTTTTGATTGGAACAGAAGAAAAATAACTCTTTCTGGGATGGCGCTAAAGGTTAAGTAGTTGCTGCTCAACCTCTCTGAGCCAGCACGTTTTCACCTTAGCCTCTGGCTTCCAAGTATTTATTGGTAAAATCATAAGATGAAAATTGAGACACAAACAATTGGTCATTCCAGCTGGCTCTGTGGCTTCTGCCATCACAACTCCTCCACATCCACCACTCCCCCACATGTGCAGAGGAGCTGTGCCGTTCCCAGTGCTCACCCTGGCCAACACTGGCTGCTCCACACAGAGCCTTCCACCACCACCAGCTGCCACGGCTGCTACGGAGAAACTGAAAAGTAAGCAGAATTGACGAAGAACCCGGGAAGTCCTTAAGGAGAGAGTTAGATGATATTGCGTCTTTCCCACATTAAGGATGGGAAATATCAGAATGCAGGGAGTTAGGCCTTTGTATAGTGCTACTTTAGGTGGCTTGAAAAATAGAAGCAGGAAATGGAAAGATAAATGAATTAACTGAGACTGACATAATAACAATTATAAGTACCATCAGTCTGGTAATTAATATTTTATCAATCATAGTCGTAGTGGTCCTTTTTATGCCAAATGTGAAAAGTTGACTGATAAGATAGCAGTCTTAGAAAGATTTATTAGTGAAAATAAGAAAAATGCTCAGGCACAGACAGAAGAATTTAGAGAAGAACTTACCTTGTTATTGTCTGATGAAGAGGGGCAGCCCAAAATGATTAGAAAACCATTCTTAGTTTATCCAGTTACAAGAATGACCAGGAGATGATAGATGCCCCCAAGGTTATCAGGAGGTTGGATGAAATTCTATGGAAACAGTAGAATTGAGGAGATATAAGGAAGCAATCATTTCACATGGTATGTGTTCACCCTATACAGAGCAGGTACTGAATGCTGGGGAAACCTGAAGCAGAATTATCCCACAAGACAGGAATGACTCAATTACAGCAATATTGGAAGCTCGTCCTCAGTTACAATGGAGAATACGGTAGAAAGAGGAAGCTAGGGGAATAGAACAACAAAACAGGGCTAGAGGTATTAATATATCTCAAGATCAGTTACTAGGTGAGGGCCAACATACTGAGTTGCAGAGGCAGATTGATCATTCTTTGGCTCTATGTAGTGTAACAACTCTGAAAGCTTGGGACAAATTTAAAAGAAGACTGAGTCATTTACTAAAACTGTACAAGGCCCCAAAGAAACCTTCACTGATTTTATGCAAAGATTGACTACAGCTGTAAATAGAATAGTATCTGATCTGGAAGTCAGACGAATATTGATTGAATATTTGGCTTTTGAAAATGCTAATTAAGAATGCAAAAGAGTGATTAGGCCTTCAAAGGCCAGATCAGCACCAATGTGTGAATAGATCAGAAATATGGCTGATATTAAATCTCGTGATTATGATGCTGCTTTGATAGGAGAAATAATTTCCAGAAATTTTAAGAAAAATCAAAATGTCATGTTTTAATGTAAATAAAGTCTTTTTGAAAAGGGATTGTAGTCAAGGTATTCCTGAAAACAATGTTTTTCTTCTAGAGATAATCCAAACAAAAGGCCCCAGCCTTCTGGGATAAGCAAAAGGTGTGCCACATGTTGACATTGAACTAATGAATTCAGATCAACAAGGGACAGACATTTGCTGTTGGAAAATGCCTAGGCGGAACTCCTAAAGGCCCCAATATCAAAATTTGTTGAATCATTTCCTGTCAGCATTAGAGAAACTCATCCACAGAGCAGTTAAGTAATTTAATGCCTGTTGTTGAGAGCAACACTGCTCTGGATGTGATCAAGGACAGAACAGCTTCAGCAGATGAAAGAAAAAGTTCAGAAGAGACTATAAAACAAGTATTTTGGCAAACTTCTATAAACGATCAAAGACCAAAGCTAAAAATAGAAACAAATGGCATTACCAGACACAGGCATAGATGTAGCTATAATTTCACCAAAATCTTGGCCTCCAGATTGGCTCTTCAGGAGATAAATATTCAGCTTTTAGGGTTTGAAACTTATCTCAGGTAAAACAAAATATATGATGGGTCAAGTGTTTAGGGCCAGAAGAGCAGATAGGAAAATTAAAGCCATATGTGACTTATATAGCAATGCATTTATGGGGATGTGATTTGTTGCAGTAATGGAAAACACAGATTAAAATTCCTCCAATCTCAGAAACAAACCATAAAATGAAAAATACTTCTGAGAGAAATCTTAATAGGCATTATCAAGAACAGTGACAGACCAC
>JANBXA010000741.1:57325000-57722500 GCA_030556225.1 Cricetiscus sungorus | reverse complement strand
AAGAGCTGATTCCGTAATTACACATTTGTTTAAGTCATGACCATCATGGGGATACCTGTACAAATTAATACTTCAGCATATGTCTTTAGTAAAATGAAATGGTGTTTTGAGTATTACAACATCAAGCGTATTACAGATATACCGCACGATCCTATAGAACAACCAGTTATAGCAAGATCTAATTGTACTTTTCAAATATACTTAATAAACAGAATGGGGCAATAAAGCCCCCCCCACCCAGATTACACAGTGCTTTATGAACTTTAAAGTTCTTAGATGCTAATGGGAAAGGAGTGGCAGCTGTGGATAATAGAGAACAATGCTGAGTCACATCAGCCTGTGCATCCTAAAGAATTGTCGGCCTCAGAATGGAAACTGGGCCATTGGTTTTACTTTTGTTCTTGCAGCACAAGAAGAGGTATGGATGCCACAAAAATTAATAAAGATTAGAACAGAGCAGAAGAGACCTCATGAACTTATAAAGACTAAAAAAGGTCTTTTATTTGATAGGGCATGGAAAAAAACAACGCACTGTTGTCGAATTGTTGTTTACCAAAGGCACACATACCTTCCTGGCAAAAATGAAAAAAAAAAAATGGTTTTTTTAAACCATCTTTTTTAATTCCATGTTGGAATGTTAGACTGTACATTGCCATTTGGTCCATGCTATCTTGGACATCAGCTTTTGATTTTTTTTTCTTAAATAATTTTTTTTTTGGTATTAAAAACCCAATTAAGAGACTTAAAATGTTTTAAGTAAAGTTAAAGAGTTACTACAGTTCAAAGCTTATTTTCTAAGTATTTAAGAATTCGACTGATTTGGAGCTGAGATAAAATCCTTTGAGCATGACAATGATAGCCCATTCCTTCCTTCAATCTCAACAGAGACAGATGGGACAAGGTGGCGGTGTGTGCTTGTAGTCCCATCACCCAGCAACAAAACTCAGATACAGCTCCTAGATGGTATGTTTGCATATCATATTTACAGATTATTACAAAATACCCTCTACAGGGTTACTAGAAAGGCACGGTGAAATCAAATTAAACTTATTTTGTGATCTAAAAGTAAGTACATTTAGACCTTGAATTTATATATATATATATATATATATATATATATATATATATATATATATATAAAGAAAGGGGAGTCTAGGTGTATTTAGCCACACATAATAAAGTACCTCTAGTTTCCAATTTTCATTCTTCTTTTTACATTAAATGATAATAATTTTTTCCTGTTGCCAAACCCATTTCGCCTTAGCAAAGATATAACCTGTCAAAAACGGAAGTCCTCAAAGTCAGGGTCAAGACACGGTTTTTTGTTTTGTTTTGTTTTGTTTTGTTTTGTTTTGTTTTGTTTGTTTGTTTTCACAGGAGAACAAAAGTATTCAACTAAGAAGTCAGGAGGCTGCTGGACAAGTGAGACATCTCAAGAAAGGGACAAATCATCAAGAGAAAATGTCCCAGGACAACGAGTAAATTGGCCTAGTATGTTGCCAACCTCCCACAGTACAGACTTTCATAAAACTTCCACATGCTTGTTTCTGGAGCTCTCTACAGACATAAAACGGAAATGGTCTTTCGTGGTCCCAGTTCAATTAAATTAAAGCTGGCGTTGGAGTTGTAGCATGGCTCTCTCCTTATATAAACCCAAGCATGCTTGCTAAAGGGAAATCCAAAAATCTCAGTCTCGTGTGGCAGGAGCCACCTGGTACAGGACAGAAGGAAACAAAAGTAGAGGGACTAATTCTATCATCACTAACATCGTCATCCTTTGATTTCCATTGACCCTTTAAAACTTTTCTTAAGTTGTAAATATTATCTCAAAATCTGTAAACTCTTGGTCCTGATATTAGTGATCATATGGAGCACTAATTAATCCTAGAAATAAGCTTCATCTAGCTTCCTGTATGTGGTTTTGGGGTTTGAATCTGAAGCAGGTAACTAGATTATTTATTTATTTATTTTTCTTTCTTCTATCTTTTTCTTTTAGCCAAAACTATAAGGGAGAATTACAGGATAAAAGCATAGGTTGTTAAATTCACTTGTATACTAAAAAGCAACCAGCTGCTGGTCTCAAATATTTTGCATTGGTATGGATTTTTTTATATTTATGCAAATTTAAGGTTATCATTGTTTCAACATACTGTAATGTATTGTACCTATGCAACTCATTTAAAATTATAACGTAAAGTTCTAAACCTTGAACACTATTAGTACAAACAGTTTAGGATAATTAAGATAGCAATCAAACTTGTAGTAAGGGTTTAAAAGTAGTCAGAAATAAGCTCTATTCAGCTTCATGTATTTTAGATAGATGGGTGATCTTCAAACACTTCAGAGATCTACAAAATGTGGCATTGAAGATTTCTTTTTAGTAACATAAGACTTTTTATGACAGTGAGATACATCTGCTCGTAGCAGCACCAATATACTTCCGAGAAGATGATGAGCGTTGAAGAACCTCCATACTGAGTTTGCTTTAAATGCAGCACAGCTAGCAGCTGGATAAGAAACTGCCCTTGCCTCAACTGCTGACAGTACGCTGTCCACATTGGGCAAGCAGGACACAAAGGAGGACAACTGCAGAACTTTGCCAAGACGAGTTAGGACAGTCCTTCAAAATTCCCACTTCACAGAAAAGTCTGCCAGATATCCTGGGCCCATAGCCCGAAGACGGATGCTCTGACATTGCAGAGGAAACTCGAAAGACTGTCCTGCAAGCCAGTTGAGTGTCATCTCTACAGTTTTGGAAGTTGCTCGCTCTGTACTTCCTGTTTACTTAGGAAACATTTTATCCTTCTTGGATCCGGGGGGGGGATTTATGCAATCTAAATAGTTATAGGTTTAGTTTTCCTTGTTAGCAAATTCAGCAAATGCAAATGGACTGGGCATTGTGAATGTAATTCTTACCTGATAATTATATATATATATATATATATATATATATATATATATATATATATATATTCTGTGTTAAAGTCAAAACCTTTTTTATTTAGATAAAGGAGGAACTATTGTGGGACAATTGATCATACTGTGAGCCCTGAGATTGTGTTAATTAAATGAAAGCCTGAGGTCAGGACGCAGAGCTAGTGGCTAGCTGACAGGAAGTAGCCATAGAAGGTAAAGAGGAAATCCGGAAGACAGATAGGGAACCTCACAGAAAGTAGAAGGGAGGGACTTAGAGTTTGGTGGCCTCCTTTGGATTGGAACAGAGGAGAAAGAGCTTTATCTGAGACGGCGCTGAGAATGAAGGCCAGTTGGTTGCTCCCCAACATCTCTGATGGTTGCTCCCCAACATCTCTGAGTGAGCACCGTACGACTCCTGAGTGTTTATTGTTAGACTCATAGGATATAAATCTAGACAAAAGCAACACAAGGGGGGGCATGGATTCCCTGGGGAAGGGATAGTAGAATAGACATCATGGGTGCATCGGGGGCAGCTGGGGGCTAGAACAGAAGAGATAAGGTGGGGGAGGATGGAGGGACAGAGTGCCAGGAGAACTCATCTCAGGGATGAGCTAGAAACCCAGTGCGATGGAAACGCCCAGGAATCTACAGGGGTGACCCCATCTAAGACTTACAGCAACGGCAGATATGGACCCTGAACCGGCGATCTCCTGTAACCAGACAAGACTTCCAGCAGAGGGACCGGGACGCCAACCCATAACCTTTGACCTACAATTTGTTCTGCCTGCAAAGTGTGCTGGAGTAAAGGTGACACCGAAATTGTGGGAGCCAGTGAACAACCAATGACTGGTCCAGCTTGAGGCCCATGCCATGAGACGAATCCCATCCCTGACACTACCTGGAGAGCCAGGAACCAGAGGCTGGGGAGCCAGAGACCTAGGCTTGAACCAACACCATGAGGAAAAATAAAACCCGAAAACAAAAGCAACATCAGTGAAATAATTCTTAATGATACTCTGCTATGCTTTCAGTCAGGAGCCTAGCATAATCGTTGTCATCAGAGACGCTTCATCCAGCCAACCGATGGCAGCAGATGCGAAGACTCACAGCCAAACATTAGACAGAGCTCAGGGAATGCATCAGAAGAGGGGAAGAAGGGAGACAGAGAAATAGGATGCCACAAAAAAAGCCCACAGAATCAACTAACCTGGGCTCAGCTCTTAGAGATGGAATAGACAATCAGGGCACCTACAGGGCTCCGACCTGGGCCCTTTGCATATGCTATGATTATGTAGCTTGGTCTTCTTGTGGGACTCTTAACAGTGGGAGTGGGGGCTGTCCTTGACTCTTTTACTTGCCTTTGGGGACCGTTTCCTCCTACTGAGATGCCTTATCAAGCCTTAATAGGGTGCAACTTTCTATGCAATGTTTGGTTGACATCCCTGGGAGGCCTGCCCTTTCCTGAAGGGAAAGTATGAGCATATTAGGTGTGGGAGGAGAAATGTGGTGGGGTTTAATACAAGGGAAGACTAAATAAAAATAGTTTTGGAATCTATTGGCATAGCTTTCCAATACGTGATGTTTGGAGCTTTCACCTTTAGATGCCCTATTCTCAGAAGATTGTCACAGAGAGCGTTGTCCCACAGTGAAAAATCAATAAGCCAATTTCAGACTGATTAAAGGCTGGTATAACTGAGAAGGAAAGCAGTGGGGTTTCCATTGCCAGAGAATATTTTCATGACCCCAAAGCAGGGAAGGGGTTACAACAACAACAACAACAACAACAACAACAATAACACACACACATACACACAGTTTATAAGGAAATCATTAACAAACTGCAAAATTCTCATCTAGACATCATTTAGGAAAAGACGAACCTCAGTGAGAAGACTGTAATATTTTTATTGACAAGGAACTCACATCCAGAATATTTCCAGTCACATCTACATGTTAATAAAGAATACACACACATGCTAAATAAGACACCGAACAAAATTAGAAATGCACTACACACACACACCACACACACACACACACACACACACACACACGCACTCATGCACATACAAATCATACACACATACATTTACTCATAGACTCACTCACTTATTTACACTCACAACACCACACCATCCACACACCTATACACACACACAATAGCTGAAAGACCAATAAATAAGTAAAGGTGAAAAGCTATTGAACACTGTCAATCACAAGTAAAATACCAGCTAAGACAAATATAAGAGCTAAGGACACGGCTCATCATCTAACATTTTCCCATAAGACAGTGAGAGTCAGAGCATGGATCCCCAGAACCCAGCTGTCTGTAGATGGAGATAGGGGATTCCTGGATGAGCTACCTAGCTAGACTAGCCAAATTGATGAGTTCTGGGTTCAACTAGAGATCCTGTATGAAAAGTGATGAAGGAAGACATTAAATATTAACCTCTAGCCTCTGTATGTAATCACACATGTGTACGTGTGTACTATACACACATGCACACCCCCAAATCCTCTAAACCAAGGAAGATCCAATTATAAACCCAGTAGAATGGCTATGATAGAATAACCTGATATTACTAAGTGTTGGTAAAGTTTCAGAACAGTAGTAATTCTCATAAACTGCTTAAGGGAGAAAAAATCAATAATGGTAGTTTTTAGTAGTGTCTACAAAAACTAAACATAGGTATACTCAATGACTCAGCCATTCCACTCCCAAATAAACATATATGATCACAAAAAAGACAATTGCAAAACTTTTAATATCAACTATATTCATAGTAATTGTAAATTAGAAGCAACCACAATGCCCATGGGTAGTGAATTGGCAGAAGTGTGGGAAATCCAGATAATGGATTAAAAAGGTAATGGATGAATGATCCACACTTGGATAATCTCAGAAATGCTTTCAGAAGAGAATACAAAACAGATGGGATGAGGCCTAACTCCATTTATTTAATGTTCAAAAACAAACAAAACCAAACTATGGTGCTTGGTTTTAGAAGAGCTATCCATTGTGGGGTGAGCTTAGTGAGATTCTGCATCAGGAGTTAGGAACGGTCCCATTTTTGATGGTTGGTTACCTGAGCATATTTATTCTCTACCAAACATTGCATTTTGTTTCTATAAATTGTTTACATTTTCTTCATCATGCATCAATAAAGTATTTACTAGGAAACAATGTCAGTATGTTTTATTGTGTGTGTATCGAAGTCTGGAACATTCGATCAATTATATAACAAGGGCAAGGCATGTGGGAGGAACTGGACTGTGAAGGCTAAGAAATAAGTGTTTAAATACTTGGAATTACTTTAGGTAGTGAAAAATTAAAGGCAATTTGTAACCCTGGCTTCAGAGTCCAAGTCTCTGTAGCTCTCTTGTGTAAATGTTAATTTGTGGTAAAATCTGGATGAAGGAGTAAATGGTATTTGATAAGGGACAGGGAAGGATATGAGCTCAGAAGTCTCAAAGTCTAATCTAATGTGTGTGTGAGTGTGTGTGTGAGTGTGTGTGTGAGTGTGTGTGTGAGTGTGAGAGTGTGTGTGTGTGAGAGTGTGTGTGAGAGTGTGTGTGTGAGTGTGTGTGTGTGAGTGTGTGTGAGTGTGTGTGAGTGTGTGTGTGAGTGTGTGAGTGTGTGTGAGTATGTGTGTGTGAGTGTGTGAGTGTGTGTGTGTGTGTGAGAGTCTGTGTGTGAGTGTGTGAGTGTGTGTGAGTGTATGAGTGTGTGTGAGTGTGTGAGAGTGTGTGTGAGTGTGTGAGAGTGTGTGTGAGTGTGTGTGTGAGTGTGTGTGTGAGTGTATGAGTGTGTGTGAGTGTGTGTGTGAGTGTGTGTGTGAGTGTGGAGTGTGTGTGAGTGTGTGAGTGTGAGTGAGTGTGTGAGTGTGTGTGTGTGAGTGTGTGTGAGTGTGTGTGAGTGTGTGTGTGAGTGTGTGAGTGTGTGTGAGTATGTGTGTGTGAGTGTGTGAGTGTGTGAGTGTGTGTGTGAGTGTGTGTGAGAGTCTGTGTGTGAGTGTGTGAGTGTGTGAGAGTGTGTGTGAGTGTGTGAGAGTGTGTGTGAGTGTGTGAGAGTGTGTGAGTGTGTGTGTGTGAGTGTGTGTGAGTGTATGAGTGTGTGTGAGTGTGTGTGAGTGTGTGTGTGAGTGTGTGAGTGTGAGTGTGTGTGAGTGTGTGAGTGTGAGTGTGTGAGTGTGTGTGAGTGTGTGAGTGTGTGTGAGTGTGTGAGTGTGTGTGAGTGTGTGAGTGTGTGTGTGAGTGTGTGAGTGTGAGTGTGTGTGAGTGTGTGAGTGTGAGTGTGTGAGTGTGTGTGAGTGTGTGAGTGTGTGTGAGTGTGTGTGTGAGTGTGTGAGAGTGTGTGAGTGTGTGTGTGTGTGTTATGTATGTCAGGTTAACAGCAAACACTTACATTCTGCATGAGTGAATGTAAGATTTTAACACGTATACTTTTGTTCCTTGGCTGAGGTGGAAGTATCAATGGACCAGGCTGTGAGGCAGCTGTGTAGCTCTGGCACTTGGTAACTGAAGCCACCACACAACTGTCATCAGTCTGCAAGCAGAGTAGTCATGGGAAGTCTGGTGAGGGTGAGGGTTGCAACCCAGAGCTAGAGGACTTGTCTAGCAAGTTTATGGCTCTTCATTCAACCTTCAGTGTGGAAAAAAGAAAGTTCTAATAACAGACATTACTTAAGTTATTTAAATTGTATGACCCTATCATTTTCTTTCTCGTCACAAACTATGGTCCAGAAGATCCCTTTCAACATAGCAGGATAATAAAAGTGAGAACCGGTACACACATATCGGATATTTTTCGCTGTTACAGGATTTTTTTTTAATAGAGGAAAATGAAAGCATGAGAGAAGGGATATGAATCAGGGATGAACTTGAGTCTTTCTCCAATGCGATTAGGATGGCATGACAATTTGTTAAAACAACAAACATCTTGGAAAACAAACAGATATCACCGGGTAGAAGGATTGGGGCTAACCCAATTTTGGAGTCAGGTGTTAGGTGGAAATGCTGATTAGACATCCAAGCAGGTGCTTATCTGACCTTCTCGTTAAAAAGTGGTTCAGCCTGAACACAGTGTGTCTTAAAATCACAGATGCTTAACACTTAGCAGTGGCCCTGCCAGAGAAGAGGTCTGTTTTGGATGTGAGTGCTGAAGAAGATCCCCCCAAATATCAGGGACTCTCCCTCCCCCCTGCACCCCAGACCCAGATCAGGCACAAACCACCCCCAAACACCGGCTTTCACCAAGAGATCCTTTGCTACATGGGGAGAAAAGTTAAAGCGGCTGCTTTCTGACTCAGGCAGGAAAAGGGCAGCAAACGACCTTGCAGGGGTCACTTTGAGGGGAAGGGGAGGTCTGTGTCAGAATCGGATGCCATGGTAGAGAAGACAAGAGGGGGACAAGGGAGAGGGGGAAGGGGTATTTGCCCCAGGGGGACAAAGGACTGTCTTTGGGAGGGGAAACAGGCATGGCACACAGGAAAGTGGCAGTTTATAAAGATGCAGGGGAAGCCGGCGGTTGTGGTGCACGCCTTTAATCCCAGCACTCGGGAGGCAGAGGCAGGCAGATGTCCCTGAGTTCAAGATCAGCCTGGTCTACAAGAGCCACTTCCAGGACAGACTCAAAACCACAGAGGAACCCTGTCTCCGGGGGTGGTGTAGCGGGGAACCCATGTTAGGATGAGGTGTTTACTTTTAAGTGTTAATTAGGAGACCCAAAGGGAGATTATGATTGCTGGACTTTAATATCTTGAAAAAAAAAAAAAAAGAATCCTCCATAATTACTTCACCCATCCCCCAACCCCATTCTAGGTTCTATTCTAGGTCAGGCAGAAGGCTCATTAGGTGAAAGCAGGTGTGTGTGTGTGTGTGTGTGTGTGTGTGTGTGTGTGTGTGTGTGTGTGTGTGGTTACTGGCAGGAACGGCCATCAGGAAGGAGAAAGAGAAAGCTGCTTTTTCTGCAGCTGGCTGTGCACAGGGTGGGGTTGTGAAACTCCCTTTCCTGTGTATGACAATGGGGTTCAT
Organism: Cricetiscus sungorus; assembly: GCA_030556225.1. Taxonomy (NCBI): domain Eukaryota; kingdom Metazoa; phylum Chordata; class Mammalia; order Rodentia; family Cricetidae; genus Cricetiscus; species Cricetiscus sungorus. The sequence goes on along the minus strand of JANBXA010000741.1, from coordinate 57,713,551 downwards.
TGGCAAACGCTACTTTCTGAGCGAGCCGCCTGCTGCTCTCAGGGGTCCGCTGCAAATGGACAGACGACGGACTGACGCATGTGCTGCTCCCACCTCGCAAGGGATACGTGGAAAGCAATAGCCTGCTCATCCACCAGCAGTGGGGTAGTTACAGACTTTGGGGGAGACAGGCAGCCAAGCTCAGGAGTTCCAGAGCCGCGGCTGCTGCGGCCTGATGGGAAGGGAGGGGAAAGGAAAATGTAGCCCAAAATAGAAACGCGTGCTCTAAGTGGGTAATGGCTGAGAAGACCACTGTGTCCGAAGCTACTTCTCTCCAGGGTCACCTTTTAGTGATTCCATTTCACCACTAAACTGTTTGCTCACAAGATAAGTGCTCAATTAAGGCAAAGGGGGAGTGGCATTGGGAGAGATTAATGTTCCAGGCTTTTAGATCTCATGGGGGGGGCAGGAATCTGTTCCCTTTACCTGCCAAAAGTATGCTTCCCCCCCCCTCTGTCTAATGGCTGCAGGGTAAATTCAGTCTTGAATTAGTGTCTGACCTAGACCATTTTTCTTAAAGCTGATTAGCCTGGAGGCCACAAGGGCAGCTTTGGAACACTGAAATGAAATCCGGGCATTTGCATGAAGAGGTGACATGCTTTGCCCTAGAAAAAGCAGAGGGTGATTTGCCTGCTCACTCCTGGGCTGGCTGGGAATCTTTACTTGGGTTTTAGACCATGGGTCACTTTCTCTGGGGCATTGGCACCTCTTCTGGAAGCAAATCCACTTGAAGGGTGGACATTAGCGTACAGGAGAGATCACAGGCATCACGGTGTTCATGTGGCCTTGACTGTTATAAAGTCTGCCCTAATTATCCTGGGGAGTTTGCTTGGGTAGGGGTTCAGAAGGCAGAACTGAAAACAGAACTGTACGCACAAAATCCCAAGCCAACAGAGGCCACATCTGTATCTTTAGTATTTTGGATGCTGTGACCCTCAGGGGAACTCAGTGGGTGGCAGATTCCAAAGAAGAAGTAACTAGAGTCTTTCCTGGCCCCATCCCTTACCAGTCTGCAGGGCCAAAAGCAAACTGAACTCAGGGAGGCAAACCCCACCCATGGTGTTTCTACAGCCAGCCACCAGGAGGCATGAGCCCTGTGATGAGGTTTTCCCGGAACTGTTAGGCGCTGAGCACACAGCTGATTCATTGCAGTGCAGAGCCTGCAGAAGCTTGCTAAAAGAGCAGTCACAAGAGACCAGGGGCTAAATGATTTCCTAATGGTCTGGAAGAGTCTCGGGACTCCCTCTCTGCCCTGCAGTGCCCAGCAGAGGGTGAACTCCAAGAAGAGGGAATTTACATTGTTAACTCAAGATGGATGGTTTAAGACATTAGGGAAGAGGATGAAGGCTAAGTGAGGGAGGGAGGGATGCACAATGTTGGGATATTATTTTTCAGTAAAAGTGGTATTATAGACATAGACTTGTGTTTTTCTGTGTGTGTGTGCGTGGTGTGTGTGTGTGTGTGTGTGTGTGTGTGTGTGTGTGTGTGTACTATACGTGTGTGTACCTGTGCTGCCTAAGCAGGTATATGATGGGTTTGACTGGTGTTTTCATGCATTCCCCAGTCCATCCCCCATCTTGTTTTATGGGACAGGGTTTCCCACTGAATATGGGGCCCACACTTTAAGTTAGTCTGGCTGACCCTTGGATCTGTCTCTGCCCCCCAGCACCTGGTTATAGAAACAAGTTACCCAAATTTTATATGGGTTTTGGTGACCACTTCAGTGTCTCATGCCTCCAAATCATGTATCTTACCCACTGAACTGCTGTCTCCCCAGCACCCTGGTTGGATTTCTCATTGCTGAAAGAACTCACCAGAAAGAGGGTGTTCAAATGCGAGCAGGAAGAAGCGAACACAGAGTCCCATGGATAAGTGCTCCGTAGGAGATGGGTAACCTGTTATTTTCAGTGGAGTGACCCTGGGTATAGCAACTTTTCAGGGCACACCCCAAGCCCAGGAGTACACGGTCAAAGCAAATCAGACTCCATGTTTTTAGTGGCTTTTAAATAAATTTCTTTCTTCTTCTTTTTCTTTTAAAGAGAAGGAACATGAAGGTGGGTGGGTAAGGAGGGAGAGGATGTGGGAGGAGTTGGGAGATTTAAAAAAAACAGAATCAGAAACATTGTATATGAAAACCATGAATAATAAAGTAAAATTTAAACTTAAAAATATACAGGAAACATGAATAATAATACTAATTACAGCTACTAATAAAAAAAACAGAGAGTCTGTGTCCATAGAAAAGATGGATACACAAAGGGATTCCACAGCTCTGCAGAGTTTATATGGTGCTACACTTACCAAGAAGCCCTAGAGAGTGCTACCCTGTAGCATTGGAACGAGGATGCTTCAGTCATGTCAAAGTGGCTAGAATTTCCTCATTGACAGAAATACATATTCTTTCTCCTATTCAAGTAGCTTCCTCAATGTTTGCCATAGATGATAGTTTGTGGTCTCCTGTTAGATGATAGTTTGTGGTCTCCTGTTAGATGATAGTTTGTGGTCTCCTGTTATGTAACAGTTACCCTGAGATTGAAACATTCTATCATGCAGCTCCCTCCCCACAGGCTGTGAAGTGTACACCATGTTCCCAGCCTTTGTGAGCTGTTACCCATTCTGGGGTGGCCCTTGTGGAGGTAGCTGCCTGTGTTATTTTTGCTTCCGTAAGAATTCCTTTATCCATATTCCTGTAGGTAACCCCAATTAAACTCATTGGTTCACCAAGTTAGACTTACGTGGTGTGTGTACTTGTGAGTAGACATGTGTATTGTGTCTCCCCAGGAAAAGCTTTATCAAACAGCATTTCCAAAATTAGATCTAATGAATAACATTCAGACATTTAATAAGCAAATAGCTGTTTAGTATCTGCAGTATGCAAACAAGTATGCTGAGAGGTTTGCCAAGTGTTCAGAGACAGACAGGTCCCTGGATGCGTAGAGGTTTAAACTTGTTACACAAAGGAGATTAACTGCAAAGACAGTTCTAATGTGACACAGAGTGTGGCCAAAGGGCGACGTTCAAAGTGAGGGAGGGCGGGTCATTGCTACTTTAGATAAAGTTTCACTATGGGTGTACAATTTAAACTGATGCTATATCAAGTTTTCCCTACTATTTTATGCCCTGTTAGGAAGTCATTGCCTATAACTGATATATATACATATGTATATATATTCACATACATATACATATATATGTACATATATATACATACATACATACATATATGTGTGTGTGTGAAATATCAGTTCCACAAAATAGTATTTTCTCACATTATGGATCATATACTCTGTTGCATGCCGTTAGCCTGTGTTCTTCAGTTTTTCGCCTATTGCCACTTACCATCAAGGTTCATTCTATAGCCAACCTAATGAGTTGTCCTTTACCAACTTAGCAAACACAGCCATAATGTGTGGCGAGGGAGTGTGCCTTGCTAATGACGGTCACCACAAAATTCCTTGCAGCAAGTGCCACCACCGTCCCCGTTTTTCAAATGAGGAAGCTAAGATTGAGCAGTTGCATTACGTCATCTCCCAGGTCGAATTGCTCTCAGTATAACTAGGTTTTGACTCCAGCTCAAAGCACAGAGCGCAGAAAGGCACACAAAAGAAAAGATGGGAAATGTGAATCGTGGCCGTGATCTACTGTGTGTACTGCAGTAAAGTTTGGAGAGATGGTCATGGAAGGAATTGTATTATTATTAATTGTACTGGCTGGTTCTGCGTATCAGCTTGACACAAACTAGAGTCGTCAGACAGGAAGAAGACTTAGTTGAGGAAATGCCTCCATGAGACCCAGCTGTAAGGCATTTTCTCCAGTAGTGGTCAGTAGAGGAGCGCCAGCCCATGGTGGGTGGAGCCATCTCTGGGCTGGTGGTACGGGGTTCTACAGGAAGGTGGGCTGAGCAAGCCAGCAGGCAGCATCCATCCTTGGCTCTGCATCAGCTCCTGCCTCCAGGATTCTTCCCTGCTTGAGTTCCTGCCTTGTTTCCTTTCAGTCATGAGCAGTCATGGAAGAATAAACCAAGCAAACCCTCTCCTCTCCAAACTGCTTTTGGCCGTGACGTTACATCGTATGCCAGAGTCCAGCTCCAAAAGGTTAGAGAAACTGGAGAGGAGATAAGGCTATACAGACACATAGGGGACTGATCTGAGGGACCAAAACTTAATTCTTCTTCTCTTCTGTCTTTATTTTTCTCTTATCCCTTTTATACCAGCTAAGACAAAAATCTCTGCACAAGAAGGAAATCACCTCCAAACCACCAGTTACATATTTTCCAAAAACAAATTAAAAACTTTAAACAGGAAGAGATCACATTCTGTTCACAAGTTACATGCTTTGCTTATAAGCCCACAAGCAGCTAAACATTTTCCTTCTTATCGATCTTTGACGTGATCACATCTCCACCCCAAAGCAACAGTTCTTTTATTATTGATTAACAAGGTTCCAAGCAAGCCAAGTATATTTCAGCCAGTTCCCTTGCATTGGCGGGGGGCAGCTGTTTGCAGCTTCAGTGTAGCAGATTCCTATCCTATTTCTATTTTACGAAACTCTACTCAAGTGGTCTAGCTGACCATCCAGTTTTCTATTTTTTCCTTTACACCTAATACGGTCATCTAATTTTCTTTCACAACTTTTTCTTTTCAAAGTGCACTCTGAAACCTGTGATTAATTCTGTAAGCTACATGGCCAAGGCACTCAGACCTAACCTTGGGTGCAGGGACATAATTGCTTTCTTTGGTCAGCAGGCTGTGCTGAGTACTCCAGTCTCTCTTTGCTGTTACAAACTCTGCATCCCAGCCAAGTGTGGTGGCTGTAGAGTCATGGTGGAAAGTGTTCTGTGGGTTGGTATGTGACACAAAGAAATGGAAACAGCCTAGAAGGAGAGGCTGAGAGGGGCAATGGGAAGGAATACAGCACAGGGGGGGGGACAGGGACCCCCCAGGGCATGGAGGTCGGGATGGTGGGAGGGGCTTCTGCAGTAAGGATGCAGTAGGAACTAAAGGCTCATTACGAATTTTCAGGAATTTCTACCAGTGAACAGAATGCTTCTTAGAAAATACAGTCTGAAGCAGCAGATCATCAGGCAAGGTCATCCCCATGCAAAGACCCCCGGCACACTCATCCAGCCCTATCTAACTACTGGAGAGAATGTTAAATTGTCATTAGAATATATTATGACACAGAAAAAAATTATTTAGACATACTCTTTATACTTAATTTCTTATTTCAACGTCCTCCTGGAAGATTTCCTTGAATATCATTGATTATCCCATCCTTGACTTGTGTTTGTGCCCAGAAATTCAGTTCAATTCACAGCTGACTGTTGAAAACACAGGTACTTTCATACTTAGGGGAGCAGGAGAATTATATAACAAGAACACTGGCCCTGGCAATGAAAGCACCAACTTGGTTATGAATTGGTGTGTGTGTGTGTGTGTATGTGTGTGTGTGTGTGTGTGTGTGTGTGTGTGTGAGAGAGAGAGAGAGAGAGGGGGGGGTAATAACCACATTTTGTATATTGTTTGGATCTAGCTATGAAAAAGCTCCTAAAATGTTCATCTTCCTAACACACAGTCAATTGTTATTACCCACATTAGTGATGGTTAATCATATTGGTTGGGGTGAATAATGATGCAGCCAGAGTTTCTGTTCCGCCTGCTCCCACCACCCTTCTTCCCCAAATAAACACACAAAGACTTATATTAAATATAAACTGTTTGGTTGATGGCTCAGGCTTCTTACTGGCTAGCTCTCTCTTAATTATTGACTCATAACTATTAATCTATGTATTTCTACATGGCCTTATCTTACCAGAGAAGGCCTGGTGCATCCTATTTACCCGGTAGCTACATGGCGTCTCTCACAGCTTCGCTCTCTGCATCCTGTCCCCAGAATTCTCCTCATCTGGTAACCCCGCCTATACTTCCTATCTGGCTACTGGCCAGCCAGTGTTCTTTTCATAAACCAGTAAGAGAAACACATATACAGAAGGACACCCCTCCTCACAATGAAATAACAACTACTACATCTTTGTTCCTTACGGAAACAGTCTTGGGTTCCCATGAGTCTCTGCTCCCACCACAAATTTGTCAACTAATCAACGCACAACATTTTCCACTGTTTTTTTTTTTTTATTTTTATTTGAAGAGCACTGTCGACACTGACCATCCAGACACCTGCACAAATAGCTCATGCTACATCTTGCACTATAATTAATTCTATGAGGAGGAGACTCTGCTCTGGGTGCTGGCATAATGGGCTCACCATCTAAAAGAGACAACACTAGACCTCCAGGAAACAGCTGAGAAGATTTAACATTGGGATATAAAATAAAATAAACAAAAGTACTGGAAAAAACTGTACATATTTGTGTAGCATTGACAGGGAGAGCACTCCTCATACAGACTGGGTAACTCAAGAATCACGAAGTGAGAGCGTCCCAATTCACAATTTTCTTCTGTCTATGGCAAGAGCAAGTCTTACAGCCAGAATATGAACAATAACCCAGAAGGCACATCTTAAATCAATACTGTAGTTGCTGGAGTTCCCCTCACCTTCACACTTGCAATGTTGTGAGCGTTTGGATTCTTCCTGGGAGTGGCTGTCTCCTGTGTGCTTCCTCATCTCTCTGGCTGACCTTTCTCAGCTACACCGCCTCTTCCTTTCTCTAGCCTGGAGAGCACACGAGCTCGTTCTCAGCGGCCAGCACCTGTGTCTCCCGGTGATCCCATGAACCAAACGTTTTCCACACTTCTACAATTCCAGTCGAATGCTTACCCCTTTGCTGTTTCCAGAGAGACAGATTCTTGGTTCCAGCTACCAACTGGCGCCTGCCTGGAGGAAGTCCCATCTCAGCGATTTAAGAAAACGTTGGGTGCCATTCTTGTCTACCCTATACCAGTGGCACTCATTTTGGTAACTAGCACAAGCTATTGGCCAAACCCCAAACCCAAGGCTTATCCTGACTGTAAAAACAAGATATTGCCTTCTGTGTCCACCTAGAAAAGCAGCTTTGCTGTGTTCCAAGTTCTAGTTCCTGCTTAACCACGAGGCATCCTTCTCTACCCTGTATCAACATTCATCCCGCAGGTCCTTCTTTTCTGTTTTCTTTTGAAGGTACAGGGGCTCAAATCCATGATCTTGTGTATGTTAAGCACATACCCTACCACTGAGCTACACCCAGGGTCTGAGGTCCTGCTGCTTGTGTGTCATAATGAGCCATGAGCTTCTCACTAAACTGCTCAATTACATTGGAGTTGTGCATATAATTCCCAATCAAAATAAAATACAGGAAGACCATGCCACTCTCCTACGTACCTTTCTTATGTCCACCGTGACCTAGAAAGCGTGTGGCCTGACCTCCATCACTTCATCATTCTCCTCATTACTCTAACTCTCAACACCGTATCAGCCTCAATGGATTTCTTTCATTGCTACCACAATCACTGTCACTATCCTTAAAATTATCATATAAAATAATGGTTTTCGTCCTGACATTTTTGCTCGCACTTCTGCTCTTGCTAGTTCTCTCCCACAGTCACCGTGCCCGCCTGCTGGCCCTCTTTCCTACCTCCTGGTGTGTCTGCGTCTTCACGTCGAATTTCTTGATGTTCTTCGAACATACGGATTTATTCCTCAAAATTTGCACATCCCTTACAGGGACATTAAATTTTGCTGTGACTTGCCAACACATTATTTGGAAATATTTTCAGGGTTTTTTTCTTCTTCTGTAGGACTGCCTGAGCAGCCCGTTTGAGATCCCCCACCCCTGCCATTTTCTGTATTTCTGTAGGTCTTGATGTCTCCCAGTGTCCTTAATGTGTCTGAAATTCCACTGTCTTAGTGTTCCTGCCTCCTGCCTCCAGAAAGTGTGTTTGGATCACAGCTGTGCTTTGTTCTGGATGTGTCCCCAAACCTTCAAAGTACCCAGCATGGGGTAGGTACTTCATGATTTCAAGCAAAATGAGAGAATGCTCGTTGTAGCATGCATACCCAGGGCCCATAGGCCATCCCTTGAGCTCAGGGACTGATGAACGTGGCCAAAGCATTTATGAGAGAGGAAATGTGATGCTTTCTACCAACACAAAGGTCGGTATCACTAATAGTTCCATAAATGCGTATTTAAATACTGAGATAGAATTTCCTCTCCCGGTGGGCACCAATGAAAAGTTATTGGTGATAGTCACCGATGAAGGGGACGCATGAGAAGGGTCATTGTTTTACACCACTGGGGAAAGTTTAAATTGCCACCTAAGTAATTAGGTAATAAATATTAATGGGAAAAATGTAGAGTCCCGGCAATAATCTTCGATGGATTCTGTAACATAGATTTAAAACCACGCAGGGCAACCTTTGTGCAGATCTTGTATATAATATTAAAGGGAAATTCTTAGCTCCTTCAATAGTAGAAACAAAAATGAAATGTTTATGACATGTGCATTTAATAAAGCACTATGCAGCTTCCAAATAGAGTAAAGTAAACTTGTGCATATTAATATCATGGGGAGTTCAGTTGCCTTAATGCTGAAACTGAAAGTTAAAGAACAGTGAACAGAGTGTATTCATTTTCACATGGAACATAACATAAGCATGTTCTAGTAATATGTTCAAAGTAAAAATGTGCCCTTTCTAAAGTTTAATGTTTCTTTCAAGTAAAGTACAACAAGCATTGAAATTGACCAAGTGTGGGCCTCTCCTTCCCTTTGTGGAGTAAATGCACAAAGAATTTCACATTTGAAATTAATTCAGACCTAGGATAACAGCAATGAAACTATGAAAAATCATGATAAAGTTTCAATTCTATAGAATGATGAATTATTAAATGAGAGAAGTAGAAGGATTATGAACAATAACTTGAAAGATGAAATACAACCATCAAAGAATGACTTCCCCCAAAATGTAAGCCTGATGGTTTTGCCAGTGAGTTCTCTGAAAAGGAAGGGTTCTATAGTGTAAAAACAGACGAAGGAACGAGAAACTATAAAGGCCCTTTACGCATCTCACAGGAATGGAGCTCTATGTATGAGCATGCCAAGTAGATTCACACACACAAACACACACGATGAAAAAGAATATGCTTGCCCCTTACTGGGAAAATGAAGTGTGAAACCAGGGAACAAGAAAAATGGAACAGTATTTGGAAGGAAAAGCAGACAGGATGAGAAGGGCAGAGAAACCAAAGAAAAACAGTCCACGTAGAAAGGGCGTGTGCAGACCCAAACCACATTTCCCTTCGAATCCTCAGGACATTCAAAGCTGGAAAAGATCCTGCCTTTCCCTGTGTAGTAATGGGCTTGGAGTTCAGAAGCAACTCTTGTAATCCCATGCTCTCAATAATACATTAGTACATATTAAAGTATTTTAAAACGACAGAATGTAAGGAGCAATCGACAGACAGGTTGATACGCTGACAGACTTTCCTTTTTTCAGGCAACTGATAGATAGTCAAAGCTTCTAAAACGGCACAGGATTTAAATCATGTAAACAGTAGGTGCAAAACAACCGCCACTGCTGAGATGGTTGCCTGTGTCAGGCGAGAGGCAGCCAAAGAAAGAGAACCCTCTCTAATTATTTAGAGCAGAAGTAGAAGGGGGGTGTTTAGAGCAGAAATTGCTTCCATGTGTGATTTGAGACTTGAAATGACAGATGGCTGTTGCTGAGCCAAGAGATTAGGAGTAGCGGGATGCCACAGTACTCTAAAGCCAGGGCAGCAATAGAGCACAGCCCTTTAAAGGAATCCCACCATAAATGAACTGGACAGGGACTTGGGAGTCCGGGTTCTGTTTTGCTTGTCTAAGGGATCTCATTGCTCGCTCTGGGGGAAGAGATTTTGAACTCCCAAGGATGAAGGTTTGAAGTTCAAGAGAAGAAAGCAGCTTAATGCAGAACACATGGCAACCGCTCAGCCTCTTTCTTTCCTAAAACGAAAGTTCCTAAATATATTACAGGAACATAATTCTCTGAAATACAGCTGCAGGTTGAGGTAGGGGCATATTTGCTCTCAAAACCCATGCTGGACAGAAACGTGTTCTGGTTAAGTGAGAGCATTTCAATGGTAAAGAATTGCAGCAGACATCAGGCAGCAATCTCAAACAACATAAACGGGGGGAGGGGGGCATTTGGCTGACTTCCGATCTGTCTTGGTAATGTGGCATTCCAGAAGGTTTTCTGCTCTGTCCAAACATCTCCCAGCCAAATGTAGCCCCATAATTTGTGGGACCCAAAGCAAAAGGAGAACAAGATGCTCTTAGTTAAAAAAAAAAAATGAGAATTTCAAGACAGTCACATTTGAACATTAGCCCAATGGGAGATCGTTCTGGGTGTGAGACTCTGCACTGCCACACAGCGTGTACTGTAGTGAAGCTGTTCCTGCTCCCAAGTGTAAAGGACACAGTCAGGCTTGTCCACAGCCTTGGTGCAGCCTTCTGCAGCAAATTACCAGGACGCAAAAATCAGAGAGGAGGACAAAAGAGGAATGCCAAGGTGGAGACTGCGCCCTGGTGTTGCAGCACTGTGCATATCCACTTAGGAGACGAATGTTAAGGCACTGGGCTCTGTGCTGACAGGGTATTAATGCGAATAGGAAGAATGAGCTAGCTAACGCGCTTGTCCGTCCCTGCAGGTAACTGGCTGGCACTGTCTAAGACCGCTTTGTGCATTTAATCAGAGATAATGACTCCCTACTCACAATGTTTTCTTCAGCAACTTTCCCTTAATTTTAGAGGGGCCTTTGGTTGGAAAACATCTCGTGGAAGGAAGAAACATTTATGTGACGGTTAAGTGACCTCACGCATTCCACTTCTGCTATTTCTTCCAACGACTCTAAAATATACATATATTCCGTACTTTGTATTGAAAAGTACACGATTCTGTTTCCTCGAAAACCCAAATGCTGCTGATACTGTAACAGGTAATGGCATTTCAGAATGTTACTTTTATCTCTGCCTCTCTCATATACATTGGGCTTTTTATAAGTGAGTTGTGTAATGTTTTACAGAAGCTAAAGTTACTTGTATTTTAAAAGTAGTGAAGTGCTACCTCACCAAAGCGTACTCATCCTGTGTATTTGATTGGTCCAGTCTGTGTGGGTCAACTGAGACCCCATCCCCCAACCTGCCTTCAGTGGCTCAGTGTCAGGGCGGTCATGACTAATAACCAAGATGACATTTTCCCCGTCATCACAGTCACACGTTTTCCCACTGCCCATGCTCCATATGCCCTAGAAACCAGACCATCTCAGCCTGGGCTCCTTTACCACCCGGCTAAGAAGCAGTCAGCGTTAATCTCCTGTATTAGGTCTGTTGCATGGTGTGAATTTTGTGGCATTCCTTGGCCTTTCAGTTACCAAGATGCCCTTTCACTGAAAAGCCCTTTGACTGTGTTTCTGCCTGGGGGTTGTTTGAAGGCACAGGCATCTAGAGAGACTCTGGCTCAGGTAACACTGTGTCATTGGCATAGAAATGTGACATTTAGTTAAAATAAAGAGCCGTCAATCAAAATAAAGAGATGTGGTAAGCAAAAGGTTTCCAGCAGCCTAGCTAGACATTTCTCACCTGTGTGTGTGTGTGTGTGTGTGTGTGTGTGTGTGTGTGTGTGTGAGAGAGAGAGAGAGAGAGAGAGAGAGAGAGAGAGAGAGAGAGAGAGAAAACACACCACCTAATAGGTTGGGTATGACAGCTTCGCCCTATTTGCATGATGGCATTGTTCCGTCTCCCCAGCTCACCCCTCCTTTTTTTTTGATTCATGGTATATTTATTTTTTAAAATATTTTTTCTTATTTTATCGACCCCAATTCCCTCTACCTCCCATCGTCCCATGCGCCCCACCCCAGACCCTCCCCCATGCACTCTCCCAGGGAGGGTGAGGGATCATCAAAGTCAGTCAAATCATTTGTGGTAGAGCCTAGGTCTGCCCCCGTGACTCTAGGCTAAGGGAGTGTCCCTCCATGGGGAACGTGCTCCCGAAGTCCATTGTGCACTAGGGATAGATACATCCTGGTTCCACTGCCAGAGGTACAGCCCTCCTAGCTGACACCCACGTTCAGGGGCCTGGTTTGGTCCCATGCAACATAATATTTTGACATATATACACAACAGTTGAATCTAGCTCACCGTCCAATGCACTACCTTACCTAATTATCATTTCTGCATATGTAGTTCAACAACATTCTGCAAATCGTCTTTATTTACATTCTGATTTGTCTTTATGCTAATTGGGAAATTGTCTTTGTTTATGGTATGTAACAGTGTTTGAAGTCTTTGTTTTGATATATTATACTGCATGTTCTGGAATGATTGACTGAAGCTAATTAATATTTCATACTATATGTGCTTGTCAGTTTTTTTTCTGGAGAGAGAACATTAGAGGTCTGCTTTCTGAGTGATTTGCAAGCACAGTATCTTATTAATTACAGTCAGTGGCCCGGACAACAGAAATCTGAGACCTTTCTCATCTGGGACCGAAATGTGTGCCCTTCGCCTGGCACCTCTGCTTTCCCCTTCAAGCCTGGAAATGAGCATTTATTACTTGTCTTTCAGTAACTTTCCTGCTTCATTAGCAGCAAATTCAGAGGACTCTCAGTTGTGCAGTCAGGCCCCAGGTGTGAGTAATCAGCTCCAGGGGAAATGTGTTCAAGAGGAAAGCTTAAATGGTCAGGAAAAGTTTGAATTTGTTGTTTGTTGATGTGGGTGTCCTTCTGTATGATGCGAGTACGAGTTCCTTTTATTGGTTGAGGAATAAACCTGTTTCAGCCAATGGACGGGCAAAATATAACTAAGTGGGAATTCCAAACAAAGATGCAGAGAGCAGGAAGGCAGAGTCAAAGAGACACCATGTGGCCACCAGGGAAGCAAGATGTGAGGTAGCAAGCCATGAGCCTAGTGGTAAAGTGTAGAATATTAAAAATGTGTTAATTTATAGGTAGAGGTAGCTCATGAGAAGCCCGAGCCACTGGCTAAAGAATTGTAATGTTAATAGTAGCTTCTGAGTAATTATTTCATAAGAGGCAACGGGGACCTGGCAGGTGGGAGAAAAACCTGTCCAGTGGGACCAGGAGAGACAGAAAAAAGAATCCAACTACAATCCCTGTCACCAGCATGAGATTTCAGGCTTCCTGTGTTTAAGCACCAAGTAAGAAATAAATGACAAAAATGCTCCATGAATGATGCCTTGCCTTAGTGTGATAAGTCAATGTCCTAATTCACCCGTGAAACATATTTAACTTGTTTACCTCAAGATTTTTACTGAAATTAATTTTGTGGTACAGATAGGGCTGGTCACCAAAGAAAACGATCCATCTCTGGTGGGAGATACTGAGCCTCTTGTGGGGATGGTGACATGATAACAACAGCTGGTGTGGGGTTCACCAAGACCCTTGTAGGTGCTGACCATGCTTTTCCTTCTTATTGCGTCAACAGAGGCCAGCAGTGACTTCTCCACTGAGGACAACCCCTCCCTATCCCAAGAAGGTACTGCAGGGGAGGAAGGAATTTTCTCTTCTAGATCTGGATTTGTCATATTTCTTGGTGCCAATGAGACAATTTATTTATCTTACAGGTCAGGGGGGGCCATTCCATCAGGGTGGGAAGGGGAGGCAAGACAGGGCCAGGAGTGAGGTTCAGCATGGCCAGAATGTGTCACCATTCAAGAAGCAGGGAGAACAGGAAGTGAGACCAAGCTATAACCCCCCCCCAGTGACTCAGTTCCTCAAGTGAGGTTCTGCCTCTTAAAGGTGCCACAATGTCCCCAAACAGTGCCATCATCTGGGTATTGTTTCGGAATATTGTTTTAAGATGTGTTACATTCTTACACTGCTGAATATTTGTTTAATGATGCAAAGATGTGTTGCCTTCTTTTATGTTGCATTTGTTTAACTCTGTGAATCTGTGCTACTGTGCCTTTCTGAAACACCTGATTGGTCTAACAAAGAGCTGATTGGCCAATAGTAGGTCAGGAGAAAGGACAGGTGGGGTTGGCAGGCAGGGAGAGTATATAGGAGCCATGTGGGAGCAGAGATCAAGTAGCAAGTAAAGAAGGGGCAGCCACCTAGCAACACAGCCAGGCATGTAATAAGAAGCACAGAAAAGACTACAGAAATAGAGAAAGGTAAACTCCCAAGAGAAAAAGGTAGGAATGATAGTTTAAGAAAAGCTGGCTAGCAACAAGCCAAGTGAAGGCCAGGCATTGATAAGTAATAAGAAGACTCGCTGTGTGATTTATTTGGGAGTACCTGGGTGGTGGGCCCCCAAAGAGCAAAGAGAACAAATATAAAAGCCGACAACAGGGCACCATGTGTTCAAACTCATGAGATGAAAGAGCACATTTAACATGCAAATCCCAGTAGTTAGTATTCATATTCATCTGGGTTTTGTTTTATTTATTATTTTAGTGTGGAACATTTCCAAATTTACATGTCTTCATTGCACAGGGCCCATGCTAATATTATCTGTATCTTTCCAACCATTACTGCATACGTTCCTAAAGTGAGCACTCATCTGGATTTTATGTTAGGACTTCTGCCCCGGTGTCATAAAGCTGGAAGTGAACAAACCTTTTCATCAGAGCAAAATAGGCAGGTGGATGAAATAAATGAGGTGACTCTAGTCCTGTGACGGGGACAGATGGCAGAGCCACAGCTTCATTGTGGGGGCATTCTGGATGTCAGTGCAGGAAGGGAGAGTAAGAAGGGAGCACTGTCAGCTGCTGTAAGTGAGCCAGCAGGGACTGCGGGAAAGGTGAAGCACCCACAACCAGCAGAGAACGTGGTGTAGAATGAGCACCAACCAGGAGCCTGACGAGGCAGGGTGCTGCGTTTGCATGCGGAGGAAACAGCACGATCTGGCAAAGGGAGTGCCAAGAGGGACAGACTTCAGTGTATAGACAGCAGAGCTCTGCAAATTGCAGTAGGTCAGAGGAGGCCCTTCCTTCCCATCAAGGGATGCAATAAAAACGTTCAGCCTGTCTGTCTTTACACATGGGGCTAAGACAGTTCTACTGCATAGGATGACATGGCCTGTGCTCCTTACTCCTGAAATCCTGACTAGGGATGGCAAGGGAGTGAAGGTGGGGCAGACACATGTACAGAAAACCTGAGCTTGGGTGGGCTGTGTATTATATCAGGGTGACTCTGCTATGCAATAGCAGAAACTGTCTATTCTGTACAGCTCAGGGAGAGTGGTTAGCTAGTCTGTGCGGGAGCAGCCTCAGCTTGCAGTGATCAGAAGGAGGAGGCTGCAGTTGCTAGGCTTGGCATGTGCTGGTCAGCCACTCATAAATACTATGCACACTGTTGACATTCATAGGAGGTCTTGCCATCCCTCTGAGCCCTTTTGTGGGGAAGGTTTTGTTACCCTTATGGGTCTGGGGCACTGGGGTCCTTGACCTAGACTTGTCCATGTCAATAATATATGCATTCAGGATTTCATCTGATCTTTACACACTCACTTCTCATCTCCCCATAAAAGTGTATATTAAAACCACTAAATGAAATTTTAAAATAAATCTCAAAGCCACCATGTGGCACCAAATTACCAGATGAACATGTTGGGATTATTTTGTTCTTGCTGCTGCTGTGACAAAATACTTGATAAAAGGCACTTTGGGAAGGACGGATTTGTTGTGGCTGATGGTTTGGGGGTGCAGTCCATTTTGGAGGCAAGACATGGCACCAGGAATGATGCCCACAGCGCCAGCTGGCAGGAATGCTCAGCAATGGTCAGCTGTGACCAAGTTAGCAACCATAGAGTGAGGAATAGCAGTGTCAAATGGACCTCCTTACTCCCTTTCTGGTCCCCCACAACACCATTGATTCACACATGTTACATGAGTCCATTGTATACAGTCTGGGAATTTCATCCAAACCAAGCTATGGTATGCAGATATCCCCAAATGGGAAAAGACATGGAAAAATAACGAAAATTTAAGATACTGTGAATAAGTAAATTGAAACACTGAAAGTAGAAAATATATCCTCTGTACTGTTTCTTTTCTCACAACTGTGACAAAATACTTAGTAAAACAAAATAAAGGGGAAATTTTTAGTTTTGGCTCACAGCTTCAGATGGGTTAGCCATGATAGTCTGACTCTTTGATGCTGGGCAGAACACTGTGGTGGAGGAAGGGCATTCAAGGAAGCTTTTACATCTGATGGACAGAGACAGGGACAAAAGAATCTGGAAGGGGCCAGGCCAGGACACAGCATCCGAGGATATTGTCTGATGACTAGTGGCTCCAGCTAGGGCCTACCTCACTTTTACGTCTCTGCCACTAATGTTATCATATCACCAATCAGCCCGGCTGTTAATCCATTCATTGGGTTGGCACCCACAGGATCTCATCAACCCTCTTAATGCTTCTACCCAGAAACACAGCTTTATGTGTATGGCCGAATCAGTTCATGTTTAGTATTATCCATCCACTCAATCCAGACAAAGAGCTGTGCCGCAGTGTAAACTCGCAAATGAGCCCCTCTGTGAGGAAGTCTTACTTTAAGCTAAGGAAGGAACTAAAATCGTGCTCTGGGACATGGTTAAATTTATTCTACAAAGAGTTCAATCTGACTGGATAGCAACAATACGTAGGGGATCACATTTTAGGTTACACCAGTCTAAAAGAAGCAGTCTATACACAACAGGACATCACAGCGTTAAGATGTGTTATAACAAGGCTAGGGAGGGGGAAAAATGAATTCACCAATACGTGAATAACTAAACAAATCGTGGAATGACATAGTCAGTAAAGAAAATACTTATATATAGATCTCAAAATTCTCAAAGTTTTGAATAAAAACACCCATACAGAACAGTTTACATTTTAAACAAAGATCATCCGCTTTTTATTTATATATATATATGTATACATTTTTGTTATACTGGAAAATATACATGAAATTTCTGGCAAAATCTACCTTTGTAGAAGGAAGGATAAAATTTAGACTATGAAAAGTAAGCAGAAGGAATTTCAGTTTTTTACTGAATGACTTATTGAACTTCCTTGTAAAAATAGCTGAATCAAGTATACTAAAATATTAATAACTTCAGTGCTGAGTGACAGATTGTTTAATGGGTATTTGACTTATAATTTATACTTATCTATTTTTTTACATTTCTCAGGAAAATCCACACAGTAAGGTGACTGTATTTTTAGTCAATTATGGCTACATGTTACCCAGATATATGCTCCGGTAATACTGAGAAACAGGAAGTGTGAAACTCTACCATCTGCTAGAAAAACCCAGAAGTCCACAGGCAGTTTATAAGCATCAAAGGCTGGGATTCCAATGACAAGCCAGGAAGACAGTGATGACATTCTCACAACTTTCTAAAGCAATAAGTCCTGAAGATGAAACTCCAATTTCATCACAGAGTACCACGTAGAGCTTTGGAAATCAGTGGCATATATCAAAATCATTTGATATGCAACATTTTCATATCTTCTCCAACAACACCTCCTAATAGTGTCTCTCTCCGTGAGCTTACGGGGACCAATTACATCCAAAGTCTAATGCCAGGATTATCATCAACCCATTCATTTACTTCATTGCATTGGTCATCTTGTTACTAAAACAAAATATGCTAGGCAGCTACATTGTAAAGAAAATTGATTATTTTCAGTTCATTGTTTGGGTGGTTCACAGTCTAGCATTAGAAAGCTCACGGATTTGGCCTCTGGTGAAGGTAGCAAATGCTAGGACACCATAGTGAAAAATTGTGTAATTATAAGACAGTCACTTCATCTCAAACTCCCACAGTTCTTTACCATCTTCAAAGACCTATGTTTCTGATGACCTAAGGATTTTCCCATCAACCCCTCTTTGTAATGGTTCCAGCTCCCATTAGTATAACCCTGGAGACCACATTTTTAACGTGCAGACCTCTGGGGATGCAGTCAACATACCAAGCACAGCAGTAATTACTGGAGATAATCAATGTGGCTGTTCTTTCCATGAGCCTGTTATTGAACATACTGTCTTGACAAAGTTAACATTTGATATCACATGGAGATAAGGGGGGGGAGGGATGGAAGAATTCAAGAAGAGAGGAAAGAAAAAAGGGACCACCCTAGATTGACTCTGAGTAGAATCTATCTGCAACAGTAATTATGATTATATAATAACACGGTTATGGTAAGTTTATTAGGGAATTTTCCATCTAATTAAAATCAAAACCCACCAATTTTAGAATTATTTGGCTTACTCGTGCATATAACCAACATACACAGGTTCAGTCCTTTGGAAGAAAGGACATTATATAAATATATAAGCATGGAATTAATCATAGTCACAATTTTAATATTAAATTCTTAAAAATACAAATGTCTATGATATTGTAGTGATATTAATCTTTAAGAACCCCATGTAAGAGGGTTCATATGATTTATAGAATTATTTCTGTCAAATTATTAAAAGCTAGGAGTGGAAAATGTCACAAAGCATATTTTCTCTTCTTTTTATTGAACAGCCACACATGATTTTACAGTGGTAATGAGGGCACTGCTGTACAGACTGCTAAGTTCTTGAGATTTTTTTCCCCAGTAAATTCTACTTACAATGCTCATTCCTCTGGCAGAAGCCTCACTCTTGAAAGCTCTCATGGCAGGAGTTAGCAGGTCTGTTTCACACTGCTAAAATATTTTTCTGAAAAACTGAAAACAAATAGAAAAACTGGTCCTAGGAACAGCTTCATCAACTGGCCATGTTTGCTTTGAGAATCCCTTTATTGCAACTAAAACGATCTGTGATGTTCCCCCATTACTCAGGGAGAAGGTAGTGTGCTAGCTACAATGTGTCTGTTAGTGTGCTAGCTACAATGTGTCTGTTAGTGTGATAGTTACAATATGTCTGTTAGTGTGCTAGTTACAATGTGTCCGTTAGTGTGCTAGCTACAATGTGTCTGTTGGTGTGCTAGTTACAATGTGTCTGTTAGTGTGCTAGCTACAATGTGTCTGTTAGTGTGCTAGCTACAATGTGTCCGTTAGTGTGATAGTTACAATATGTCTGTTAGTGTGCTAGTTACAATGTGTCCGTTAGTGTGATAGTTACAATGTGTCTGTTAGTGTGCTAGCTACAATGTGTCCGTTAGTGTGATAGTTACAATATGTCTGTTAGTGTGCTAGTTACAATGTGTCCGTTAGTGTGCTAGTTACAATGTGTCTGTTAGTGTGCTAGTTACAATGTGTCTGTTAGTGTGCTAGCTACAATGTGTCTGTTAGTGTGATAGTTACAATGTGTCTGTTAGTGTGCTAGTTACAATGTGTCTGTTAGTGTGATAGTTACAATGTGTCTGTTAGTGTGCTAGTTACAATGTGTCTGTTAGTGTGCTAGCTACAATGTGTCTGTTAGTGTGCTAGCTACAATGTGTCTGTTAGTGTGCTAGCTACAATGTGTCTGTTAGTGTGATAGTTACAATGTGTCTGTTAGTGTGATAGTTACAATGTGTCCGTTAGTGTGCTAGCTACAATGTGTCTGTTAGTGTGATAGTTACAATGTGTCTGTTAGTGTGCTAGCTACAATGTGTCTGTTAGTGTGCTAGCTACAGTACAATGTGTCTGTTAGTGTGCTAGCTACAATGTGTCTGTTAGTGTGCTAGCTACAATGTGTCTGTTAGTGTGCTAGTTACAATGTGTCTGTTAGTGTGCTAGCTACAATGTGTCTGTTAGTGTGCTAGTTACAATGTGTCTGTTAGTGTGCTAGCTACAATGTGTCTGTTAGTGTGCTAGCTGCAATGTGTCTGTTAGTGTGCTAGCTGCAATGGGTCTGTTAGTGTGCTAGCTGCAATGTGTCTGTTAGTGTGCTAGCTGCAATGTGTCTGTTAGTGTGCTAGCTACAATGTATCCATCTGGATCCACATCAAAGGGCTAATGCTCTTTGGACTCATGACTTCTATGAAATTGACAAGGACCAGTCATACTGCCTGGCTTTCCCTTTGGAGTCATTTATCTAATTTTAGGAGATTGCTTCATGTTATAGGATAACAATCTCATTTTTTTTTTAATTTAAAAAGTTTAGAAAACAATGTCCTTATTATGATAGATTCAAACAGCTTTTTTCCACCTCCCCTTGTACTCACAAATACTGTATCATATTTTTCTTTGTGTCAAGTGGTGTGACTCCTTCTGCAACACTCAGCATTATCCAATCTGACCCACACAGTGCCATTTCTTCAATTCTTTGTTCACATAGCCCTTTGTTTCTGTGTGGTTAAAAAATGCCTCTTTTTTACTTTTACTGCTGAGTTGGCTGTGTCTCTCCTCTAAGGCTCCTTTCTTTAAGCCCTCATGAAAACAGGGCTCTTTTTTGGAGGGCATCATTTCCTTCCCTTCCAGGATGGGGAGGAAGTTGTAGTTTTCTGTTTCCACTGCTCTGATGAAGAAACTATTTTCTTTTAAACCGATAATTTTTGCTATATTTTTCTCCTATCTTTGTTTCAGGTAGCCATGGTATCATGGTGTCAAGGACAGGACACATTTCTTTCTGATTTTGTTTTGTTTTGTTTTCTTATTAGCTTTCAAATGTTTTTTTCCTACTGGCTTTCAGATATTTTAAAAAGTGCATTTTGTGTCCTGAAGCACCCAGTGGTGGGTGCTAGAATGATCTTGGTTTCCCGTTGTTTGGGTCTACAAGCCTTAGTGCTTCAGTCCTGGGATTCTGGAACAGCCTCTCTTCTGTTAAAAATTCCCTCTCTGTAATTCTTTGTCAGTAAGATGTTGTATGAAGTGAATACATTCTTAAATGATAAACTTTCATGCATACACACCCTTATTTATGACTGCCTGTAACCACATGCCCGTGCGGGAGAATACAGTTTAATTTCTTATACATAGATAAGTTCATCAGTCAGAATTGTTGATGGAGCCCTGAATGAAAACTGGGTCTGTGTTTAAGCATTGACTTTATACATGTTACAAGTATGTGAGTGCAGTTTTGTCTGAATATAGATATTTCACAAACACAGCATATACATATTACTGTTAATAGGTTATGTTGTCAATATAGTCGACAAAGGTAACTCTGAAAGGCCACAGTGTTAATGAAAAAAAAACTGTTATGTAATACTTCTTGAATGCTATGCAAAATTCTTAGATTAGACATGAGTATAACAGATGAGAAGTGCGAAATAATAATAATAAAAACAGAGAAAGGAGGAGTGGCAGAGGATGACTGAAAGACATCTGGAGTAAAGATTCAGTTTCATACTATGAGAAGATGATTGTGTACCAAGAGACCAGCACAGCTGTATTGCAGGGGTCCTAGAACACGGAGGACACCGGGGAGCTAGAACTGGGAGCAAACTTGCATTTATGTTGCCATCTTAAAAAGACAATTTTCACAGAAGATACGCTTTTCCTGAAAAGCATGTTTTCTTTACCACACGTAGGTCAGAGTTATCATTGTATTACATGAAGAAAGATCAAAGGTCAGCTTTTTAGGAGTGTAGAAACAGGGCTGCCTTGATTTACAACCTAATTCATTTTCTTTTAGTCCTACCAGCATGAGAGAAATAAAGATTATGTTGTATCACCACCTTGTGGCCACAATCTATAACATTTAGCACAAGGATCTACAATCCACATCTCACACATTTATGCACACGTTTGTACACATGCATGTGCATCTACACATACACACAAATGGTTTTAATAATTACTAATGATTTCACCTCTGTAACTTTCCCTATTTTTGTTTGTGCGTTTTCCTGTTGTGATCCGAAAAGTAAAATTCCAAATACCTTAAAAAAAAATACATCTCTTCTTCACCTTTGGTATTCACACAGTGACGTCAGTCAGTTACGCTTCTGTTGCTGTGATAAAGCACCATGACCAAAGGCAACTTAAAGGAGAATTTGTTTTGGATTTTTGTTCCTGAGGACCAGATATCCGCAATGGCAGGGAAGTCCCACCAGCTGGAGAAGGGAGCTGAGATCATATCTCCATCCTGTGCTGGAAGCAAAGAGAAGGAACAGGAAGTGGCCAGGCTATAAACTCGCAAAGTCCGCCGCCAGTGAGGTAGTTCTTCTAATGAGGCTCTGGGTCTTAAAAGCTTCGTAATCACTCCAAACAGCACAACTAACTAGAAACCAAACATTTAATGCATGAGTCTACATGGGACATTCTCATCCAAACTGTCACAAATCCTTTTTTAAAAATTAATTTTTAAAGCTTAATATTTGACTAGAGGAGTGTCAGAGCACTTGAAACTTTCACCTCCTCAAAAGCCAACTTCCTGATACACAGGGAATTTCTGTTTAGGAAGCCATAGATAAGACTAATTCAGATTTAAAAGTCCAGCTCTACAAACATTTACTGACAGCGATGTTCCACTCACCTCTCACCAATCCCAAGATGATGGCGGAAGCACCACGAGTATCAGGAAGCACCAAGGCAGACAAAGGGCTGGAATCCTTATTCAGTGCCTGTCTCACTCACTGATGAGAATTTTAAATAAGCATTTAACCAGTTGTCCCTGTCAGAGATGTCGGGTTGCAAATCAATCATGGTTGTTGAGGATGAATGTGCATTTCATATTCAATCCTCAATGATACCTTTGAAGACAAGAAGAATGTATCTGTCTTTACTAATGATCTAGAACTCAAAAGCAATCTTCACAGAGTTATGCAATGTGGGTTGTGTTGGAAATGGAGTAGTTCAGGGGAGGGAAAACAATAACAAACACAATTCTTTTTTGCGTGTGTTTGTTCCTGTGCATGCATGTTAGGGTGTTTGTGGGCTTGTGTGCTGGTGGCTGTACTGGTGTTTCTGCATGTGTGTGGAGGCCAGAGGTTGGCTTTGGGTGTCCTCCTTGATCTTGATCCACCGTACATACGGAGGCATGATCTCTCACTTGAACCAGAGCTGGCCTGCTCAGCTAGTCTGGCCATCCAGCTTGCTCTGAGGATTCTCTTGCCTCTGCCTTCCTAGTGTTCAGATTACAGGTCAGTTGCTAGCTGCCTGTCATTTACACGGGTGCTATGGCTCTAAACTCATCTTCATACATTTATAACTGACTGAGTCATCTCCCAAGCCCTTCATATGTATTTTCTGGCCCACCAAGCAGTAAAAACAGAGTACACACATCACAATCTATTATCAAATGGAAGCATTATATAATGTGATGGAACCCAAGCAGGTCCTGAAGGCCCAGTCAAACTATGTAAAGAAGTCGTGTAAATGTGTATTGTTTCCACCCCCCGCTACAATGCTCTGAACAGTTCTACATCAACTTGACACAAGCTACAGTTATCTTAAAGGAGAGAGGGAATCCCAATGGACAAAATACCTCTAAGATCCAGCTGCAAGGCATTTTCTTAATTAGTGATTCATGGGGGAGGACCCAGCCCATGTGGGTGGTACCATCCCTGCGCTGCTGGTCCTGGTCCTATAAGAAAGCAGGCTGAGCGGGCCATGAGGAGCAAGCCAGTGAGCAGCACCCTCCATGGCCTCTGCATTAGTTCCTGACTCCAGGAGCTGCCCTGTTTAAGTTCCTGTCCTGACTTCTTTCAATATGGATAGTGCTGTGGAACTGTAAGCCAAATAAGCCCTTTTCTTCCAAACTTGCTTTTTAAGAGGTTCTTCAATGCTATCACCTTCTTTGAAGTAGATCGGTGTTGCCAGGAACAGATGCATCTCACTGTGCTGTTAAAACATCATAAATGCCATACTCTGTAGATCCCTCAAGTGTTGAAGACCCACCTATCTAAAGTACTCGAGGCTAAATAAAGCTTATTTCTGCCTACAATCTAAACCCTTACTGCAAGTTTGATTGTTATCTTAATTATCCTAAACAGTTTGTAATAGTAGATTTGAAGGCGTAGAACTTGACATTGCAATTTTAAATGAGTTGCATAGGTACAGTACCTTACAGAATGTTGTAACAAAACTAACCTTGAGTTTGTGTAACTATACAATAATCTGCACCGATGCGAAATTGTTGACAATAGCAGTTGCTCTTTGGTCTAAAAGTAGACGCAATAATCTACCCTTTTATCTCATCATTTTTATATCCCACCTCCCCCTGTTCTGATAAAAGAGAAAGGAGGATAGAGGAAAGGAAAAGAGAGAAATCCCTTAATCTACCTTCTTTTGTTTAGGTTCCTCCCTGATCTTGACCAAAATAACCTGGCAACCAGTCCTCCTGTGAATCTCTAAGTCCTTCGTGTGTATCTCTCTATCTGTATCTCTGGTTCCTCCATATTCTCTACGGTTAGTTCCTGTCAGGGAGTCACTGGCTTCACCCCCTGATGCCAGCTTAATCTCACTAACACACTCAGAGTTTCACAGTGTGGCCTAATATCCCACAGCAGCTCTGAGTGTTATTCAGGTACAAACCAGAAGTAGAGAGATGTAGCACTGTCACCCCCTTCACGGGAAAACCCTGAAAGGAAAATCTTCATAGCCCGCAGAACTTTGACAAGTACACAGAGTTGGTCATGCATTTTGTTTGGGAGGAGAAATGCCCAGGTGTGTGATTGTTCACTCGTTCATGGGCTGTAGTCAATAGATTGGCCGGATGGTCAGGGACTTGGGAAGAGCATGATTGGAAAGTTGGTAAGAAAGATGCTTATAGAAGAAGTATGTGGATAGATCTCTCTAAATGGCCAAAGGATATCAAGACACATGTGTCCCATGCAAATGCTCATAAAAGATGACTTCTGCTGAAAAGGAGTTCAATAATCAAGTAGACAGATGGCCCATTCTGTGGGTATTCAATCTCTTCCCCCGCCCATTCCTGTCATGGCTCAATGGGCCCATGAACACAGTGGCCAGAGTAGCAGAAATGGAGGTTGTGCATGGGTTTGACAATGTGGCTGAGCTGACTACAGCTGCTGCAGAGTTCCACATCTGCCAATAACCGAGACCCATGCAGAGCCCCAGAGAAGGTCCCATTGCCCGGGGTGCCCAGCCAGTGACAGGTCAACTACAGTAGGCCATTTCTTCCACGAAAAAGACAATGCTTTGCCCATGCTTATTCTGAATATGTATTTGCCTCCTCTACAAGGAAGGCTTTCGCCGAAACTACCATGCTTGGACTTACTGAACGCCTTCTCCACCATAGTGGTGTCCCACGCAGTATTGCTTTTGACCAAGGAACTCACTGAAACCCTTGGGCCAACAGGCTAAGGAAGGAATAATAGTAGTGTTAGGAGGGGTGACTGATCCAGATTACTGGGAGAAATCGGATTGCTTTCCCACAATGGAGGGAAGAAGGATTATGTCTGGCGCTTGGGAGATCCTTTAGGGCGTCTCTTAGAGCTACTGTGCCCTGTGATTGGAGTCACTGAGAAACTACAGCAACCTAATCCAGGCAGGATGACAAAGGGCACAGACCCATCAGGAGGGAAGGTGTGGGCCACTCCTCCAGGAAAAGAACCAAGACTTGCCGAGGATAAAAGAAATACAGAATGCTTAGTACTTAACATTCCAAAGGAATGCCCCTCGGTGGGGAACTGCCCCTAATTCTCTTATGTATGTGTGTGCCGATGTTTACAGAATAGCTATATCATTTTCGGCATAGTTATGACCTGGTTTTCGTTTCCTTTTATGTAACTTTTTATTGGTTCTTTGTGGATTTCATATCGTGCATCTCACTCATCTCCCAGTCCCTCCTCACCCGCCCTCTACCCTGTAGACAAATCAAGAAAAAACTTAAAAGGAGAAAGGAAAGAAACCAGGCATCGGTGGTGCACACTTTTAATCCCAGCACTGGGGAGGCACAGGCAGGCGGATCTCCGTGAGTTCGAGGCCATCCTGGTCTACAGAGCGAGTTTCAGAAGAGGTTCCAAGGCTACACGGGGAGAAACCCTGCCTCGAACAAAGAAAGAGAGAAAGGAAAGAAAGGAAACTCTCATTGCAGAAGCCGTAGTGTGACAGTGACACAGTCTGTTAGTCCATCTTATTGTCACTTGCGAGTGTCATTGCATTGGGCTGTTGGCCTGGTTTAAGTCTCTGGTGTTTGCTGCATCACCAATGCTGGGCCTTCACTGGGGCTCTCTTGGGTGTCCCCGTTGTTGTCCTGTGTCACGGCGACAACATGGAAATGGAGTGGATGATGGCGTGGACCAATCCATAGCCCTGGTTCGGGGTCTGGGTGGTTGCTGGGTTGGTCAGCCCCCTCCAGCTCTCGTACATCCTCACTGCCAGGGTGAGCTCTCCAGTACTGCCCTGGCTGGCTCACCCTGTTTAGCAGGCATCCAGGGGAGGCTGTGAGTCTCCTGCTCTCGTATCCTAGGGGCCGGCGCGCCCACACACACCACTCACGCCTGCTCTACTGTGTTGCTTTTTGAGCTGCAGGGGTCTCTCTGCCTAGTGCTGCAACAGGGACAGCTTTCCTGCTCCAGTGACCTCAGGGGGTTCTCACACCTACCACAGGCCTCGAGTGGAGCTTCTCTCTCTTGCCCACACCACCTACGGCAGAGGAGGGCAGGCTTCGGTCCCCGCACTTGCGTGTTTGGGGCCAGCTCCCCCATGCTTCCATCCACAGGGCCAGCTCTGCCGTGTCGCCCAGGAAGGGTGCGGGGCACCTTCTTTCTAGTCTTCCATCTGGTGAGGATCAGAGTCTGCCGAAAGTGGTAAGGAGCAAAGGGGGAGGCATATTTCCCCCTCCCTCTCCACCACATGGCAGGCAAGGGTGCAGCTCCCCCACTCTCATGGCCGGGCAGGTTCACCTGTGCCCTCACAAGCAGAGTCAGCACTACTATGGTGCCCAGGCAAGGGCATCTGTGCCTTGATCACACCACCACACAGCAGACAAGGTGGGGGCAGGACCAGCCTTCCCACTATCGTGCCCTCAAGGCCAGCCCATGCACACCCCGGCCAACAGGCTCAGCTCTGTCACGCTGCCCAGGTGAGGTGCAGAACCCGCTAGCAGTCCCAGTGCTGCAGCCCGCGAGGGGCGGACCCCGCCCTGTGCAGCCCCACCCTCACGGGATTCGGTGGGAACAGGAACCAAGGACATCGACACAGACCACAGCTTCAGCGGGCCCACACGTGCAGACGTGCCTCTCTCGGCCTCAGCTCAGACCCGAACAGCACCATGGCTCCCGGTGGCAAGGGGGCCTCCACCTCAGCCTGCTCCTCACAGCCTCCCCACAGGACGTGAGCCACCCTCGTCTGTCTGTCTGTCTGTCTGTCTGTCTGTCTGTCTGTCTGTCTGTCTTCCATACCCCACTATATATTTGCTCACCATAATAGAGCCTGTCAGTCAGACACTGGGCGGGCTCATGTTTTCTCTTCAGGCCCAGGACAGACAGACAGCCCAGGACAGACAACCCAGGACAGACAGCCCAGGTCCAGCATGTACATCTTTGTCCCTTTCCCAGTCTTACTGGAGCTGTGAGGATTCCTGTCTTCTCTCCTGGGAATATATTTGCCCAAGGGAGAAGAAAGGCAAATATATCACAACACCACCACCAATAACCAATCTAAAACATACAGGAAGTAACAATAAATGGTCCTTACTTTCTCTGGGCTTCCAACAGATGTCTTTTATCCAGATATGTGGGCTGGTGAGCTGATTCTGATGAGATAGCATTGATGGTGCCAGACAGCCCGGTGCCAGAGGTGGAGGGCAGGGTCATGGGTGAATTCTTCCCACCCCAAATCTAGGGACCTAGGGCAGAGCCTATCCAGTTGGATTATTGTTGTCACTGGGAGTTAACATGACATAAGGACATATGGTTGTGTGTGGAGTTAACGGGGGGGGGGGGTGTGACTTGTGATGGCTGTTCTTGGTTGACTACATCTGGAATTAACTAAAACCCAGGCTGGTTTAGTTCCCCGTGAGGAAGTTTTCCTCCATTAAATCACTTGAAATGGGAAGACTCCTTTTAGTCTGATCTTTTAAGGTTGGAAGCTCTGCCTTTAATCCGGGCCACACCTGGTTGCAAGCATATGAAAGGCATGAAAGGAGAAGGCTCTCTCCCTTTGCTTGCTCACCCTCACTCTTGCTGGCAACGCCCTTCCTTCACTGCCATTAGAGCCCATTTCTTTAGAATTCTGGCATATACTGACGACCAGCTGAGACATCCAGCCTCATGGACTGAAGACTACTGGATTCTTAGACACTCTGTTTCTGTTGGTAGATAGCCATTGTTGGACTTGCTGGATGGCAGCCTATAAGCTATTCTAATAAATAAAATCACACACACACACACACACACACACACACACACACACACACACACACTCAGTCTGTTCCTCTAGAGCACCTGACTAGTTTATTAATACAATAAACTACAATACAATGGCTACACTTTCCTATAGATATAAGGATAAATATGTACTTGTTTGCATCTTTGCCTGGCAGGGGAGACACCATCATCATGTTTTCCCAGGACGAGGCTCGTCCATTGCACTTGGGGTGCACTGATCCCTGTGATTTCCCCAAGCAGGAAACTCGACTACATAATCTGTGGTATGGAGGACTGCATTTGCACTCTCCCCACTAAATACAAATGGCATTGGTTTGTGAAAATGGCAGTGGTAGGCTCTCCTCTGGGTTGCATGAACTCCCTTGCCATGGGTAGTTTACTGAACATACCTGGTCAGGTATGAACTCGCTCCTACTGAACAGGCCTTACTTGGTTTCCCCCAGCATGCAAGCACTGCCATTAGACCTTTCAGAACATCTTACTGTTCGTAACATTGTTGCTGTTCATAGGTATTGATTGTATCTACGTAACTGATGACTTTTCCACTGGCAGCTTACAGGTACTCCACAACTGTGAGTGTAGTAGGTGCTGGGAACCAGCAATCTGCTGACCCCGCCCTCTGATGATGGGCAGGGTGCTCATGGCCTTGTCTTATCTATGTCATGACTTACCTGGCTGCCAGGGGGCTCAGTTACGCATGCGCTCGGCAAGTTTCCCTTTTAAAGCAAGTGCCAAGCTCACCTCTCTCTTTGGCTCCTTCTCTCTTTCTCCGTCTCTCTTTCTCCGTCTCTCTCTCTCTCTCTCTCTCTCTCTCTCTCTCTCTCTCTCTCTCTCTCTCTCTCTCTCTCTCTCTCCCCCTCCCTCCCCCCCTCCTCTCTCCCCTGCTTTCGGTTGGCCACCAGCTACCCCCCTTTCTCTCCCTCTCTCAATAAACACGTGGGCGCTGAGTCTCGTGTTTGTGTTTGTATTTCATAGGCAATAGTTGTATCAAAAGAGTTTCTTTTTCCACCACAACCGTTAGCCCCAAATAAATACACAGAGGCTAATATTAATTAAAAAACTATTTGGCCAATGGCTCAGGCTTCTTACTGGCTAGCTCCCTCTTAATTATTAACCCATTACTATTAATATAAGTACTTCCATGTGGTCTTATCTTACCGGAGAAGGTTCCAGCACGTTACTCCTTCAACAACTACCATGGTGTCTCTTTGGTGGCCTCTCTCTGCCTTCCTCTCCCACAAATTCTCCTGGTCTGGGAGCCTTGCCTATACTTCCTGCCTGACTACCGGACAATCAGTGTTTTACTCATCAACCAATAAGAGAAACATATACAGAAGAACATCCCCCATCAGTCAGGGAGGATGCTTCTAGTTCAGACACATACTGATTCTCCCAATACTGTGTCCAAAATGTGTCATATCTTCAACAATGGTGTCTTACCTTCTTTTCCTGGAAGGCACCCAGAGTGACATCAATAATTTATGTTGTTTTGGGGTCTCTTAGACAACTCTGACCAACAACTCATAAAGAAGGTCTTCCATGCTTGACCTTGGGGTTTGGGTAGATAGTCTAGATTTATGGGAGCATTGTCTCCTCAAGTGGTGTAACTTACACTAAATACATTATATGTTTATATGTTCATGTAATACCCATGTTACATAAGAATTTAATATGTTATATATTAATCATATCTAATATGCAATTAGTATATTATGTAATAAATGCGTACAACATATTTATGTTATATATACAACACACATATGCATAAATGTATATCTAATTTTAAGTGAACAAAATATAATGTCCAGTGGCTTTTTCAAGTATTCTTAGTAATACTTATCCCTTATCCTTACTTTCCCGTCTGTGTTTCCTCTCATCCCATGACACTTTCAAATGAAAGGTAAATGATTCCTTGTCATGTATAGCATGAAAAGAAAAATCTGCAGGAAAAGCTTTGTGGATATTGGCTAAGAGTCTCCAAAGAGGAGAGAGTGTGCTCGGATTTTCATTTTACCAAAACGAGACCAGGGTGAAACTATTGAGAGACATTTTAAACAGGGAGTCTGGTGTTTGTTTTATATTACATGATTTAAAAATCTTCATTTGATCGATGTGTCAGAAAGTAGGTATTTTAAGAATTTTAGAGAGAATAATCTCATGCCCAAATTTTTACACTATACAGAAGTTGTTTAATTTGTTACATTGTTTTTTCTGTGTTATACCCTGTTATTACCTACTGTATTAAAACTCATTTTTATAGGACATTCTAAAGGCCATTGTTAGAAGAGACATCTAAATGTTTCCCATCATAAAGGTAGACAATAATTTAGTATAAAATTTTAGACATCAAATTAGGGCTATATCCAAGCAACATAGCATTCAATAGTATTTGTGAAACCCTGGGACCAATTCTAGTACCTCAACACAAAACAAACAAGCAAACAAAAATAAAAACAAAATACCCCAAACCCAGACATTAATGAGGAGCAAAGTCAAGCTTTACATATAATGAAAGAATGGGGCCAGGGCTTGGTAACAAAACATGTCTGGTCATATTTCCATCAATATTGCCTGTGCTCAGTCATAAACGGGACCTGTATATTAACTCCCTCCCAAGGGTCGGGGGCTGTCATAGAAGAGGGGCTGGGAAAACTGTAAGGTTCAAGGGAATTGCCCAGAAACAACGCTGTTTTGGTGTGCCAAGGTCATTGTATTCATAAGCCCGCAGCAGCTGTGGTTGCCTGGTAAGACCCACTGGAGAGCAAGCCAG
This sequence comes from Cricetiscus sungorus, assembly GCA_030556225.1. Lineage (NCBI taxonomy): Eukaryota > Metazoa > Chordata > Mammalia > Rodentia > Cricetidae > Cricetiscus > Cricetiscus sungorus. The sequence goes on along the minus strand of JANBXA010000741.1, from coordinate 57,682,603 downwards.
TCAACCTTCAGGCAAAGCATGGTTACATAGGGGGCATCCTGGGTTCCCAGACACGAGCCCTAGCTTTAGCTGAGCTGGTATTGGCAGTTGCTGACTGCTGGAGGGTGGTAGTGGGTTTTATTCAGGCTCCTCATAACTTGCCTATACTTGATTTGCATGGGTCCACCCCCATGCACATATAGGCAACACTGATTGGCCCTCAGCCATTGCAAAAGAAGAGGACATCAGGCTGGGGGAAGCACAGGATGTGGAGGCTCTGGGTGGAATCAGAATGGGTAGTAGCGGTAAGTGTTACCAAAATACATTGTCCATATGCATAAACTTTTTAAAGAACAAAGAAAAGACATAATTAAAAAAATTTCAAAACTAGCCGAGGAAAGTTACTTCTGCCAGAATCCCCAGACAGCCACAAGGAGGCAGGCAAAGCTAATTTTGCAACTGAGCCTTCTAGAACCAGACAGACCAGATGATGAAGCAGAAACAAACCCCAAACTAACTAAGCAAACAGCAAAACCCCCAATGGTCAAAACAACCTCCCCTCATTTGGCAACTTCATAAAATAAGAGAAGATTAAAGACATCACGCAGTTGAGCTTAATTCAGTGAAAAGCACTGGGCTGTCGGCCATCTTTTATGTATGCACTGAGTACAACACCCCAGTGAAATGTCACCTATGACTGGAAATTCCATTTGAAACGAAGAGGGTGTAAGCCCAACCTTCCAGAAGTTACATACTTGAGAAGGTGACCAGTGAGGTGAGGACAGAACGATATTTTTCATAAATGCATTAAAGTCCCATGAATAAATACAGCTGGCTCTATAAGATGGAGTGATTTTATGTGTTCATGTGTGTATGTGCATGTGTGCATGTGTGTGTGCATGAGTGTGTGTGTGTGTGTGTATGTGTATGTGTGAGCATGTCTTGGCATGCATGCATGTGAAGTTCAGAGAGCAATTTTCAGGAGCCTTTTCTTCCTTCCTTCCTTTCTTTCTTTCTTTCTTTCTTTCTTTCTTTCTTTCTTTCTTTCTTTCTTTCTTTCTTTCTTTCTGCCATGGGGGTTCTGAGGATCCATCCCTCTATCCTCACCTTTCTTTTCAATTTTTAAATGGAGCCAGGATTTATTGATTATCTTCATTATCTTTTAAGGAGAGTGTCTTACTCCCTGTTCTGTTGTTGTGAGGAGATGCCGTGACCAAGGCTACTTATAGAAGAAAACATTTTATTAGGCTCTGCTTAAAGCTTCAGAGAGTTAGTCCATTATTATTTGGGCAGGGAGCTATATCCTGTAGTCAACAGGCAGAGGGGGGACAGAGGGGGGGCAGAGGAAAGGAGGGGGAGGGAGGGAGGAAGAGGGAGAGGGAGGAGGAGAGGGAGAGAAAGAAAATAAAGAGGAAGAGAGAGAGAGAGAGAGAGAGAGAGAGAGAGAGAGAGAGAGAGAGAGAGAGAGAGAGAGAGGTCCTAGACTGGAGTTTTCAAACCTCAAAACCCACCCTCAGTGATACACCTCCTCCAACAAGACCACATATCCTAATCCTTCCCAAATAGTTCTACTAATGGAGGACCAAGTTTTCAAAAGGGCCTATCGGGGCTGTTCGCATTCAATTCACCACAGAGAGCATACAGGTTTTTTCATTTATAGGTCCTACGGGGTACATACAAGTCTTGTGGCCACACAGAAAGATCAGAGAGATCCAGAGAACGAATGTATGGGGAGAGAATGAGGAGAGGGGGCCGTGAGAGAAAGATGGGGAGGAGAGGGGGAGATGCAGGAGGTATTTCCTCCTGATGGGGCATTTCACTTGTTGCGTTTAAGCAAGTAGGCACGAGCTTTGCCCCATGTCATGCCCATGTCATATGCTCTGAAGATGCTGCTTCCCTTCTGTGAAGATACCAACTGGTCTGATACAGAAAACTGAGACTCACTTTCTTGTCTGTGTAAGCAGGCAAATCCGTGATCTGTCTGACCACATGAGGTTCTCAATCCAGAGCTCTTCATAATTAGGACAGGAACATCTTGGTGTGTGTGTGTGTAGGTCATTATTCTATCTGCCACAAATTCTTTTATTGGGAATTATATGCTACCTGCTTCCTCTTTGTTAAAATTGCTATATATCTTTATTCCTTTATTTTGAACTTTTTCTGTCATTTTATCTCCAGTATATCTTCTGCATACCGCTCTTTTAGAGTTATTGTTCATTTAGAATTTTTTTCCCCTAGTAAATATATTTAACAGTTTTCCAGATTTATTATTTTTTTAAAGTCATTGTATAGGAATGCCCTTTTCTCTATAGACAAGGTTTTTCTATTGTCATCTTGATTTTTCTAAACTGTTTTCTTCTCTTGGGATTCATGGAAAAGTAGAGAAAATTATAATCTATACAAGTTTTATCATTTTTCTTAAGAAAAAAAAAAAACTAAGTATTTGATAGTTCCCTGGAAATCTGACTGTTTTCAGAGACTGGATTTTATTTAACCAGACACTAGGTCTGTTTTTTTGAGTTTACTTTTTTCCTAAATATTTCTAATTTATTCTTTGAGAGTTTCATGTATGCATACAATATATTTTAGTCATATCTACCTCTCTCACAACTCCCAGACCTGCCCAACATGTATCAAGTCCCCCTTCCTACCTTCATGTCCTGTCCTGACTCTTTAATACCCTTCTGAGTCCCATCAGTGCTGTTCATATGCGCATGGGTGTGGGGACATCCACTGGAACAGGGACAGCCCCCACCTTCCAGCGTCCACACCCCAGTGGAAAAGGACTCTGCCTCTTCCAGCAAAGAGCTCGGTGGCTGGGGTGGGGCCTCCTGCCCTATCTCCCCACTGGGCTTGAACTTTTTCTGTCTTAATCTTGTGCAGTGTTGGTAAAGCTACTGTCAGTGCTGTGGTTTGCATGAGAATGGCCACCATAAACTCATTCATGGAAATGTTTGGGAATAATTAGGGGTGTAGCCTTATTGGAGGAGGTGTGCCATGCCAGTAGGATTGGAGGTTTCAAACGCCCAGGCATGGGTGCTCTCTCGTCTCTCTCTCTCTCTGTGTCTCTCTGTGTCTCTCTGTCTCTCTGTCTCTCTGTCTCTCTCTGTCTCTCGTCTCTCTGTCTCTCTCTGTCTCTCTGTCTCTCTGTCTCTCTGTCTCTCTCTCTGTGTCTCTCTCTGTCTCTCTGTCTCTCTCTCTGTGTCTCTCTCTGTCTCTGCCTCTCTCTGTCTCTCTCTGTCTCTCTGTCTCTCTGTCTCTCTCTGTCTCTCTGTCTCTCTCTGTCTCTCTGTCTCTCTTTGTCTCTGTTTCTCTTTCTCTGTCTGTCTCTCTGTCTCTGTCTCTCTTTCTCTGTCTGTCTCTCTCTGTCTCTGTCTCTGTCTGTCTGTCTGTCTGTCTGTCTGTCTGTCTGTCTCTCTCTCTCTCTCTCTCTCCCTCCCTACCTGCAGATCACTATGTAAAGCTCTCAGCTACTGATCCAGTGCCGAGCCTGTCCATTTCCCACCACGATGATGATGATGATGATGGACTGACCCGTTAAAACTGTCAGCAAGTCTCCAATGAAATGCTTCCTTTTGTAAGACTTGCCACGATCATAGCAATGCTTCCTCTCAGTAGAACAGCAATAATTAAGACAGAAATTGGTGTCAGGAACTGGTGTGGGGCCTGTTGCTGTGATAGGCCTGACCATGCGGGCTTTTTTCTTTATTTTCTGAGGAATATGGAAGATTTTGGGATTTTAGACCACAAGAGTGATTGAACACCGCCAGCAGGACCTGGTGGGGCATCCTGGCGGTGGCACGAATGGTGCCGTACCGAGGGCAGGGTGGACGATGCAGGCCTGGCTTAAGAGGTTTCAGGGGTGGAGAATATTAGCACCTGGTGTAGAGACCGCGTTTGTGATATCTTGGCAAAGAACGTACCTGCTTTTTTGTCTTGTAAAAAAAAACCTTCCAGAGACCAAACTGCAGAGTATTAGATTAGTGGCATCGGCAGAGGACACTCCATGGCAGCCTAGCTCTGACTGTGCCCTCTGGTTGTGAGCCGTTGCTCTTATGTAGATAATGCAATAAGACAGAGCAGCAAGCAGGTCACAGAGAAATACAATATGTTTGGTTTGAGGAGGAAGGGAGCACCAGGAAATCTAGTGTTGGAGCCTCTGCCTCTGCTCAGTGAGATAAGAAGTTTAAAGAAAGGAAGCACTCAGTGTCCTCAGGGCAACGCCCCACTCAGCCAAGTTTCCAGCTTGTGAAAAGGAGCTAAGGGAAGCCCCAAAGAGAGCCACCGGCAGTGGAGGAAGCTGTTGATCAAATGCGTTCTTGTATGAGTTGCTGCGATGTCTCTTTACTGAAGTAGAGCAGTGAGTGAGGCAGCTGAGTTCGTGGATTTAGCAGTTATGTCCTCTCTACGGCGATGCCCAGCAGTCCTCCACATCTGTTGGCTCTACGTCTTTCTGTTTCTTTCCAGAGATACCTCCCAAGCTTTGAGAGAAGGGGCTGGTGTACATGCCCATGGGGGTGAGCGGTTGCCCACTGCGGAACAAAAGCTCCTCCCCTCCAGGTTGAGGGGTCTCCAGTCCACTGTTTTAGGCATAAATACGAAAAAGGCAGCTTAACAGAGTGTTTTTTTTATTTGTTTGCTTTTTAAGAAAAATAACAATAGTGGGTTCCCTATACGTAGCACAGCCTCTGACCTCCCCAGCCATGGGTTTTGGAGCAGGTCTGCAGTACCAGGCATGACTTCCTTCTTGTCAATCAGGCCTGAAATTGACTCAGACAGTGATTGGTTACCCATATAACATGGCTTTGCCTTTGGTATCTTAGACGTAAAATGTAAAAATACACAGTGAAACTGCATCTGTTGGAAAAACAGGTATCTACTGGGAAAACATGGATAATAAAAAACTTCATATTTTTGAGGGCAATTTAGTGCTTAGATGGAATTTAGCATTATAGCACCAGCTATCTTTGCTTTGAGAGCGCAGCTTCGGATATGATGGTTTCTTGTACTAAACGTTTCTTCTCTGGACGTTGGAGTGATGCTTCAGTACTGAAATGTGTAAACGAGGAGTAGAGTCTGAATGCCGGCATCTACATAACAAGATGGGTGTAACACAGCCACACACACTTATACCCACAGCTCTGAGTGGAGCAGAGGCCAGGCAATCCTTGGAACACACGCAAACCTAACTTCAGTGATGTGCCAAAACCTGCTGTCGTCTCCCTGTAGTCCCATTGGTACTGTGCGGTGAAATAATTACCTTCTTGTCTGTGGAATTCCCACTGTAACAGGCATGTAATCGTTGGTTTATAGAGTTCCCTTTTAAGTCATGCTGTGTAAAGAAGAATTGAAAGAGTTAAGAATAAATGCATGCCACGCTACGTATTTATCTGTGTATGTGAGTATTGATTGGCCAATTCTATTTCTGCTTGAATCCAAACAATAGGCCTGATAGTTCTAAGCAATGTGATAGATCATAATATTTGTGCTGCTTTCCCCCATAGCACTTATGTGAATAATTCATTGATAAGCTGTGTGTATACTATATCAAAGAACCATCCATTGACATCCTGCAAACATATATTGATGCTTACACTGGGCACGGAGTATTCAGATAAAATCTCTGTCATCAGAGCAGGTGCCCTGCATGGAGAAACCAACAAGCCAGGGGTCCCCAGGGTTGTGTTCTAAGTGAATATTTAGGGGAAGATACAGTGCACCATGGGAGCAGACCCTACAGCTCTAACCCATCAGGGAAGACTTCCTGGAGAGAGTTTGGAGGAAAAGGAAGGCAGTAAGAGAGAGAGAGAGTTAATCAGGCCAGAAGCCATTTTCAAAATGATCACCCTGGGAAGTGGGGAGATTGCTCAATGGTTAAGTGGTCGCAGCGTAGGCATGAGAGTTCGGACCCTCATACTATGCATAAATGTTGGATAGGCATGGCTTGGATTCCCAGAGCAAGGTGTCTAGCAAGACTAGCCATATATGAGAATTCTGGGTTTGATTGAGGGGCCTGGCATCCTGATGAAGTTTTAAGAGTGATAGAGATGATTCCTAGTATAAACCTTGGCTTACACACACACACACACACACACACACACACCATGAACACACATGCAGAAACGGGAAAACAAAACAGATCACTTTGCTTAGAAATAGAAACTAAGGAGATGAGTGTGGAAAATCCAGGTGGTACATGGTAGCATGATGGTAGCATGTTGTCCCCGTAGGGGCAGGCAGGAAGACGTTAACATGCTGTCCCTGAGACACAGGAGAACACGTGCAGAATCAAAGGTGTAGGTAAATAGATGGTTTAGATTGCAGAAATGCCAGGAGCAAGCGAACATGATAATTGGAGAGAAAGAGCAAAAGTGATGAAGAAAGAGCAAGAGCTGTGTCCTGAGCAGGGCGTGAACGTAAAGAGCACTGTCCCTGGGACAGGCCGCCGCGGGGAGCAAATGCGCAGTGACAGTGGCTGTGGTGTGGCTCTGCAGAAGGGGAATGGACTTTGAGGGGACGACAGCTGAACTGTGTGAGACAGGCTGACAGCGCTGCCTAGAGGCCTTCATATGTGTGCTGAAGACAAGTCCATGTGTCAGGCGCCCTGGGCAGCCCTCAAGAAGAGCAAAGATGCGCTGAGGTTAGTGCGGACATTTCTCTTGAGGAATTTAGTAGGAAGGGATGAGCTTTTTAATTTATCCCCAACGACAAACAGACTATGATAAAGCATATTAAGTGGCCGGCCATACTAAATCCCAGGAAACTTGCTCATCGGCAGAGATCAAATCAAGCTGAGTTTCCAGGGAAGGAAGGATTTTCTGTCCTTTTGACAAATGAGCTTCCAGAATGACAAGACCAACTCAGACGAGTATATTAAGGCCCACGTAAGATGAAAGGGACAAGGGTGGGATGTGAATCCTGCTCCACACCGTTGGTATTTGACAGGGTCAAATGCATCTCTAGGGAAGCTACGGACCCCGTGGGAGAACCTATTGATGTTTTGCTAAGTGGTCACGTTGTCAAACTGCCTTATAAATATTTATGTTTGTGTCCATAGGTTCGTGCTGCTCTCAACTTCAACCAGGAAAGCTTTTTAACACAGAGAGTGTTGGTTGGCGTGGAGACCTATAACCAGGCAAAGCACCGAGAATAGTGACTGAGTGTTCAGCCATGGAAGACGCATCTTCATCGGCACCTCGGGGATAGCACAGAGGAGAGGATGGGAGGGAGGAGGGAGCTGGAGAGTAGGGACAGTCATGTGACATGCTGTCTTCTGGATGTGACATGGCTTTTGCCTACAAGAACTCAGTGTTGTCGCTGAGTGCCATGGCTCCAGCCATTGGTGAGACTCAGACTGAAATACTAAAGTGCTATAGGAGAGGGAAGAAAGTGGTTTTGTACCTGCCTGCCTTCATATTGATTTCAGGACAAAAAGAGGCAGTCTACCAATAAGACACGTGCCCTGTCAAAAACAAACCAAAAACCTCCAGACATTTGAATGAGCTCCAAGGATATGCCTGAATGACTGATACATTGAAGTTCATTCAGTCTTAACAATGTTTCAGACAATGCACGGAAACAAAGAACTAAGTTCTTTACTGACTTTGTTTGGTGAGGGATTTTGTTGCTTTGTCTACCTTCAAAACAAAGTGTTGTGATTCCATTTGCAAAGTATTTCATGGTGACACACTGAAGTCTGTTAGTTTGTGATTTGTTTCTAATGAAACATCCTCAAATGGGAAGAAATGAAGAAGGGGGTTTCTGTCTTGCCTGGTCCCACAGCCACCTTGCCCCAAATAAATAAACAAAGACTTATATTAACTATAAAATGTTTGGCTGATGGCTTAAGCTTCTTATAGGCCCACTCTGTTTTAATTATTATGCTATTTTTTTTATTAATCTATGTATTGGCATAGGCTGTGGCTTACTCGCAATCTGGCATATTACTCCTTGGGCAGCATGGTGTCTCTTCATGGCCTTTCTCTGCCTTCCTCTCCCTAGCCTTCTCCTGGTCTGGTAGTCTGTCTATGCTCTCTGCCTGTCTACTGGCCAATCAGTGTTTTATTCATCAACCAATGAGAGAAACATTTATGCAGAAGGACATCCCCATCAAAGAAGGAAGCAGATACCTGCAGAGAGATCGACAGCAAATCCCACCTTGAAAACTCAGGGGTCACTGCTCCATCCAGGAGAAAACCTCGCAATTTTGTAGAATGTTAAATGGCCGATAAAGGTAGATTGACGTACAAAAACTTTAAAGAGTAAATACAATTATTCTTAAGTGAAACACTTTGATGGGCAAAGTCCTTCTATATATCTGTTTCTCTTATTGGTTGATGAATAAAACACTGTTGGCCAATAAGGCAGGAAGATAGGTGGGACTAGCAGACGAGGAGGATTCTGGGAAAGGTAGGCAGAGAAAGCCCCGCAGAAAGAGTCATCATGTAGAGTTCCAGAAGAGAGGACATGCCAGGCGCTCTCTGGTAAGCCAATACCACGTGGAAAGATATAGATTAATAGAAACGGGTTAATGTGAAAGGCAGAGTTAGCCAATAAGAAGCCCAAACCACCAGCCGAGAGTTTTATAACTAATATAGTGTCTGTGCATTTATTTGGGGCCCAACGGCTTTGTGAAGCTCCAGCTACGATACTTAGCTATGTTCAGGTTTCCAGTTTCTCTGTACAGGTAGCCCTCAAGATGCCCAAAGAGAGGACAGACTGGGTGCTGGCAGCAGCTTTCAGTGTTCAGAATGACTGCTCCTTTTGAATTGTTAACACCCACTTTGGACAACTCACAAGCAGCTGCAACTCCAGCCCTAGGGGATCTGACACCATCTACTGGCCTCCAAGGGTACTGCATTTACCTACTACTACTACTACTACCTCACACTATGATGATGATGATGATGATGATGATGATGATATATTTAAGAGATATAAGAGACTGGTAGTAGATATGAACACACTGATGAATTATTTAAAAAAGAATAGACAAAATAGTAACAGAGATCCTAAAGTTTTATATATACACATTTTAAATCATCATAAACTGAAAAATTAGATGTCAAAGATACATTTCCAGGAAAACTGATAATAAGAACCTGAAATGGAAAAGCACAAATGAGTCAAAAGCCGCCTGAAAAATTGATGTTGTAATAACCAGGAGCCTCCGGCCAAAACAGAGTTGTGTCTCAGAAAAATGTTTAAGGAACCCATAATCACCATCTTTTATAAATGACAACCCGTATGCCTTCCACAGCACCACAGGTCACCTTTGAATCTCTGCTAGAAATTACAAACGATACAAATTATAACCCGTGCTGAAGGCCACTACATAGAAAAGCCTGACGTCATTCTGGACCCATACTTGCCAGTGAAGGAAGCCTGGTTCACACTGGGCTGGCCAGCGACACACTCCATCGAAACCAGCAGCTGAGCCCACAGCCGGGTTTTATCCCGGAGCCGTATTGACATATAGAGGAGCGTCAGGAGCCTTCCCAGCTGGAAGACTTCTTAAGTGCCATAGGCTTCTCTTGCTGACTGTGCTAGCACAACCGGCCTTTCCAAATATATAGCAGCAGGTATATTTGGAAGGCTTGTCGGCTGAATCCATATTAATTCCCTTGTGGATCAATACAGGCAATTTTCAAGTGCTCTTCGATGTGAAAGAGGCACACGACCTAAACTGTCTGTGGCCACAAAAGATGCTCTCCATTGCCTGCTCCAGACAATTTTCTTATTATCGGATTGTCCTCAGACCCGATTCACCTGTTATAGGGGTAATGTGTGTTATTACTATGCATTAAGATGTCTTTGAAGTTATAAACATTTACTCATCCCGTCTAAACTCTCCCATCACCAGGCTTAGACTAGCAAGATGAGTTCAAGAAGACAGGGAGAAATGGACGGGCTACTTGGGAAAGGTCCTTTTGCCTTGGACATTTACATCTTAATGGAAGAAGAGGAGTAACACAGTAACACAACTGCGGATAAAGCTTCAGGTAGAGAAAAGACAAGGGTGGTAAGAGAGAGATTTAGTGAGCGTTAGCTGTGGTGACTCAGGAAGAGAGCGGGTAGGAAAGGAGCGAGAGGCAAGCATTTCAGGGGGGGGCAGTGATAGAGGCCTCGTCATAAGCAGTGCCGTGAGAGAGCACTCTCACTGCGTGTGTATCTGTCTGTCTGTCTGTGTGTGTCTGTGTGTGTCAGTGTCTGTCTGTCTATCTGTCTGTCTGTGTGTCTGTCTGTGTGTATCTGTGTGTCTCTGTGTGTGTCTGTGTGTCTGTGTGTGTCTGTGTGTGTGTGTGTGTGTGTGTGTGTCTGTCTGTCTGTGTGTCTGTCTGTCTGTCTGTGTCTGTGTGTCTCTGTGTGTGTGCGTGTCTGTCTGTCATGTGTGTGTGTCTGTCATGTGTGTATGTGTGTGCCTTGTGTGTTGTGTGTATCTGTGTCTGTGTGTCTGTCTATCGTGTGTGTCTGTGTGTGTGTGTGTCTGTCTGTGTGTGTGTGTGTCTGTCTGTCTGTCTGTCTGTGTGTCTATGTTTCTGGGACTGAATCTAGAGCTGTGTGTTTGGGAGGCAACTTCTCTACTCCTGAGCCACATTCCCAGCCCATATATTAAGTCAACACTACTGTATTTCTAAAATGACTTATCATCTCTCAAAAATTACAAAAAAAGACAATGTTCCAATACTTGTTCCTAGTTCTGAAAATTTATGTATTTTTTAAAATTTTATGAATGGACAATACTTTTATATCATTTGTATCCCTCCCTTCTCCCATCCAACTCCTCAGTTATCTTCCCCAAATTCCCTCTTAACTCATGACTTTTATCCTATATTTATTGTTGTGTAAACGTGCGTGCACACACACGCACACATGCACACCCCTCACCCCTCACCTACTGAGCCCATTAGTATTGTTCGTAGGTACATGTGTTTAGGGCTCACCTCTTGGAACTGGGTAATCTATCTGAAAAGTCCCTTTATTTGGGTTAGTTTCATTAAAATTAGATGAGGAACAAAGATGAAGCTAATTAAAATGCTAGCATGGGTAGGGGTGGGACCTCAGAGCTTTATTGTCAATGATGGCTATTATACTGAGTGAGCGGGTGTCTCGCTTTGGGGGGTGTGGCCACGGATACGCAATTCACACCCCATTGGATGGTCATGTGCTTATGGGCAGCATTAATTGGACTCAGCAAAGCTAAAGAGAGGGCGTGACCCTGTGAGGGGGATGGGCTGTGGGGACTAAGGGACGTTGGAGTGAAATTGTTTTGTAGCATAGATATGATCGAGTCAGGTCACATTCTGTAAATGTATGAAGCTGCCGAAGAATAAAGACATCATTTTAAAAGGGAAGTAGATGGAGAAGTCAGCAAGAAACAATTATCACAAGGTTGCTGGGAAAACTGTGTTCCCCACAGCACACTTCATTGATGACATTAGGTGAACAAACGTTTTACACATATAACAAAGAGTCGTAATAATATGATTTTTTTTCCTAGAAGACATCTTCTGTCCCAATGTTATATAACAGTAGTCTCTGGCTAAAAAATAATCTAAAAACCCTTTAGGCGCCATTGAGGTCAAATTGTTTTTCTATGAAGACTTGGAATTCACTTAAGGGGCACAAAAGCAGAGGTCTCACTTGTATTTCTGCGTAATCCAATATGTGACTTTTACCGTATTTTCCTCACAACTGGAAACATTAGTTGAGAGGTTAATTTCTCAAGTATCCATGACAACACTCCTCCGACATTCCAAGATTTCTTCTTAAACCCTGAAAGGAGATCAACAGATGTAACGTCCGCACCCCATTCTTCGGTGTTAACAAACGCTCAGCCACGGCTCAGTCTCTCTACAGACATCCGATCCGAGTCTGAGTGACACAGAGTGACTGGGAGGCAACACCGCCATACAGTCACATTTTAAAAGAATACCAGTGCTGTCTGTGAAATGGTTATCCAAAGCCCCCAGGTGAAGGCAGGGAGGCCTAGCAAGACGCTCTGGCAGCTTAAGGAAAGGCAGGTGGGGTGGCTCCCAGGAGAGAGGTAGAGGTGGAGGCAGAGGTCAGATTTGGATAATGGAGACAATGCAGCCTTAGGAAGGACTGGATGGGCTCCAGGCATCTGGTTCAAAGATGGGAACAATACATAACTCCCATGAGTGTTGACACATGGACATGGAGATAACATATATTCATCCTACGCGTTCAGCAATTAAGGAAGCTCCTGCAGAAATGCGCATTCACCCCACAGGGAGATTCCGCGGGGCCAGAGCACTGATAAAGTAGAGGGTTGAAGGCTGGACCCCGAGTCCTCCCAGCAGGTCAAGACCTCAGAAGGACCAACAGATGCAAAGAGAAGCCAGTGAGGCTAGAACACTGCGTCAGAAGGCAAAGGAGTAAACTCTGGGAAGAGTGTGAGCTTGGGCTTGTCCTGGGCACAGGCCCCACGTGTATGTGCTCAGCAGGACAAGTGGACGTGTTGCTGCAACAGGGGTGTGTCACCAACAGTCGGTGTGTCCTTCCTTGGACACGCACAGTGTCCCACTCCCTGTGGCCTGTCAGGTGAAGGCACTCAGGTTCTCGTTAGACATAATGGTGACAAGATGGGAGAATGTACAGGTCACTTGCTAGAAGATCATCTCCAGGTAGAAGGGATGGACTATTCCGACTTCACTAGCCGAAGACACCAGTGAACACCAGAGCGGGAAGCCCAGGCACCAGAAGCAACGCCCAGGAGGAATGGCGATCGGTCACTCGTGCCGTTGTGCGCTGCTGCTGAGAGACCATGGCGTTCTTCAAGCCTGGGATGCACATGGCAGCCGGAAACTACCGTAAAGAAGCACTTACAATTTACCTGATTCTTTGCACTCCTGAATGACCAGGGTGGACTTCCTTCATGTCATCTTTGTCCTACGACGCAGCACGGAGGCTTTCCTCATGTGTGTGGGTATGAATTCCCAGGCCACGACTCTTGGACACTATTCAGTGTTTGTCTGCCTTTACATTTCCCTTCCTAAAATTTAATTAATTTAAAGAAACACAGTACATGGGGATATCATGAACCACAGGTAGACAACAAATGGAATTCTCTCTTAACATGGGTATATACCAGAGAAGTCTAGAGCTTAGACATGCTATATTACATTTGTTATAAACCACAGGGGTAGTGGACATCACCCACAGAAGCCCCCAAATCGTGGGCCTGTTGGGAATTTTCTAGGTTTCTTTTGGTGCAGGGAATGTCATGGTAAGAACTGTTGGCAGTGTCACAGATGATTAAATACCATAAAGGGCGAATGAGAATCTGGACTCTTAACAGGCATACCTGACTGCAGCAGGCAGGGGAGACAGAAGCCAGAACAAAATAAAAAGCCATGTGGAATGTGGCACTTGGGGATAAAATAACCAATGTCACCTCCATGACCAACTGGGTACACTTCCTTGGTACTGGGCTTCCCACTGTGTCTGACATCTTGTTACCCTCTGGTGTCCCCAGGGGCCTTCTGAATATAAATCAGGAAGTACAGATACTTTACCTTGTACCCAAGAGAGGAGAACACGGAGCATTCTTCCCCTTTATAAGCTGACTGTTTGCAGAGCTGAAACCAAAGGGGCTAAGATTGAATGTGTACCTTTCTCTAGGAATTCTACTTTCAGAGACGAGGAAGAGAATTTGTAGCCCCCACAAATGCACCCAGATGAAAGGTTCCACTTTTAATATTTCCCCGACTGTAAGTCAAATGAACATAGTAAATGCTTAATCTTTTCAGCACCCTTAGAAACACATAGAGTTTGAGGAGGGAGAAAACAGAACACGCAATTAAAAGGAACGTGATACCACAATGTTTTCTAATAAGCACCAACAGCACCAATACCAAAACACTGGGCTCCAGCCTGCAAGAAAGCGCTTTCTGCTGCCTCTAACCTGTCTGTGTGAGTAATTTTTATTGCTTTCCAGCCACACAAAGTAAGGGTCATGTGGGGCAACTTAATGCTATTTATGGTAACAGGTTAGGCTTTAAAATGAAAATAAGAAGCCGAATGTAAACGAGGACACATTCTAGAAGACAGCCAGAGTAAACCAGAGTCTGCAGCCCCAGGAAACATTCCTTGGGAGGCCGAGGACATGCAGGGCGGCCACCTCTCTTTAAGCACAGGAGTCTTCAGAATTCACAAGAAGTGATCGGAAGGAGAGGAGCATTGACAAGAAACGGCCAGAAGTCGGTCAAGGTACTGCTCAAATTATAAGGCAATTGATGAATTCTGTTGATGCTTCAGCTGGCCTCATCCCCAAAGGTGTCACTGGCTCCCTGCATTAACTACCACACCTTGTATGGCCAGTGAATGCCAAATACTAGAACGGGCACAGGGAGAAGACACACAGGTTTGTGTGTCAAGCAAGTCCTCACTGATCATATCAGGAGATTACTGTATTCAAATCTATCCCCACCCTGTTTATGTGGGTAAATGCACATATGTGTGGCTGTGCATGCATCATGCGTCTGTGTAGAGGTGAGGGGTCAATCTCTCAACTGCTATTCCTTAGGAGATCCCTCCTTCTATTTTTTTCTTTTTTTTTTTTTTTGAGACCATGTCGTGTCTCACTGGAACCTTGGGCTCCCTGATTAGGTTGGACTGGCATGGCCAAGAGTCTTAGGAACCTGCCATTTGCTACTTCCCAAGGTCTGGGATTGCAAGTGATCATCACCTGCTTAGCTTTTTAAAAGCTGGGTTCTGGGGCTCACGCCTGGTCCCTTGTATCTTCCCTAACCTGCCCTCCGCATCTTAATTTGTTTAGAGATTTGTGGAGGTGCTGGTCCTCTGCTCACCCAGGACCACACTTCTTCTTCTTCTCTAGATCCTAAAAGGGCCTGTTTTAGTTCAGACTTCTTGCAGGGCACAAACACCCAAATTGCAGCACAGTGTCTGTGTGGTATCTGCATCGTCCTCCAGAAAGATACCTGGTCTCTGAGATGCCAAACATCCGTCTGCTGCACACCTAAGTGCTCTGAAAGGGGTGAACCTTGGTTGGCCTGAGGTGATGTTTAGTTCTAAGTAACACTTGGCCAGAGGCAAGCTGCTTTAAGAGGCAAGGGAATGGAGGCAACCCAAGTACGGGAAGTCACCCAAGTTAGGGCCCATTAAAGTGTGCTGAGAGCCTGATGGAATAGACCTGTCTTCAGCATCTCGACAGTAAATGGAAACTCACAACAAACCTCATAAAGACATTTGGAGAAAAGTGTCCTATTTTCTGATATCGGGTGTTGTATGGGGTTTCAGCAGTGCTGTCTGAGTTCTTAGAATGTTGCCTCAGTCATTCATTCGGAAGTGGGACTGAGCTGGGATAAAGATAGTCATCAGAGGAGTCTGAAATGGACCACTCATGTCAAGATCGTGTCCATTTTAGCAGAAGTCGCCAAAAGACATCAATTTTTGTCACGTTCTGCTCTGCAAGAGTCTTCTTACTGGGTCAACCGACATTTTCTCTTTGTTTTTTTTTTAAGGTTTATTTTATTTTGTGTGTATGAATGATTTGCCTGCAAATAGGTATGTGTACCACATGTGTAACCGGTGTCCTCGGAGGCTAGGAGAGGGTGTCGGATTGCCTGGAACCGGGGTTACAGAAGTTGTGGGACTCCATGCGGGTGCTGGGACCTGAAGTCCGGTCCTCTGCATGAGCAAACAAGCACTCTTGAACACATAGCCATCTTTCCAGTCCCAGGTCATCTGTTCTCAATTACACAACTGTTGTGTCCAAACCCTTCCTATGGCCTTATCCTGTCCTCTGCTCCAGGGCTGGCTGCGCTGCTTTCTATTTCAGTATGTGTGAGCCCAATCTCTTCTTCACAGAATCTACGCAGGATAAATTAGAGTCCCTATAGCCCATCCTACTAAATACTCTATGAGGAGAAAGACCCAGCCCCGAGTGGGATAGCGGAGCTACGCTTGTTCATATCACAGGCTTTGAGACATCCTTAGAGACGCCATCTGTAGTAGGTGTCGGTGTTACAGACTCTTCTGTGTTACAGGGATGCCGTCACAAGGAAGTGCGCATTGCAAACAGGCCGGCAGAGGCAGAGAGCTGGCAGAGGGGAATCTGTTAGTGAAACATAGCTCTTACACTTGGGCTTAGCCTGCAGCTATAATGAGGCTCTGTGGGGGCACACTCAGACAGAAGCCAGCCAGGGCTGTCATATTGGTCTTTTTGGAAGTAAAGCTAATGGCCGTTGTCTAGAGCGTACGTGTAGTGACAAGAGGAGAGGTCGTGCTGCCAAGGTGAATTCCGGGCTCTGGACTTGGTCTTCACGGGTTTTCTAGGTCGGCTCTGTCCTTTTCCAGAGTGGGTTTATTCAAGTTCTTTGTGCCTTATTTATTAGCTCACATGTAGTGAGAGAACACGGAAAGGCTGATTTCACAGTGTAAAGTACTTGTCATCAGCAATATATGCTATGTAGATATGAAATAAGATTTGCTCAGGTATTAGGTCTGGTGGCAGTGCCTGTGTTACATTTACAATGGTCCCCATGCTGTGTCATACTGATGAAATGTGTCCTGGTTGTAAACTTGTGCCGTCTCCCTTTGCAGCAGACAGGAAACGGTTTCCTTAGGAAAATACAGACTTGCAGGACTGGATCACCCATCTAAGGTGGAAGGTCATCCCATTAGGAAAATACAGAGCCAAACTCAGCAGTGCGGTAGTTATTACGTTCAGCTCAGCGGCTGCCTTGCTCTGTTACTCAGCGATTCTTTAGTAGGACCCCCTTCAACATCAGTGACTCACTTTATCTGAGGAGACCCTAGGCAACGGGAAGTTTCTCCCAGGTGCCTTCAGGAGGCGGGATGAAGTTACAGTGCCTTTCTACCCTGTCACAGACGTGGCCCTGCCTGCTGAACTCACCATGCTGCAGGCCTGGCCCCTTTGGTGCCCTGCCACGTGCGGAGTATAGTTCTCAGAGACGGGGTCGGGGGTCGGGGGGAGGGGGTAGCAGGCCCAAACTGGCCCATGTTTATTCTTGCATGCAATCATAGTTGGGGTCAGGTGCACAAGCTCAGGAAGGTCATTAGGACTTCCACCTTGGGGCCTACTGCCCTGTGCCTCTGAGAAAGGCTGTCACCAGGCGTGAGATTTTGTGTCCCCAAACTGTCCATGGTGCTCACAGAGAAATATGCACTCAGGGAAGCATGTGCTGGCTATTCCTGAATACTCCTGTTGATACGCTATGAGGACCTTTTGTGGAATGACTCGGTAAGCGCTGAGTCTTTTTGTGACTGTCCAGTTTGTCTGAGGACCAACTGTTTCTTGAGTCACGGTGTCATCCTTGTTTAGTGGCATTTAGATCTTAAAAGTCTTGAATCCCAGGTGGGCCCCATGCAGTCTCAGAACTGGAGTTCTGCAGTCTCAGAACTCCAGGGACTGAGGAATAAGGACCAGTAACTCCTATCTGTCACTGATACAGAGGGGTTCAATGACAGGCTGGGCCGTGGGAGACCCTGTCCCCATGTGTATATACCTACATGGTGTGACAGAAGCACTGTGCCCCCCCTTTGTCACAGACTCACCCCACTTCAGCTGTGGGGGTTTTTACATTTCAGGTCATAATTGCCTTCGCTGACTCCCTCTGAGTGGAGAGCCACGCACTGCAGATGAAGTCCAGCTTGATGCACAGCTACATTTGCCATGTTTCCTAAACACCCATCAACCTTGCAAGACTTCGGCCTACAGTAAAGTAGCCAATAGTGTGTCTGCTTTTTTGTGTGCCCTCCCCAAGACAGATGCTTGTACTCAAAGCCAGTAGTCAGCCAAATAGGTCAACGCTTTTCAGGTCATTCTGTCACCTAAGTCAGGGAACCAGAGGTGACAGAGGCCATCCAGACAGCCTCAAAGATAAAGAGGTACATTTTGATGTCTTTTATGGCCTACAACTTTTGAAGCAGTGAAATAAATGCTTTCCCTAATTGACATTTGTGAAAATGTGCTTAATTTTGATAGATTCACTCAGACTGAACCTGAATCAGTGAAACATATGATTTCCTAACTCAAGCCCAGGGCTAATTTATTGGTTTTGCAAGCTGAGCCCATAGCACCACCATTAAAGGGGTCCTTTGCTTGATTTAATGTTCTGACACTGTGGTCTGGGAATTCTAGGCGATGTCACCTTAGGCTTGTGAGTGAAATGCGGTCAGACAGTGGAACATGAGCGGAGCGAGCAGGTATGTGTCCTGTGCATATCTAGCCCTTTCGTGGCAGCCCTGCTCTCCGGGGTGCCCGCTGCGCCCAGTGAGCTAGGCATTCTGATGCCACAATGCTTTGGAGTTCAAGGAGACCCAGAGCAGTTGCTTGGTAGACACTTGAGGTGAGAGGCACTTTGTCAGCCCCTGGAGCTCTGTTTTCAGTGCGATCCAGGGCTTCCTTCGAATAAAGAACGGAGCTGATGTCATCCTAAGGAATTGCTGTGAACAAGGATCCATATTTGTAGCCTGTCTTCCTCGCGCGTTGCCTCACAGGACAGGGCATCGGTGTCAGTGCAGAAGGGAAGGAGACGGCAGAGCAATCTGTAGCTCACGTCCCTTCGTCCCTTCCGGATTTCCTTTACTATTCAATAAGCCAAAGATGCAGATAAGGAAAATAAGAAGAAGAAGAAAAAAAAGTCAGAGTTAATTTTGCATAGCTTTTTCATTATTTTGGCCCAAACAAAAGAAACCTTCAGGCATAGGATTTGGAATAAGACTTGTTGCATTGGGATCAGGGTCTCTTAAATGCTTATTTGACAAGCACAGGGACCTGAGTTGATTCCCTAGAATCCAGAAAGGGCTAGGTTGAGTGCATGGTTGCAACACCAGAGAGGTAGAGGATCCCTGAAGCTCTCTAGAATGGTGGTGAGCTTTAGGCCAACAGGAACCTCTGAGTCAGAGGAGGAGCAAATCTGAGGTCAGGCCTCACATGTATGTATATATGTAGTCATGTATTTATGTGCAACTGCTCATAAGTATATATGTGCAAAAGCCCATAGGAATGCAACATGCACACACACATCCTGAGAAAAAGAAATATGACTTGTATAATTTTGAGAATAATTCCTGTAAATTAAGTAAACGCTCTCATGCTTGCATTTAAAGACAGCACAGCACAACAGAGAGCAGGATGGCAAATTGAATGCTAATAATTGAGAATGTTAATTTTTCTTTAATGTAGAATGACACAGAGTGAATTGGGGAAAGACAGACAATGATAAATGCCAAGACAGACTGTGGCGAAGGGAGAAGTTTTACATTTTAATTCTATGGAGGCGTGCTTCTCCTGATGTTTTTAATCTAAGAGCTCACAATTTCATTTTGCAGTCATCTACCTGACCTTGCTCAAGGCCTAAGTAAGTGCACAGGTCCATGGTGAAACGGAGAGCATGTACACTCCAGGTCTAATGTCAGAAAGAACACCGTCCAGAGCTCAGCTCTTTAGAAGGGAGAGTGAACGAAAGCCCAGGGTGCCTAACATCACAAGCCCATGGTTCCCCTGGAACTACCCTTTCATCATGATTGGTCTGGGAGTTTGGTTTTCAGGAGGGGACCCTTGCCACACTCCCTTCCACCTCCACACAGCCCTCCCAAGTGAGAATCATGGTGACATAACCATCCAGGCTACAGAAGATCAGGCTTGAAAGCAACCCCAAGGGAACAGGGTGTCCGTGTAATCTTTTTCAAGTATGCATATAACACAGCAACAAATAGGGATTTGCTTCTTCAAAGAATAACACTAAGAGATTTGGCGACCTGTTTGCCCTTAGGTAAAAATAAAGTAGGATGGAAAGCGTAGATCCCTACGCTGGAAGGACTTCTGAGACCACGGGTCTGCAGTCTGATCTGACAGGGAAGAAAGGGTGAGGGAGGTTTGCAGCGGCCAGAAATAAACCACCTTTGGAAATGGGGCATATGTGAGTGAGTGAGTCAGTGTTCTCAGAGCGCAGATTAGCCAAATGGAGCATACACTGTGTCTTCAATTATCACTGCACAGTCATGAGAATTTAACAAATGTCTGGATTCAGTTAAACTCATAATTGGATCAAAGCAGGATTTACAATTAAAAAGAATGTCTTTTAAAAATTCCAACTTAATGAAATACCAATCAGATTCAATGAGGGAGGGAGGAGCAATAAACATTCTAACGATTATAATTAACAGTCATATGTCAGTATAAAAAGCAGGAAAGGGGCAGGCTCTGGAAAACTGTGTGAGAAGTCAGGGAAAGCAATAAACAGCTACTGTAATTAAATTACTTGTGTTTTTATTTTTTTTTTCCTACAAAAAGGCACTCAGGCAAACTACTTGGAGATTGAATACAATGTTATCTTTACTTCTGAGTTAGATGATTTCCTAGTTCAGTCTTCTCATTTTTACATCTGCTCCTCCACATCCAAACCCTGTCCATCACTGAGATGGACTTGTCCGGTTCAATGTCCATAATCTCCAGGCTAGTTGAAAACTATTTTGGGTTTCTTACTCAAATCAGATTTCAACCTTGATTTTCCAAAGGTTAATAGGTTGGTAGAGTGTCCTGTTATGTCAACACAGCCCTGGGGAAAAAAAATTAATCATGGAAACCATACAAAAGGTCAAAGGCAAGAGATTGAGAATTCTGCAACAAAGAAATCACAGAGCAGGTTACGTATGTTTCTAAGGCATTTTTTTTAAATCCAAATGAGGGAAGAAAGTAAGTGACGATGGTGATGCCGACGATATCCAGACTGAGTACAGGGCAGAGAAGCACATGTCCACAGCCTATATTGAGCCTGTGTTCTGCAAAGAGGCCAGTGTGGTAGGATGAGAGGCAGAATCTCTGTCAACAATTCTGATTTCAGTGTTAGGTGAAGACTATGTGGTGGCATTGGCTACTGAGGAAAAATGACACACACTGATTATTCTACATGGAGAATCTGAGGCGTGGAACTTCACACGGAGCAGAAGTGTATCTGATGGTCTGTTGCTATAGTGATGGGATAAATGGGGCTTCAGAAGCCAGCGTGTGGCTAGCACTGCTTTCTTTGACTCACCTTCGCCTTTGCCATCTTGTGAAGCCATTTGGAGCCCACAAAAGCCACACATGACTCTCTGTGTACCTTGGCAGAGGAAAGAATATGTAGGCGGATGAGCATCGGTCAATGACTGGTGTGCCGATGGGCGGAGAGGAGCAGTCTAGAGGCGACGGGAGACGGAGATGTTAGTGTTTGTCACGCTTCCTGCGTAGGAGACTTAGCACTGGCTTTTGAATTTGTTCCTTTTCCATTATGAACTAGGTTTCAGTAACCCAGATCATTCATGTCTAAAGTGATCGTTATGTTTCAAACATCTAAAAAAGAAAACAAGTATTGAAAAAAAAAAAAACTTAAAAATGATAAACTTAACAGTCAACCAAGTGCAACATATACCTTATCGAAGTGTAAGTAATGAAAGTATATTATGAAAGTGCTAGTTATGAAAAGTCGTCTGTATGAAAAGTCACAGTTCCTTCTTCATTTCCTAGGACAGCCTTGCTCCTCGGCGGAAATTGCCCATGGAATATTTGAATTAACCACATGCTTAACACGCATTCTGGCAGACATTGAAGTGCTGAACGCATTTGAGATGGCCTTGTTGTTCTGCACCCTCACATCCGGGGGCTCTTGAGGACCCACATAACTAGATCCAGATGCCTGGCCCAAGCTCTTCCTGATGTCACAGTTCCTGTGCACCCGGGTCTAAGGCCCATGCTGGCTCCCCTCCCCTCTGGGTTTTACCAGGCCACAGTGAAGCTGTTGACAGGAATGGGTTCCTGCCAGTTTCTTGACAGTTTGGTTCTTAGTGCCAGGAGGATGTGAGAGAGGATGAGTCTCTCTTCAAGCCTCAAGCCTCCATTGAATTTCTTACAACTTGACCATCCTTACTTGTCTTCTAAATGGATTTTATTTTGAAATGTTTCAGGAAAACATTTCCTTAATTTTAAGATTCTGTGGTTTTGAATAAATCAATGTTGTACCAAATCTATCTGTCTGTCTGTCTATCTATCTATCTATCTATCTATCTATCTATCTATCTGAGAAAAGGTCTCCCTCCAGGCCATGGAGACAAGACTGGCCTCAAACTCACGGAGATCCACTTGCCTCTGCCTCCTGAGTGCTGGGATAAAAGTGTGCGCCATCGTACCTGGTTCTGATATTTCTTCCTTTAAAATCACTTTCACTTGTCTGAAGCCTCCCCAAGGCCCATTTCCGGCCCATGCTGAGTTCTACTTGGACGTGAAGCAGTTTGGTAATTTTTCCCATGAAAACTGTCAATCTGCTGACCTACTTTTGGCTCATTTCAAAATAATCATCTTTGAAAAGCACTGGAGGCCGTCTAAAAGGCACACATCCATCCACGCACTGACCTCACACTCCCAGCGCCTTCTTCCTCTTCCTCATGGTTTCTCAAGCTGATTTGTCTACGCATTATAGCTGGACACCCTCTCCTCAGCTTGATGTGGACACTTGTCTGGTTGCCATGTGAGTGGCTGATTTTCATCAGCCTCTGTCTTTGCTCAAAATTACAGTTGCCCTCATAGTCTGTGAGTCTCCATTGATTCTCTGCCCTCAGCAGACAGGCTAGGGTTTGACCCTCAGATGAGCTCTTTTCTCTAGACATTCTCTAATGTTAGAGTAGGGGAGTGAACAGAGGAAATCAGTGATATACAGATCCCTAGACTTTATTCTGTGGATTTGTAGACAGTGTAGGAACGCACCACGGCTTTCTCTGAGGCCTACAACCCACAATTACGCCTCAAGAGACAAAGTCCTACCTGTTTAACCTCGCTTCCTGTTTCCAAACCTTTATCGGGGTTTGCAAGTTTCCTTTCTCACTCCGACGCACTCAGTCTCTGCAGATGACTCGGTCTAGTAGTTCTTAAACCGCTGTATACCTACCTGGAAGGCTCATAGGAATCCCAGCACATTGCTCACTTCCCATCCCAATAAGTTCAAGTCTTCCTCAGAGTTAATTAATCTTTAATCATTGTATAATTATATACAGATTAAGCACCTGGTACAATGTGCACTGACAACTGTATTTTTTTTTTCTGAATAATTCGTACCGTGATCAAGACACAGGACAAGACAAGATATCAAGATGGTGATATCAACCTAGAAAGTTTTCTCTTGTCCCTCCTGGCCAACTTCTGTGCTTTACAGGAGCGACCGAGCAGTGTGCTCATTTTTAACTTCCCAGGTCGCCCCCCAGTCCCTCACCCCACCTCGTGACAGAACTGAGATGGAATTGCACTGTATGAGGCTCCTTTGCTTCTGGCTTCTTGTGCTCAACATAATGCTTTTAACTTTGGTCAGTGTTTGGCAACCGTAGTCTCTAAAATGTGTAAATCTATAATACGTGAGTTCATTTGATCATTTCTTCTACTTGGCCTGTCAATTGTGATAGCTGGTTGGCTGATAGCAAATATTTAGACGACTCCCACCTTCAAAGGTTTTTATCAAATGGATTTCTGCAGGGATCTAAGCACTTGGTATTTTCCAAAACTGCTCGGCTAATTCTAACATTGGTATTTTGTGAGGACAAAGCATCTCTGGAATGGAAATGCCTCCTTTCTTGCAGACCTTACCTCACCTTTCTCTCCTGTCTCAAAGTATAAACTCTCCCCATTCTGTTTCGCTCCTGACTAAGTGAGGGTCCTGTGTTATGGCATTGAGAAAGCACAGGGCTCGGTGTCCCGATGACTCTCTGCTGCCTTGCTTCTCTCTGTATATCTCCACATGTCTGCCATGTCTTTCTTTCTGTGCTGGGGGAAAAGGGAAAAGGCCTGAGGAATTATTGCCCTAAAAATCAACAACGTTGTATTAAAGCAGAGGTAAACATGACTCAAGGGAGACAGGCCCCTCCCCAAGTGAGCAGCTGAACTGGCCACTTGGTTCCGGTTTTGGCGCCGTGAAGGGGCTGTAGACTTTTCCCCCATGATACGGAAAGCTGCTGATGTGTGGCAGAATTCCTGCACGGAGGTGCTCAGGGCTCATTCCAGCCCTCCATGTCCCTTTTCAGGACCCCTTCCCTCCTCTCTTCTCTCCCTGCTTCAGAGGTGAACAATCAAATAGAGTCCTCGCCCAGCATTCTCCGAGGTGTCTATAGGAACCCCCTTTCTATCATTAAGAACCATCCACAAAAATGTATCAGTTCAGATGCATTTAAATGTCAGCAAATGAAGCTGACAGGGAACCATAGGAAGTGATTCACAGCATTCAGCAACAGCATACCTACTTTTTAAAGACACAAATCATTAACCTCCCATTAGACTCTGACATCTAAGATTCATTTCCTCTGGAATTGCCCTCTGAGAGTGTGGTGGTTTAGATGAGATGCCCCCCCATAAGTCTCACGTATGATTTTATTAAAAGAAATATGTCACAGTGAGTGGAATTGAGAATTCAAAATCCCCCAGCCATCTCCAGTGTGTCTCCAGATGTGGGCCCTGAACACTCAGCTGGCTGCCATTGCGTTTACAGACTTCCTTTGCTCTGCCATCACAGACTATAACCCCCAGGGACCATAGGACCCAGATTAACCCTTCCTTCTACAAAGTGCATTGGTCACAGTCATAGCATTGTCTCTCAGCAAATGGAAAGCAAGCAACTATTATGGGGAATTACTTGTCCAACCACCGGCTTTCGTAGGTGGATTCGAGAATGTTTGAACAGAGAATACTCTTCCCAACTGGTTGAACTGCTTCCCAACCTAAAATCAGGCCTTACTTTCTAACTTCTTCATCCTAGTGAAAGATATATCATAGAAATCTGGAAGCCCTCACAAAGGGTAAACTTCTTCTCTAGTATGCTGTACTGTAGATCGAAAACACTTAATTTTTTAATCAGTACATTTTCACTTAGTGTCCACTACAAAGATACTAGTAGATACTAATAGTTTTCTTTAGATCATGACAAATCATCTCCCGAGAGTATTTCTTCTCAATCAAACACAGCAAAGGCTACATAAACATAGAGCAAGACCACAAATTGCCTGTCCTAGATGGCACACTGGAAATATGTTTGAAGGTCACATAAAAGTTGTGTATGGGGCTGGAGAGATGGTTCAGCAGTTAAGAGCACCTGGCTGCTCTTCCAGAGGTGTTGAGTTCAATTCCCAGCAACCACATGGTGGCTCACAACCATCTATAATAAAATCAGGTGCCCTCTTCTGTCATGCGAGGGGTAGATGCAGACAGAACACTGATACATAATAAATAAATCTTAAAAAAAAGAAAGTCGGGTGGTAACAACTAAAAGACAGGCAAGCAGATCAGGTGACACGGTCAACTAGGAGGATTTGTTTGAGCATAGACTCCAGCTGCTCTTCAAAATTAGTCTCTTTCCCTGATTTAGAGTGAACTCTCTTCTTAAAATGAACCAGGGGCGCAGGATCCCGACGATTACCCTCGCAAGCATCTTCTCTTTTCTGAATAAAAGCTAAGACTGTATCTCATGGATTAGTCTCTGTTCGTCCCACACCAAGCTCAGGACGGTAATTAATGACCCCCGAGAGAAGGCTACTTCACTTTGCCTTTTCTGCAGTTGGGGGAACAGAGGACACGATGGTGTCCCTGCTCTCTCATTAGAGAGGTTGGAGCCTATTGATCGTCATGGTGATACAAGCCCGTGACCTCCTTCCAGTGAGCAACTGCAGCCAGCACGTGACAGGTGACACCTGGGCTCCTACGCGTCTGTGAGCGTAAGCGATGGAACCCTGCACCACTGGGGCTTCATTTTGAGACGAGTGTGCACTCCAAGTCAGGCAAGAGACCGATTTTACATAGGAGTTGGAGTCCACCCTCACATAAATCCTTCACGCTAATCCTTCAGTCTAAAGCTCTGTATCTAGTCTAAAAGAGTAATATGGTTTTGTAAAAGTGATACAGTTTTGTAAAACATTTTTTTAAGATACAGAAATAAGAATTTTCTCCCTCAATTTGTGTTGATTCTTTTTCCCTGCAAAGCGACATGATAGTTTGGGAATTTTGAGTTATAGTAAGAAGTAATATTTATAAACATTAAAGGATTTTTTAAAAAAAAAAATCCTTGACAATCACTGACAAGTAGCTTACAGCGATTGCCTTGTGGATGGGGCCTAGAGTACTGGATTGCGGGGTATTGTTGTTTGATAAAGCAATTCGAAATGGCCCAGATGCCTTCAGAACATGTGTATCATAGGAACGGGGCCTGGTGCATTGTTTTACATGAGCCTGCAGACTGGGTGCCTCTAATTTTCAATATCCTTTGTTAGATAATACCAAAACAGTGCGCATTAGAAACATTGTTTTCATTGTTTCATTGTGACGATGAAATACATACAACATGAAATTTAACCTCAGCCCTCTGAAAACAAAACAAAACAAAAAAAACAAATGAATGGCTCAGCTGTGGTCATTACCCTACACAGTTCCATGGCTTTTTCATCTCACAAAACTGAAACTCTGTCCTGCGAATCCATTTATAACCCCTGTCCCCTCTCCCCCCCCCCAGCCACAGAGAAGCCCCTCTTGACTGTCTACCTCTATGTGTGTGAACTCTGGGGCACCTTGGACAGCAGAATTAGGCAGTGTCTCTCGTTTCATGACTGGCTGACTTTCACCCATGTAGTACTGTGCTAGTTGTTTGTTTTTTAAGGCCCAAACTGCACATCATATACCATCATGGCATCATATGCCATGTACTGCTTATCCACCACCTGCAGGGTTGCTTCAGGCTCCGCACTATTGTCAATATTGCATCCGGGATCAGGTCATAACTGCTTTGCGCTGGGGACTTACATGCTGCACACACGGGGCAGCAGAGTCAAATTCTTTCAAAGTAACTGTCTCGAAAGCAGCTGGAACATCCAGGATGCTGGCAGGGGACAGGGAAGGGATAAGGGAGCGCGGAAACCCTAAGACTGCCAGATTTATCTTCAAGACGCTTGGAGAAGTTCAGCGCTACCTACCACACCCTATACTTTGTACAGGGAAGGTGGGGTCTTTGGGAAAAGTTCATCTCCAATTCCCATTGATCACCACACTCCAGGGCACACTCCAAGCTCAGTACTGTATGGCTCTGGACTTGGTGTCTGGTCCAACCAAGACCCTGTCCATGTCCCCATGCCTAAGAAGCTAACAGTGTTTTCCCTCTGAAGTGTCTTGTAGCAGCCCCCTCCTGTTCCATTATTAATTGAGCTAACTAGCATGAAGATATCTCCAACCCTACACATTGCATACATAAGTATATTTTTTCCCCCCTGAGGAAAATGTGTACGTATTTAATTTGAGTCTCTCAAAGACCAAATAGCTAAAACCACAGCTTTGGTTCCATCAAACTGACAAGTTTTACAGCCTCTAGAGTTGAAAGTTTAGGTTTGAAAGTGGGAACTGAAGGGAGATCAAGAAGCATTAAGGAGAAAGATCCTTCTAGGCTTATGGAGGACAGCAACTCCCCCATGTCATACATTTGTTGGGGGGGGTATGTGTGGTTAAAAATTGTTCTTTTTGCCAATGTGTAGAGGAGAAATCCAGGATGCATTTTTGTGAGTCTGTGAGACTTGAGTCTGGTGTATTCTTTTGGTAGCAGCAGAGTTTCTGAGGCCTATTGGGAGAAGCAGATGGTGACCCTTGCAGACATTCACCGGCCTAGTCCACAGGCAGATCTCCATGAAGACTGTCAGCTGTGAATCTGACATTGGAGCAGCACCAGAAGAGCTCAGGGTGAGAGAGGGATGGAGCCTCGGCTGAAAGAGACGGTTGGAAGAGCTAGCGTACACCCCGGGGAAACGTGTCGGACGTGATCTCCGTGCAAGCACAGACATACTGTGTAGGTTCACTGGTGACACTGCCCCTCAGCGGACACCGCACTGCGTTCTTTAACTACAGGCTAGATCCCCATCTGTAGGGTCACGGGTGGGGCATGAAGACAGTGGTCCCCAAACTGTGTCTTCCTAAAACAGTCTGAAGTCAGCCTCAAAAAGTGTCTTATTGATCTCAGAGGGTGGAAAAGATACCAAAAAATATAGCTTTTTTTCATACAATTGTGACATGCATTTGGTACCCTCATGGCTCAGGACAGAGCCTGCATCCTCTGAGTTTAACCGGCAGGGTGTGGATGAGCAGACACCACCGACCTCGGCAGTGGAATATGCAAGAATCTGGGCTCACTGTCTGGACTGGTTTCTGTGTGCTGTCGTAAATGTAACGCATGTTTTGTAAACCCAGGTCATAATTTTGGTGAGGTTTTATGTGAGAGTTTCAATTTTGTAGTCAACCCCCATTTCTCTCACAGTTAATCTGTCTCCGTTCAATGCCGAGCTGAGCTGTTGTTTTTCAAAACATGATGGTGGTTGTGTCTACCTACAACTCGCCTTTCCCTGATATGGCTGCTGTTTAAAATGTCCTCATAACATCACCTGTGGGGCCATTGGGCAGGGATAGGAGTTGTAATTCTGTTCCTTACTTTAAGTTTATTAAAGAACCAAGTTCTGTTTTTTAAGCAATATTCATCTCCCCCCCTCACTCTTCAGCATGTAAATATTTTGCTGATATTACTGATTACTCTTTAACGTATTCAAAAAAGCACTTATTGGGTCCCTCTGGGTGTCATTCTGTCAGGCAGACATGAAGTGACTTGTGCTGTGCATGCGAAGAATTAACAGACTGACTACTTGTACCCTCCCTTCCAGCCCCCTCTCTGTCTTTCCTGCTCCCCACTCCCCTCCCTCTTCCTCCTCCCCTCATTCTCCCCCCTCCCCTTCCTTTTGAGCCAAATTCCGCTGAGAATGAAATACCCTGGAAGATTCTTTGGGGTGCTACAAACAGTCTTTGCATATTTGCTCCAGAAGTAATCTGAGCAGATCAGTGGTCTCCTGACATCTCAAGAACTCCTGTGGGGACTGGGACTTGGGGATTTCGCGTCAGCGTCATCTTCTCTCAGGTTTACGGAACTTCCTGCTCTTTGAGCACAGGCCCGCGTGGGCATTTGGCTAGGGCACATCTCCCCTACTGCATCCTTGTGTTCTCTGGGGTTTGACTCTAGAACTGAGGTGCTGGCTGGAGGAGGTAGAGTCTCCTCCCCAGGAGAAGCCTGGGTGTAGGGGCTCAAGGGTGTCAGCCTCTGCCCTGGGTCCTAGCACTAACCAGAAGCGAGTCCTCTCTCCCTGGACTATCCTCTCTCCAGCAGAACACAAAACGGAAGTAATTAATCTAAAAATGCCCCCTGTTCTCCCGTGAACTAAATAAGGCCAGTGAGCGTAAATGATAGCAGATAACAAGGAAGGGCTCCGCTTTGCTTAAGCGGCCCAGTCTCAAAGTGTGAAGAAATGGCTGATTGAGTTATAACTCACTGCAGGATAACAGCCACATCAACAGAAAGCAGGGTTAGCAAACACTGTGTTGTCGCTTTACCCAGAGCCAGGCACCCTGCTGTAACTCAGCCTGGAGAAATAGCGACCCAGTGATTACGTCCAGCTCTATGTCACACAGCTCCAGGGCTTGAATTCCCCAGCTCGTCTGGGGTAGCATCCGTCTCATCTTTGTCATGTGGCTTTTAGGACACCCCTCTTGCCTACTGAGTGTGGGAGAAAGTTGAGCTTTCCAGTGTAGATCCTGCTTTACCATCAGCTAGCTGTCACCTTGACCTGATACTGCCTTGTCTACGTGTCACCTTCCTCCTCTGTGAAATGTGGACCGTCACAGACCATCACAGTGCTAGTTGCTGGTGCTGTCATCACTGTAACCATCATTGGTTTTCCATCTGCCACTCATTTTTAAAAAGATTTATTTTATTTTTGCACTGTGTGTGTTCGCACACAGGTGCACAGGCATGTGTGCATGAGTAACCCTGCCTATTGAGACCAGAGTCGTTGGATTCCTCTGGAACCGGAGTTACAGGTGGTTATGGACTGCCCACCTGCATTCTGGGGACCCAACAGTCTTCTTTTTGGTGATAAAACACAATGACCAGGTTAGCCCTGTGGGAGGAGTGGATGGGGGGGTGGGCAGAGGGGCAGGAGGAGGGGTGAGAGGGAAAACTGTGGTTAGAATGCAAGATGAAATAATAATAATAATAATAATAATAATAATAATAATAATCAACAACAACCTTAAAAACAAAACACCATGACCAAAAGCAACTTAGGAAGGGGCAGGGGTGTTTGGCTTGTGTGTTCTGAATCACAGTCCATTGAGGAAGAGCGTATGGAGAGGCCGTGGAGGGTGCTTCTTACTGGCTTGTCCTCCGTGGCTTCCTCAGCTGTTTTCCTAAATATACCAGGACTACCAGCCCCGGGCAGCACCACCCACAATGGGCTGGGTCGTCTCTCATGGTTCACCAATTAAGAAAATGTTGTGTGGGCTTTTTTGCAACCCAGTCTTCTGGAGAAATTTTCTGAGTTGAGGATCCCTCCTCTCAGATGACTCTAGGATGTATCTAGCTGACGTAACAGCTAGCTAGCAAGCACACAGCCCATTCCGAGCGTCTGTTGCCTCTCAGTACCTTTGGACATGTCTCGTTTTCGTTGTTCCTGCATCCTCCGTGTGATGGTCTGAATGATAACGACGCCCCGAGAATCGTTTAAAACTTGGTCCCTAATTGGTGGAAGGGTTTGGGGAGGACTGGGAGATGTGGGCTTGTGGGAGGAGGTGTGTCACTGGGGGAAGGAGGACACTGATGCTCAAAAGACTCAAAGAGTCATTTCCAGCCAGCACAAGCTTCACAGCCCCTCACCCCTGCCTCTAACTCGTAGGCCAAAGTGTGAGCTCCTAGATGTGTTGACATTGTTTCTTTACGCTGACACCATGGGTTCTAATCCTTTGAACCATAATTCCCCACTTAAAGACACTTGGGATTTGCCATGGTCACGGTGATTTGTCACAGCAATAGAAAGCCCAGCTAAGATACTCAGTTGGTAAAACATCCTTCTTCCTGCCAGGTTCAGGTGAAATAGTCCCACACCAGCAACCTTTCTGTAGTGGCCTCCTTTCTGCTTCTTTGTGATTGCAGTGTCCTTGAACTATACTCTACCCAATGATTTACGGTTAACCATACTATTTACTATTTACTATTAACTATTACTATTAACCATACTATTTACTATTAACCATTAACTATACCAATGATTTACGGTTAACCATTTAACCTCATAGAGTGTTTATTATATTCTGGATATACGCCAACTGCTTTTCATATATTCATACATTTTCTGTCACCTGGAGTAAATTTATACTTTCCCTGCCCATTTCCCGCTTCAGGTCTCGTGGTTAATACATTTGTGTATATCCATCTCTTTGATCTGGAAAAACTAATTAATGTACAGCAGGAGCCCTACAAACACGCAAGTGGATATACTTTACATTCAAAATATGTACATTCAAATAATAAGCTCGTAATAACTTACTCCTCTTTTCATAATCATAATGCTGTACAAATTTGCTGCCAAACTTTTTTAGGAAAAAGAGAAGAATGAAGTTAAGATGGTTCCCCGTCGAACGAGACCCCATGAGCTAAGGAAACTTACTTGGGGGCTCGCAGTTTCACGAGGACCAAGGTGGGCATCACCGATGTGGGGGATTTTAAAGGCCAAGCTATTCACTAGTGCATTGCACTGCTGACCCCACCCCAAAACACACAGTAACACTTCTCTGAAGAAACTAGACAGGGAGAGCTAAAATCTTGACCTTGTTGCAACTCATGACAGCTTCATTTTCCTAGTTCTGTATTTGTGGCTATGTGGGGCATATGTGTGCCTGTGTGCACTCATTGCTGGTGTGTCTGCACATGTGGAAGTTAGAGGTTAATCTTGGCTGTCACGCCTCAGGCACCATCAACCTTGTCTTCTTGAGGCAGTGTGTCCCCTTGGCTCAGAGCTGCAGAGCAGGCGGGGCTGATGGGCCAGCAATCCGCGGAGATCCCCCCATGCTTTCCCAGGGTGAGGTGATAAGCATGTGCCCCTCTACCTGGGTGCTTTTCCTGGGCTCTGGGGATTGGACTCCAGCCCCTGTGCCTGTAAGGAGAGCACTTTACCAACGGAGACATCTCTCCAGCCCTAAATCTACAATTAAAAAACTTACTTTGCTACTTTTAAAATCTGCATATTTTCATTTTTTCTCAAGTAAATCAAGGCAATTCTCACAAAACTAAGAAAATAACAATTGGTAACACAGGACCAGAATGGCATCTAAATCCCACAAGCATGCTTTGGACCCAGCTAAGTCACTGGCTGTGCAGCAAGGTATAGGTTGAACAACTTTTCCTGGTTTTTGCGCCTTCTGTAAATCAGAGGTACTAAGAGACACGGGGAGCATTGTGAGCGGTTTAGAGACAACATCGAGCTGATGCGTGGAGGACTTGATGAATGCCGAATCTCCCTACTCTTAAAACAATTGTGACCACACCATGATCTGTTAAAGCGCAGCCACGACAAACTTTCCGTAGCTTCCTGGGGCTCTTTCTCCCAACACTTCAATTCTCATGGACATTTAGCGTCCATATTATTATTGTTTAGGTGCTCTTATAGTCAGCTCCCTAGAATTCAGTATCTTCTCCAAGGGGTTCCTTTTGAGATTAAAGAGACAGAAAGAAGTGACACATTTGGGATGTCAGAGCGACCGTTACCATCCAACCGCTGCCTTCACTAATGCTTTCTGCTCTCCTTGATCGGCTAGGTTATTTTCACCGGACCCGCCATGGCCAAACTGTACTCTCCCATTTTCCTGCAAGATGGAGCAACGAACGAGCCGATGGACGATCCAGTCAATGATTCCGATTTCCTAGATTATGTAGCTGCTTTGGGGAACTGCACGGACGAGCAGCAAATCTCATTCAAGATGCAGTATCTCCCCGCTACCTACAGCATCATCTTTCTCGTGGGCTTCCCGGGGAACACCGTGGCGATCTCCATCTACATTTTCAAGATGCGGCCCTGGAAGAGCAGTACCATCATCATGCTGAACTTGGCCTTGACAGACCTGCTCTACCTAACCAGCCTCCCTTTCCTCATCCATTACTACGCGAGCGGAGAGAACTGGATCTTTGGTGATTTCATGTGCAAATTCATCCGGTTCTGCTTCCACTTCAACCTGTACAGCAGCATCCTCTTCCTCACCTGCTTCAGCATCTTCCGCTACGTCGTCATCATTCACCCGATGAGCTGTTTTTCTATTCAGAAAACGAGGTGGGCAGTGGTAGCCTGTGCAGGGGTGTGGGTCATTTCTTTGGTAGCTGTCATGCCCATGACTTTCCTGATCACATCAAGCCCCAGGACCAATCGGTCTGCCTGCCTCGACCTCACCAGTTCCGATGACCTCACTACTATCAAATGGTACAACCTCGTCCTGACTGCCACCACCTTCTGCCTGCCCTTGGTGATAGTGACGCTGTGCTACACAACAATTATAAGCACCCTGACTCACGGGCCTCAGACGCACAGCTGCTTCAAGCAGAAGGCTCGAAGGCTGACCATTCTGCTACTCCTAGTGTTCTACATATGTTTTCTGCCCTTCCACATCTTGAGGGTCATTCGGATCGAGTCCCGCCTGCTTTCAGTCAGCTGCTCCATCGGGAGCCACATCCACGAGGCTTACATTGTTTCACGGCCCTTAGCGGCCCTCAACACCTTTGGAAACCTGCTGCTCTATGTCGTGGTGAGCAACAACTTTCAGCAGGCGTTCTGCTCCATGGTGAGTTGCAAAGCCAGTGCGGAGCTTGAGCAAGCAAAGAAAGACAGTTGCTTAAACAACCCTTGAGTCAAGGGTTGCCATTTAGTCAAGGGTGGGGATATTGCTCCACCGGTCAAGCTCTTGACATGCAAGTGTGAAGATGATCTGAAACAGAATCTCCAGAACCTGCTTAAGTTGTGGGTGGCATCTGGAATCCCAGTGCTCCTGTGGTTAGATGGAACCGAGGACAGGAGAATTCCTACAGGCTCAAGGGCCAGTGGCCGAACACACGAGAATACTAACCTCAGAGAGACCTTGTTTCCAACAAGATAGAAGGGGAGGACCCATGTGTGAGGTTGTTTTCTGAGACCCACATATGCACTGTCCACACCCCCCCACACACATAAGTGGGAGCATATCATTCACACGTACATACTTATCAAATATCAATCAATCAATCAATCAATCAATCAATCATCAATCAGTCGGTGCTCCCGATACTTTGTATATAACTACCAAGAAGTGTTCCCTCAGTGGAAAGCCTAGTAACTACAGTATATTCAGGTCTTTATGAGCCAAGGTCCAGGGCAGTGCTCTTAGGAGATCTTTGCAATATATTTAGGTCTTTGGTTGGGTAGAGAATGGGACACATGAGCATCAATAAAGTATGAGTAGGATTAGAAACTATGAACCTTGAAGAATTTCTGTTGCCACCAACTTGACGGCTGCGTGTTGGTACAACAGCCCTGGACCTCCCAGGGCTCTGGAGTGAGCCTGGGGACACCAAACAAACTGGAACTAAACAAAAGTCAAGGGCACCCTTTTATACCCAGTTTCCCGTCTTCCATACGTTGGGGCTGCGTTTACCGAAATCCTAGACTACCCAAAAGCATCACTCCCACCCTTTTCAATATATATATCTCAGGTATTCACAACTTCTCTTCCTTTAAATTTCCTTTGAGTTTACTGTCCTGCGTTTTCCTTTCAGTTCTGTTCCATTCTTTAGATTGAAGAGAGGCATTAGAATGCAGTTGGAAGAGGGCTGGGGAGATGGCCCAGTCAGTAAGGGGCATGCATGAAGGCCTGAGTTTGGGTCCCAGGACCTGAACGTAAACACTTGGGCAGTGGCGTGCACTTGAATCCCAGCTCCGGGCAGAAAGAAGCAGGCAGGTCCCTGGGGCCTGCTGGCCGACAGCCTAGCCCGTTTGCTGAGCCCCACACTAAAAGATGGAGGGGTATAGCTCCTGATGAACCACACCAAGGTTGTCCTCTGTCTTCCCTGTAACAATTGTCGGATTTATAAATCTCGTGTAGTTTCATTGGTAATTTTCAACAAGTCCTGGGGAAAGAGCAGAATATCCATGACGCAGAAACAGTTTCAGCTATTGTATAGGCGGTAGGTACTGCGTCAAATCGAAAACAGCCTTGGTTTCCTGGGAGAAGAGGCCGCCTAGGTCTTTAAGAACAGTAATGAAAATAATGCCTGTAGAGACAGCCACAGTTATTCTCAGGTTATACGAGAGCTCAGTTATCAGTAAACACAAATATTTGAGGAAATATCTGGACTAGATATTTTAAACCCTAATGACTGTGTTGATACAAAAATAAACTTTAAAAAAATCACTCTCTGAGGTGCTCATTCTTTTCCCCATGGAAATGCAACTTACTCGTTATTAGATTGACAACAAAGTTACTGTCTCCATGGTTAGAGGTCAAAAAAGACTTTTGGAAATCAGTTTCAGAATATGGTTGGAACGCAGAACTTCTGCGTGGGAAAGGGACCATCAGATCCCAGTCACCTTCAAGGTTTTCTGGGACATCGTGTCCTCTGCTGGGCAAGCGGGCCAGGACAGGGGAGGAACAAGGTCTGGGGTCCTAACCGCGAGCTTCTCTGGATGGTAGCATCCCATTCTCTCCCAGGCTTTTCTGTAAGACTTGGAACAAGCTACTTCAGTGGAAGCTCTCACTCGGATCTCCCTGGTGACTGCACAGCTTGGAGCAGTGACCAGCAGTCCGCTGGGAAACTCTCAGCTTTCTGCCTCTCCTCTCTTCCTTTTAATGCCAGCCTGGATGCTGCATCTTCTCTAACATGAAAACTGTGATTCACTTTAACTTTTTTTCAACGGACTTAAGAGCCCCATCAGGGTGATTTTCAGGATAAGAGGTGAGTGGAATCCAGCCGATGTCTGGTTGTAACCCTGGACATTTTAAAACCATTTTCCTTCCTCTTCATTCTTTCTTCTGTCAAAGATCTCTTCCATCAAGGTAAAGCAATCTTGTCCCCATTCATGCCCGTTTTCACACACACACACACACACACACACACACACACACACACACACGTTGCTTTCTTTTATTCTTTTCTTTCTTTTCATTAAAGTAAAGGGAAATAATTTTTCTCCCAATGCAGATTAGCCCACTATACCTATATTTATTTTGTTATTTTAGGGACACAACTCCAATGCTTAATCCCACTTTCTCCAATTTTTAACATTTTTATTTCCCTGGACAACTGACCTCAACTCTAGGGCACGCATGATTTTCCATTATTCCTACAACACCTCGCTTGGCCCTGCTTTCTGTCACTCTATGACCTGACCTGCTTCCCCCAGGGACTAGCAGATGCTGATGGCTGTCTGCCCTCCAGGGCCCTGCTGACTGAACATAATCACAGAGATCCCAGCTAAATTGAATATAAAGGGTTATTTTTATTTTCTAACATACAGAGTTTTGGAATAATTGGGACAGAGGTTGCATTTTGAACTGAAGCACCACCCGCAAAGTGACAAAGGGTGGCATAAACTTTCCAGGTGCTAGGGACCCTTAAGACCTTGCCTCTTGCAGACATCCACAGGCAGAGAAAAGGTAAGGACAAAAGAGGAGATATCAAGGGTGTGCCCTGAATGTGTCTGTTCAACCACGAGAGGCAGAACACGCAAGTCCAGCGGCCCCCAAGGAAATCCCGAAAACAGGTATTCCCGATCCGCAAGACACAGCAGAACCCACACTTGGGTTGTGACTATACCTCTCAGACTTGCCCAGAATCACAAAACTAGAGAAAGGGACAAAGTGACAATGACCCGAAACACGCACTTCACAGCGATGGATGCCCTTGTTTTTATCTGTGTCCGCATTTGGTGATGTATTTAGATTCTGCAAGGATATTTAAGGGCAGGTTCTGGGCAACATACAGTTTAACCTATGCATGCTTCAGTAGTGGTCTTTTGTGAGGCATATACATACATACAAACATACATACATACACACACATACATACATACACACGTGTGTGTGTGTGTGTGTGTGTGTGTGTGTGTGTGTGTGTGTGTATCTTTGTTTTATAAGTAAGTTGTAGAAGCTGGGTATGGTGGTACATATCTGTAATTCTTACACCTTTAACCTTAGGTAGAGGCAGATGGATCTCGGAGTTTGAGTCTAGCCTGGACAACATAGCAAGTTCCAGGCCAAGCAAGGGTACATAGAGATTCTTGTCAAAATATAGATAGATAGATAGATAGATAGATAGATAGATAGATAGATAGATAGATAGATAAGTAAAGAAATAATAGGACCCCATATGTGGGGTCCTGGGTTCCATCTCAAGACCATAAATAAATACTAATTTTATTACCAATCCATATTCCAACCAAAAGTATGTTTTGCTGTCCACAACCCAGATTAAATTCAGGATACAAACAAGCTCTACATGTTATGTTTCGTAGCCTCCCCTCTTAAAGATTTATTTGTGTATGTGTGTGTGTATGTGTCTGTGTGTGTGTGTGTGTGTGTGTATGTATGTGTCTGTGTGTGTGTGTATGTGTCTGTGTGTGTGTGTGTGTATGTGTCTGTGTGTGTGTGTGTATGTGTCTGTGTGTGTGTGTGTGTATGTGTGTATGTGTGTGTGCGCGCGCGCACGCGTGCACGTGTGTTTGACTTAAGTAGACAGGTACTCCTGGAGGACAGGAGGTATTGGATCTCCTGAGGGGCAGGAGTTACAGGCAGCTGTGAGGTGCCTGGATTGGGTGCTCGGGTCTTCAGGAACAGCAGGAAGCTCTCTTAGCTGCTGCGCCTGTCTAGCCCCTCTTACTTTTTATTTAAGTGCTTTCTCACCGTAAGCTCCCTTAGGGCTGTAGAGGTGACTCGGTCATTGAGAGGGCTTCTGGTCTTCCAAATGATCCAGATTTCATTCCCAGAGCCAACACAGTGGCTCCCTGCATCCTGTAGCTCACGTTCTAAGGAATCTGACACTGCCTTCTGGATTCCCCGGGTATTACAGGAGAAAACTCATACCAACCCCACACAGACAGTAAATGCATAGTTTCTTCTCCCTTTATAGCTACTTATTAAACAAAGATACCAAATTACAGGGCCTGCAGCAAACTCCATATTCAGTACCTGGTTCTAGTTCCGTTTGTCATTTAGTAAACAGCGTTTGAAGTTAGATTAGACACAGTCTCTAATTATCCCTTTCCCCTTCAATCTCTCTTTCTCTCTTCCTCCCTCTTTGTTTTCCATTTAAAGGGAGGATTACCCATCACAGAAGATGTGTAGTCTGATTGTCAACTAAGCAGGGGGCTCAAGATGTGTCAGGCTAACACTTTTAGTCTAAATTCCTTTGCCTTTATTGATTTATGCCTACTTTTATTGATTGCTTATTATTGCTAGATCCACTAGGTGATTTTTTTTTTGTAGCAAG
This sequence comes from Cricetiscus sungorus, assembly GCA_030556225.1. NCBI lineage: Eukaryota > Metazoa > Chordata > Mammalia > Rodentia > Cricetidae > Cricetiscus > Cricetiscus sungorus. Next base: position 57,644,252 of record JANBXA010000741.1, on the reverse strand, counting down.
CTTTGTTGTTAGCTGACAGCTCACAAAGACATGATGGAGACTTCTTATTAAGAAAGCTCAGCCTTAGCCTCTGTTTATCCCACTAGGTCTTAAAACTTATATGGACCCATTTATACTAATCTGTATTTTGCCTGTGGCTTTTTAACCTTTCTTTATTTCTGTATGTCCGACTCCCTCCATGTCTTGTTGGCATCTGACTCACGCCTAGATTCATCTCCTACTTCTTTTCTCTGTGTCTGAACGTCCTGCCTATCTATTGGCCATTTAGCTCTTTATTAAAGCAATCAGTGTCTAAATATCCCACATCAGTTTTCTAAGATGACTAAGTGTTTCCTGCTACTATTAGATATGGTTTTCCTATAAGGAAAACCTCAGACCAAACACATTTTATTCTGCTCTTTACACAGTCCCCTCCCAACGGTATTTAGACACCATTTTAGGGAAAGCACAAGGAAAAGATGCAAAGAGAATGGGAAATAGTCTTCAAGAACATGTTCAAAGAGAATGAGTGTTGCCAGAAAATCTGACATTTCCTTCCCTTACGGGCCAAGTTCTTGTTCTTCTGGGGTTAATAGCCAAGCTGTGGCCTTGTGAAGGGAGACTATCATCTTTCTGCCGCATAGGTCTTCAAATCCACCTCAGCGGTTTTTGTTTTGTTTGTTTTATTTGCATCTTCTTGTACCAGTAAGGGGCGTTTTAATTCCCCTCCACCTCCACGTGGCTCTGAGAAGGAGTGGAACAAGACATCAATCAACTACAAGGCCCTGAAGCACTCGCTTCCAGTTCCAATCTGTCTGCTATGCAATGAACCTGAAAGGTATGTATGAAGCTAGAAATGTAAAAAATGTTTGGAAGATGAGCGGACCTTCCAATATGGAGATCCCGGGGGAAAATGCATCATAATATGCATTGATGGGGTTTTAAAAGTCTGATTTCCTTACATTTTAAATAAGGATGCACGTTGCAACCGAATGTTTTCTTTTCATCTGTCTCCCATTCCTCATCCAGTCTTATCTTTGCAGCTAAACACACCCACTGAGTTCTTAACTCCAAATACTGTGGCGTTCCATGTGTAGAATGCAGACAGAGGTGGTTCTTTCTGTTAACTGAGTGGATCTTTTTTTCTTTTAAGCTGCTTTACCTACTTCCTATACTTTCCAGAAGTGAGTTTTGTTATTTTGTTATTTTATCTGTCCTTCTAAGATTTGGGTGGCTTTCAGGTAGGCTCCCACTCTACATATTTTCCCTCAGATACATTGGTCATGTGTAGTGGTCTTGTATAACTATAATTTTTATTGATTAATGGGTTTGGGTATATATTAACCCCAAGTGGTTTATGTTTAGTTAGTCAGGAAGTCTGTACAGGGTCAAGAATGATGGGGAAACTGTCAGAGCCCTATCAGTCTGGGGTCCTGCAAATGCCGCATGCTGATTGTCTGCGGTCAGATGGTGAGGGCTGTGCTGATGTCTGTGGTCTGATGGTGAGGGCTGTGCTGATGTCTGTGGTCTGATGGTGCCTGTCCCTGTACTGAGGGCTGTGCTGATGTCTGTGGTCTGATGGTGAGGGCTGTGCTGATTGTCTGTGGTCTGATGGTGTGGTCTGATGGTGACTGTCTGTGGTGTGTGTGTGCATGTGTGCGCGTGTGTGTCAGAGCTACACAGAAATAGCCCAGAATGCTGATCGTTCATAACTGACTTATCTCATTTAAATGCTGAACTTATGCAGGAGATGAAAAATAATGGAGTATTTGAAGCTATGCATGTACCATTAACCCTTTATTAGAGGCAATATGGTCAAATTTTGAGTCCTACAAAAAGTATCTACACATGCACCACAAGCAATACTCAGGCAATGGACCCCATCCTGTCTTAGGGTTTCTATCGCTGCCGCAAAACACCATGGCCAACAAGCAAGTTGGGGAGGAAAGGGTTTATTCAGCTCACACTTCCACATCACTGTTCATCACTAAGGAGTCAGGACAGGAGCTCACACAGGGCAGGGACCTGGCGGCGGGAGCTGATGCCGAGGCCACGGAGGGGCTGCTTACTGCCTTGCTCCTCATGGCTTGCTCAGCCTGCTTTCTTATAGAACTCAGGACCACAGCCCAGGGCTGGCACCGGCCACAATGGGTTGGTCTCCCAGGCTTTACATGGGAGAACTCGGGTTCTCACAGGCATTTCCTCAGCTGAGGCGCCTTCCTCTCTGATGACTCAAGCTTGTGTCAAGCTGACACGCAAAACCAACTTACCCCTTGATACACAAACATCACTATTAAGCTGCAACCCTTCCTGTCTTATTCAGCCCCAAGATTTCACATTAAAATCATAAACAATTTTAAAAGTCCCACACTCTTCACAAATTCAAACACACTAAAACTGTTTGTTTAAAATAGCCTGTCTCTTTTTAAAAGTTTGAGTCTTTTTCTGTGGGCTCTTTAAAAAAAAATCAAAATTAAATAAATGTCTTCTTTAAGAGGGATGAAGCAGGGTATCATAATAATTTGAACCAAGCAAAATCAAACTCCAACAGTATAAATCACTTAATGTCCAATTATCTGGGATTCCCTTCATGATCAAAATCCCGACTGTCTGATGTCTGTGATCCACTTAGGATGTCCTGGACTCGTCCAAGTGACTTGGGTGGCTTCTCTGGATCACCCTCTGCACACACACTTTGCCCCCTAAGCTCTGGCTGCCTTCACTCTACCGCTGCCTCTGTTTATGTGGCCTTCCCATGGTACTGGCATCTCTGAAGCGCTGGGGTCTTCTGCTGCAATTGGACTGCTCTGTCACCAATTGCCCCTCACCAGGCTCTGTTCAATTCTTTGCACGACCTCTCCAGTCCTGGGCCTTCAACGGCCACTGAGGCTGCACCTTCATCAACGTCCTCTCCTGGCCTCTCACGGTGCCAAGCCTCAGCTGCTCCCCGGGAACCCGTTCATGCCTTCAAAACCAGTACCACCTTGGTGATGCCTACACATTACCAAGTCCTGCTGCCAGCGTGAGGTACAACCTTGGCCACTTCTGGAACCCAGTTTCTCTGTGCTCTCAGGAAACACTTCCTAGAATATTTCACCCCAGTGAGGCTAGTCTCTTCTCAGTCACCCTCCAGCTGACCAGCTTCAAGTAGCCCAGCGAAGCAAAGTTTAGCTTTAGTAGTTCTGGTATCTTGTTAATCACAGCTGATTCTTCGGCTCCAGTTAACCAAAACCACAAAAATCTTACTTCAAAGTAACAAATGTTGATAGAGCCTTTAAACTTCTGCCTGAGACTTTACAGGCCAGGTCTCTGTCCTCAGTCCTGCTCTCAGCATTCCCACCTTCCACGTTCCCAAGAGCATCCACAGAGCTCTAAACATCCAATGGCTCTTCTAGCCCAAAGCTACGAAGTCCTTCCACAATCCTCCCAAAAATGTGGTCATGCCTATCACAGCTATACCCCAGGCCTGGAACCCATTTGTCCTAGCCAGGGTTTCTATCCCAGTGTTGAAACACCATGAGCTAAAAGCAAAAGCAAGTTGTTGAGGGAGGGGTTATTCAGCTCACACTTCTACATCAGTGTTCATCATAGAAGCAGCAGAGCAGGAGCTCAAACGGGGCAGGATCCCAGAGACAGGCAGAGGGCATGGAAGAGTTCCGTTTACTGCCTTGCTCCCCATGGCTTGCTCAGTCTGCTTTCTTATAGAACCCAGGACCACCAGCCCAGGAACAGCACCACCCGCCATGGGCTGGGCCCTCCCCCACTGATCACTAATTGAGAAAATGCCTTATAGCTGGATCTCATGGAGGCATCTCCTCAGCTGAGGCTCCTTCCTCTCTGGTGATGCTAGCTTTTGTCAAGCTGTCACAGAAAACCAGCCAGTATACCTCATCTTGCAAAGTGTTTTCTGATTCACACAGTGTACCGAAAAGCTTAAATAACTGTTTTTTGTTTGTTTGATTTTGCTTTTTTCCCCCTCCCCCTTTAAATTTCAAGGCACACTAGGAAAGATCAAACTAAAGAGTTCAAAGTGGGCCAGCTACAAAGTTCTTTTTCATATTTGAGTTGCTCATGAAAACAGTGCTAAGGTCCAGCTTTAGGGGTACTTAGCCTGAGAACTGGGGTTATCACTGATCCCACTCTCTGTACCCTGCCGTCATGTTGTAAATCTTGATATTATAGAAAGATCAATGTCATAGTTTTGAGCCAAATTACTTGAATCAGGCTTTAATTAAATACTGGACAGAAAAAATGGACACTAGCCAGGTTCACCCCTGGGTTCACAGCAAGTGGCTATAAGTCTAATTTTGCAAGGGCTTTCAAGGTCAAAACGCATGGTTCATTGAATTTCCCATCAGGTCCAATCAGTGGGGTTACAGGTTAACCTTTGCTCTTACACTGTGATATCAATGTCTCTAACATGTAGTCATATTTATTCATGTTCCTGGTATATTGCAAAATCTTGGGAGCTATCACAGATGGAACCATAAGAAAGGTGAGCCTCTATAGATTTTAGAACACCTGCATTTAATCCCATTTTTTTTTCTTTGCCATTCCTGGATCTGGAACTTCCACATTTCCACCAAATCTCTTACTGCCTTTGAAGGTAAAATAAAGGAACAAATATCTGTTCAGGTAACAACCTAGGTTAGATTTACTGTATACCCTTCCAGTTGGAAAATGAAAACAGCTAAGTAAATTTTTTTTTTTATAAACATGGATAAAAATGCTCACTGCACTGCTAAGAAATAAAATAATCCACAAAGAGAAAAAAAAAAACAAAGGTGAGAACTTAAAAGTCAGCAGGTAGAAACAAGCAATAAATAACAAATATTATCATAAAAAAAAGTCAGCAGGTAGCAGAAACAGTGATTCCGCACCCGCTGCCCCTAACAGGAGCAACAAAATTCTACTAACTGAAAAATTAGGCGTTCCTTCAACCTAAGTCTCAGCACCTACTGTGACATGTAGGGTGACGCTATATCCCGATTTATCTAGGGTGGCATTCGTCAGTGCTGCTTTCCCTGGTATAAGTACCAAGCGGCACACACCAATCCCCGAGTGGTGCCTGCCTACACTGGCGCTGTACAGTCCACACACATGGATGGCATGAAGCAGTATTGCTGGTGTCTACACTGTGCGTTTAAAACACAAGTTCAAAGGAGAACACGCCACCTCAGAGTTGCCAGGAGAGTGACAGAGGAATTGGTGTAAAGTTCCCTATTGTCTCCAAGGAATAAACATGGCAAAAAAATCTTCAGGGAAATGTGGTGAAGATCAAGCATTTTCACAACGCTGAAAGAATAGACTTGAATCACACAGAGCACAAAAGAAGCAGGAAGAAGGCGCAATCTAGAGCCTGGGGAGGGAGGGAGCCATCGATACTGCACTTCAGATGGGGTAGACCACTGAGTGTTTACTGTGCTAACAGACAAGCAAAGATGTAAAGTGGACAGAGGAACACTGGGGGGCGGGAGTAACTACGGAACCATCACAAACCCATGATTATAACTAATTTTGTCCACCTGAAAGTAATAAAGGGTGAATGATTTGACCAGTAAAACAGTCTTTCAATTAGCCTAAATTAAATCCAGAAGAGAAAAAACGAAGAGGAGTGGAAGTAAAACAAACAGAAACGGCATGATGGAGTATTAGCTGCAAATATACCACTCATTGCAATAAATGTAAAAGGAATAAATATCCTGGCTTAAAATGGCTTCAGACTAGTATTTAGTATAGATTTGCATTTGTAGATTTTTGTCTCTTGACTCTTGACGCATCTAAAATATAAAATAGCTAACTTATGAAGAAATAAAAATACAAGCACGCGAACAGTAATGGAAGAAAATCAAAGCTCAAACAAATTCAAAAGCAACTTTTTGCAGATATTAAAAGAAAAGCAGATCATTTCATTTGTGCCCCAGATGTAATGAGCAGGAAAATAGGAGGTAGGTTAGCTTGGTTAGAAAGAGAAGGAATTACTGCAAAAAAAAGGGAAACGTACAAGTTAAACTGACTTTTAAAGATACATATCAAAGGGGTGAATAAAGCTGAATTCAATAATACCGCTTTGAAAGGTAATACTATGACACGACCAGAATGAGATTAATTTGGAGAAGCCAAGATTGGGTTAAGATCTTTAAAACACGCTTATATAATTTACTTTGTTAATGAGTAAAACATGAAAATATGTAAGCTGTTCAATAGATATAAAAAAAACTCAGTAAATATGACATAGATTCGTGATACAATCTCCCAGAACGCTAGAAAGGCGAGCAAACTTATTCAGCCCGGATTGCTGCTGAGCTGAGAACCCTGCCATCTGATGGACTCTTGAGTCGTGTCTGCTGTTACGCTGGGGGTTCATACGCACATTTTAGTACAGGTTTTTGTGTGAATGTGTGTTTTGTTTTTCCTGGAGTAAATGATTAGAAGCTGATTCCTGTGATAAAGACGTATTGCTTTTATTAGAGGTTGGCAATCAGCTGTAAAGACTCATCCCTCTTATGCCATGTATTTGTTGTGTTGTGTGGTCAGACCAATGCTGTCTGCATCTGCTGGACAAAAATCAGGGCTGCCCCTCCTTCTCTTGTGCTGCTAGGAATTAAGCACCACATCGGACGCTAGGCAAACGCTCTACCAATGAACTGCATCTGCAGTCCTTTTTCATTTGTTAGTTTTGGGACCCGGTCTCAGCAATTTACCCAGGCAAGCCCGGAATTTGCCACGGCTCTGCGTCAGCCTCCTGAGTGGCTAGGTTCACGGGTCAGTACCAGGAGGCCCGCCTCTTGTATGTGTTTGTCAGTGAATTGTGCATCTTACCTGTCAAAGCTTATGTAGTTGTGTTAAAAAAAAAAAAAGGGTAGCTTTTCTGTTTTTTACTACTGAGTCAAAGTGCTAATGATATACTCCTTGGAAGAGAAACATGTTTTAATTTTGAAGCAGTTTAATTGGCAAGTGCAGTTCGAGTTTCTTGTGCCCGGAAGAAATCAGTGGTTACAAAGATTTTTTTCCTGTGTTTTCTTCTAGAATGCCTAGACTTAGCCCTTATGCTTAATTAAGTTTAATTGGCTCTTACATCTAATGATTCATTTCCAGTAAACTTTTATATATGGTGCAAGCTAAGGGTCAAGGTTCCTTATTTAGAACACACAGATATCAAATTATGAAGGCAAAACTAATGAACACACTCCCTACTCCTCACATAATTACTCAGTCATCTTTGTAAATAAGTAATTATGCTTCCAGGCCCATCTATTAACTAGCTGCTCTAGTCTGTTTTTAGCATATCTGTAATGTTTGGCCAAGGATCACATTGACACATTTTTTTTTCCAGCTTTGTAGAAAGTCCTGAAATTGCTTAAAGTCTTTTCAATTTGTTGCTTAAAACTCTGAGTTCCCCCTTAGCTCCCCATATAAATATTTAAATGACCTCATCTAATTCTCTAAAAGTTTTACTAACATTTTAGCTGAGATTGCATTTAATTAATTAATTAATTAGAAAAGATCTACACCCTTGACAAAATCTAGCCGTTTTTTTTTCTTTTTATGTAAGTCATGCTAATTTCTTCCTGAGACTTTTACATTGTAGTTTCCAAGATACATGTCTGATAATCTATCCTGGATATAAATTGAAGAGACACTTGCTTAGCAAAATAAAACAAAGCTTATAGATGGCAATAACAACCAACACATGCCTGAAGACCATAACTCGGTGGCAATGTTCCTTCTCTGCTGACAAACTGTATGGACTACAACAGCCCTGCCTTGATTCAGGGATAGAAAAAAAAAATGAAACATTAGAATATTATGAAAAATCTGGAGGCAAATTTCTATGTGTTTAGAAACTTGATTATTTTATAAATATGCATTATTTGTTGTTTAAGAACTAAAGTTTTGTTTCCATCCAATGGCTGCAGATGAATGCAGGCCAATGCAAAATATAAACTTAAAACATGAATTTTTTTTCTTTCTTTTTTATTTTTGGTAACTCAATTGAGTGGCTCTCCATTGTGACCTTTGTAGATGATAGCGACATGTCAGGACATCATAAGGTTGGCCATGCATTAAAGGATAAGACTTCTGGCTCGTGTTCCCAACTCTGACACTTAAGGATAAACACAATTTAAGCCCTGCTTTGAAATAGAGGAAAGCATAGGACATGGCAGCTACGGGACTTTTCAAAGTCTGCACCAAGCATTTTGAAGACCTCGCTCCCTTGTTCTCTGGCTGTGCCATGAAGTAGAGGCTTACCTCCTACTTTCTTTTCAATTTCCTCTTTGAAGGAGACCTTCCTACCTCTTCCTCATCCAAAGCAGTGAAGCAGTGGTTCCAACCGCAAGCTTCTGCAATAGCAAGCGTCCACTCAGAGCTTTAACAGAGTGCCAGGCCCCTTTCCTAGAATTTTGAGTCAGCGAGTCCGGCAATGGAGATTTCTAAAGACTTTAGAGATTTCTAAAGGCTGCTTTGGGACCTCACTGGCAGAGCTGCATCCTGGGGTTCCATTGCAAATACGCTCTGGGAATTATGCCCTCCGGGACGGGGTGCAGTTTTCGATATAGAACGCTTTTATCCTCCGAGTTTTTTTTTTAATCATCGCAGTTTACCTAGCAATGCAATTCCTGCAATAACTTAGACCTCTCAAGTATTTGTTTCCAGTAAATTCCTCGTATGAACAACCATCGCTCTTCTCTCCGCATAACTCTCATTTGATTCCTATCTTTGCTTTCTGCTCTCTGCATCCTAAGGGCACCCGTTCAGTGGGACACAAGTCCCTTAAGGACATCTCACAGAATAGTCCTCAGTTGGAAAGAACCAACCTGGATTTGCTCTTGGCCTCAGAGCCCCATGCTCCTGCGTAGCCAGCCGGTCACTCCCGAGGGGTCTTTGTTGCTCTAGGCATTTTTCACTATCTCCGGGATGTTGGTTTGGAGGATAAAAATAGTTTTGATAATTTTTTTTTAAATCTCTAAATTTCTGATATTTCTCCTTCCCACCTCAAGACCACCCCTTCACGCTTGGGAATAGCTTTTTGTGCTTTGGTGTAGGCAGTGAGGAGAAGCCCAGGCAGGATAATGGTCCTCAGGCTGACCTCCTGCAGGGTGGCTTCTTCACAGCATGCGGTCCTGCTTTCAGAGTTGCAGGGAGCAACATTTATGCTACTGCACAATAGACATCCCCACATTTCTGTATTTCTCCCTTTTCTTTGTCCAGTCCCGTCCACTTCCGGCAATGCCACACATTTTAAGAATTTTCTAAGTTAGCTTCCCACTTCAACATGCCAACTTCCATATTTTTACAGCTAAGGAAACACCCACCCACCCCCAATTTAGTGGCTAAGGAGACACAAGGGTCCTTTTCATGTTTAGCTGGTTGCTGCTCCAGGACATCCTGGCTGACAGTGGCATATAATAGGTGACATAATTAGTAAGTACAGCCTGGGAAACTTATGAATTAAAGATTGATGTCTCTTCCTATTCTGGAGGCTGAAAGTCTATACCAGGGAGTAAAGATGGCCAAATTCTACAAGACCTTATTTCCTGGGGATAAGTGGCCATCTTCTTGCTGGTGTTCTTGAATTTCTTCTTCAAATATCTATCCTATCCTGTCATCTATCTATCTATCTATCTATCTATCTATCTATCTATCTATCTATCTATCTCTATCATCTATCACCTACCTATCCTATCTATCATCTATCTATCATCTATCTAGCTATATCTATTTATCATATATCTATCCTATCCTATCTATCTATCATCTATCTATCATCTATCTATCTATTCTATCTATCATCTATCTATTCTATTTATTTCTCTATCTATCTATCTATCTATCTATCTATCTATCTATCTATCTATTTAATCTCTTATGGCAATACAACGTCTTATTCTATAACCCAGGCCTAATAACCTAATAACCTGGGTTGACCTGGAGCTCACTATGTAGCCCAGGGTGGTATGGAATTCATGACATTTCTGTTACACCTGCTGAGATTGCAGGCACGAGGCATCTATCTGGTTGGGGGTTTCTGTTACAAGGACATAGATAAGACCTTATGACCTAGTGATCTCTTATAAGCCTCTTCTCCAAACTCTGTCGGGAGTTGACACGTAGATTTGGGAGTTAGAAATACCACTGATGGTAGAAGACCATGCAGTCACACGCAGTGTCTCGGACATCTGAGTTGCTTCTAACTGGCTCTACCAGTTCTTATGGTCTCAGAGTGCTTGCATATTTATGGGCAAGTGAGCAAAATGCAAACACATGATTCTTGGGTAATTTGGTGTCACTTACATTTATGTTCTGTAATGGCCCTTTGTAGACACCAGGACGGTTCAACTGCATGAGTGGCTAAACAGCTACTTCTCACAGCTCTGTCTTCTGCAGTGTGGCTGCAGGGGTGGAGAGGGTAATGGTGACTAGTGAGCTTTCATGGCTGTGAGCATCATAGCAAAGTGACACTTTAGAAGATGGAAGGGATTTTCTGTAAGAATTCTGTAAGGACTTTTTCTCTAATAAGTCACAATAAATAAATATTGACAAAATCTGCTGCATAAAAATATTAAGAATTTATATTCATCAAAACACTCAGCTAAGAGAGTTGAAATACTTCAAGCTGGGCATACAGATGTAGAAAAAAGAAGTCCAGAAGAAAACATGGGTAAAAACCATCAAGAAAAGAAAAACAGAAAACATAAGAAATAAGAAAAAAATATAAGAAAAGCTGCTTATGCTTATTCAAAATCATTGCAATATAAAACAGAACCAGGGCCAGCCGCCTCCAAAGGGAAAATGTTTAAAAGGATAATAGAAAGAGCTGGATAGGCGGTGTCACCAGGCAAAGGAAATGAATAGTTAGGACATATCTCATAAAGGCAATGGGCACAAGGACATTTGTCTTCTTATTACTTTCCCCTCTCTCTCTCTCTCTCTCTCTCTCTCTCTCTCTCTCTCTCTCTCTCTCTCTCTCTCTTCTGTGTGTGTGTGTGTGTGTGTGTGTGTGTGTGTGTGTGTGTGACCACATGACCAATTCCAAAATGTAAACAGGAAAAGGATCCTTCTTTTTTTTTTGTCCTAGAAATTGTCCCTGCCCCGGAAACGTTGTGTGACTTCAGCTGCTGCTGCATCCCCACTGCCTATGCGACTTTGCTCCTTCCCTGCGTCCCTTAGAAGCAATGAATATCTCAGCTCAGATCAATGTGAAATGCCAGAGCTGAATGTGCCCACATCATCATTTCAATCTTTTAAGTGTTGCCAGGGAAGGCTGGGGGTGTAGAGCCCCTAGTCCTCCTCCCCACTCCACCACCCAGGGCTCTGGAGGAAGCATGCACCTTCTGTTTGTGTCAGAGGGGTTAATTAACAAGAGCGGATGTCACTGCCCATCATTACTAGAAATCAAAAATACACCGAGGCACCACGGGAGCCTGGCAGCTGCTGCACATAAACCTCCATCTGACCATGCAGTGGAGCTGTTCCCTCTCAGTGTGCTTCTCAGATCACCTTGGGTTTAGAAACCCAACTGTAAGAATCAGTGCATTCCTAGAGCACATTCCTAATGGCTTATGGCGCATACAGAAAAAAAAAAAATAATAGAAAGAAAGAAAGCAGTACGGCGGTCATCTCCCTGTGGCCTCCTCCGCAACAGACTGCTTCTGTTTCCCCCAGGGATTCCTTCCTAAGACTCTTCTCCAATAGCCAAAATGTAAGGAAAAAACCCGGACTCTTTCGTGCTAGCGTTCCAACGGGAATAACCCTCTCTCAAACGGAGTGTAAACTAGAGCCCGCAGGAAGAAAGCTTCAAGCAGCCTCCTGCTGGGGAGCGCAGGGGAGGTGGAGGAACTGAGCCGGCCGGCTCTACACCTGCCCTTCCGGAACTAGAATCTCCTTTGTTGTCCTTAACGGCTCTCCAGACCTAAGCTTTGCAGAGACAGGAGCCACACGTCTTCCTTTCCCCCCTTAGGCAAAAGTTCTTCCCCAATTGTGCCTTTCTTTGATTCAAAAAGCCGGAAACAAAATGACCACTAGAGGGCGCAGAAAACCTTACTAGAAAGACAATTGCCCCAACAGCCATCACTTCCGAGAAGCAGAAGCTTGACATGCTGTCTTAGATACAGCTGGGAATGGCAAGGCCACACGTCCTGTACACCCTCTCTCTCTGAGATGCATCTCTCCATCTGGAATAGGAATTAAATAGGCAGAGTTGGCAAACACACACACACACACAGACACCCTATATATTATACAACTCAGGTGGGCCCACAGTCATCAGGCCTTTTATGTTGTTGTTTACATCTTTATCTTTCATGAAGAGTCATTGGGGCCAGCGAGACAGCTTAATGGATGAAGGCGCTTGCTGCCAAGCCTGACAATTTGAGTTCTAGACCAGGGGCCCACATAGGGGAAGAGGAGGCTGACTCCAACAAACTGTCCTCTGACCTACACATATGTGCTGCAGAATGAGAGGACACACATACGTGCAGAAGTAACCCTGTAAATAAATGAATGTACAGAAGAATATAGTACGTATAATAGCCCTTAAAGACACCTTCAGACCCCCCTCCCCGCTTTTCTAACTCCCCTTGCTTAGAAAAGAGTCCAAGGGATCAAACGGATGTGGTGGATGACCTATTTTGAGGTTTGGTTTGGGAGAACAGCCACACCCATGGCCATGAGGCCTCCTGTGGCCTGGGACAGTGGGATGTAAGGCAAGGAGTCCCCACGGTTTGCTAGTCTGGTCAGTTTCTGGCTCCTGTTCGCACTGACGCCACGGGCTGCGGCTGGGGTGGCGTTTTCCTTGAATTCTTGTGTCTTCCCAGAACCAGAGCAATGAGCGCAGGCCGGAATCGTGGGTGGAGCTCGACTGCATGATGGGACTGGATTGCTAGAAGTGTTACCGATTTCTTTGCCAGAAACTCTGCCTCTGTGTCTGCCGAAGTATGAAATGCCTCCACATGACCAAGAGCACCGTGAACGACCCCGCTAGCGAACTCGACCAAGCATCCGTGCATAAAGAGAAAACAGCACCTGCCAGGGAGAAAGGAAGGCAGAACAGGGCACGCGGGGGCTGCAAAGGCCACACGGAGGGAAGTTTCTGTTTATTCTAACACACGGCCATCAACTTCCCATCCGCAGAAAGAATAGAAGTCAGGGAGAAGTTGTCAAGAAAGAATAGACAATTATCTTGTGAGTTACTCGGTTAAATGGAGCTTGTGACAAATTAGGAGGGAAAACAAGAAAGTGAACCGGAGGAGGCAGCCCACTTTAACAGCGCATGTGGTAGGAATTTCAGCGTGGAAGTCGCTGTTGCCTTCTGCCCTCGTGAACAGGAACAGATGCATGCAGCAGGGGGCTTTCGGGATGAGGTTTTCTCTCCAAGAAGAGATAAATAAGGTTTCAGGACCAAGAAGTCTAGGGACTCTGACCTCCAGTTCTAGGTGGAAAAGAGAGGACAAGGGTTAAACTCCAGTGAAAGGGACAGCCAATGTGTTTAATTCTTTACTTGTGCATGGCTTAGTGAAGACACTTCAAATCAAAAGCCACGGAAAGCCGTGAGCCTGGGTCGTGATGACGATGTCTACGGGTGTGGTAACAGCGAATACCGTGGCGCAGAGCTTGGTATGAGCGTGCCGTCTATTTGTAATGAGTTGATCTTCTTAACAGCAGACTCCTCTGTGGAACCGGGCACCATTGTCACTGTCCCACGTACAGACGGAGCTAAACGCAAAGACGCAAGGGAGCGTGCCCAAGATTGCACATGGAGGAGCAGTGGCTTGCTCAGTCTACAGTTTTAATCACAGGCGGACCTGTTTCTGTAAAGCAACAACCATGCTGTGTTGGCATTTTATTGTTCCGGTCCACTGGTGTGTCTTATGGGAATCAGGGGAAGTCATCTGTCATGTTTCTCAGGTAGGCTCAGCTATCTGTCCCGGGTCCCCGAAGAGGTTCAGAATGCTCCACAGAACGTCAACGCTGAAGAGATGCCACACTCATTACCTGTGCACCCTCTTACACAGGTTGTGCATGTGAGAATGTATAGCATTACTTCAAGTAATAACTTTCAAGGAAACAGACATCTATGACGATCCTTGCTGTGTTAAAAGAAGCACTCCATTCCTTTGCAGATTCCAGGTGCCTGGAAGATGTGTGCAGCCCCGACAGGAAGTGAGGTTCAGCTGCTGGGCCCTTAGGCTCAGCACTTCCTGTCCTTGACTATCAGATCGGCCCCTCACTTCTGCATTGCAGCCTCTAGATGCTTTCTTACAGCAAAGCAGTCCTGTCAAGCCTGCTTTCACTCAGAGCACAGCTGGTCTCATGTCACATGGTGCTGAGTATTTCCATGAAGGTGAGTTTCCCTCCTATTAATTACTTTGAAATTAGAGCTTAATTTGAAAGAAAAAAAAAAAAAAAAAAAATCTGTGCCTTCCATCACAAATCAAACCCAAAGAAACTCCTCAACCAGAAAAGACTGCGGGCGGGCCTTGGCAACAACGTTTGCATGCTCATAATTTGCTTATTGCAGTGCTCTGCTCCCTATGTTAAACACTTGGAAGCAGTCTCACATTAAATCAAGCTTTGTGCATCTGGCCCTGAGCTTACCTACTCCATCTAATGATCTGTTTACAATGATCCCTTCAGCCTCGGCTCTTAGGCTGTGATCTGCAGGTGTGGATGCCTTTAAGATCCTTTCTGGGAGTTTAGAGGTTAAATCTATTTTCACGATGTCACTTGCCTTTTTCGGCGTCTGCCATTTGTTCTGCACATGTAAATGGAGTAAACGGTGGTAGTCTGCTATGCATAACCATGGTGTTCTTATATCCGCATGGACTTGGAGGAGGGGACATCGCAGCCCTCATCAAGAATGTCCCTAACAAAGCACAAAACATTCTTCTTGGTTTTTTTTGAGAGAGAAAAAAAAATCGGTTCTGAATCGCACCCTTTAAAAAGTGGTATGTGCGTATGGGGAGTATGCAGAAATGACCTCAGCGTTCCAGAGCCCATAGCGGTCTGGGTAGAAGCAAGGGCTTGAGTTGCAAGCTGAACTATCTGCTTCCTACTGAATACCCTTTTCCCAGCTGTATATGTATGTGGATGTTCTTCAAAATCTCAACCAAAATAACCTATCAAACCGGATCAAACTGGAGTCTACTGACATCTACAAACCCAGGCATAAATTAATAAAGGAAAGTTCCCAGTTTTCAGTTTTAATATCTGAGGAGCTTTATCCACATTAGCATCTCGAAAACCTAATTGTCGCTTTTATGAAGCTATAAGTTTTTGGACTTCTTTAGATGGCTGGCCTTAGCGACTGCAACAACCATGCTTTGTTGTGATAGAGTAGCACGTTGTGTTTTCTAATCAAGTATCTCCCACCCAAACCAAAGATTGACATTTATAGAGTCCTTGTTGTGCTCCAACTCTATTCTTATGTACTTCATCCATATTTATTTCACTTAATCCCCACAACAAACCAAAGAGTCGGAAGCATAGAACTCTCTCTCTGTGTCTCTGTCTCTGTCTCTGTCTCTGTCTCTCTCTCTCTCTCTCTTTCTCTCTCTCTCTGTGTGTGTGTGTGTGTGTGTGTGTGTGTGTGTGTGCGCGCACGTGCACGGGAGCACATGCATGTGTGTTGTGTATGATCATCCATCTGCCCATCTCTCTAAGTAATCTTATAACTAGCAAGTGATAGAAACATTTGAACTCCTGTTGGAATTCTGTGCTGAACGCTACTGGTTCTAGGAACATCCACTCAAAATGTGATGGAAAACTAACTTAACCACGTCAACATCACTGTAGAAATGATAGCATTCCCTTCTTCCCTGGAGTAAGTGCCTCTGTTGCCAAATAGACATCCCCACTGTCACCTGGATGGATGCGGCCAGTCAGCTTCCAACTCCTGTTTCAGCTGTGAGTGAAGTTCCTTAAACACAATCAGATAATTGCCTCTGGCAAATAAACAGAAACAACTCAATATTTTCCTTCCAAAATAATTGCGTGCTAATCAATTGATTGGAGCAAATTATCAACACCGATAGCTCGTTGACAGCTTATGTTAACCGGCTTCAAAGCCAGGTTTGGGGAGAATTCAGTGCCGTTCTCTTAGCTTGTGACAGCATGCTTGTATCCATAGGCATCAGGGCTATTTTACTGGTTGCTTTGTTCTCCTGTATTTTCTAAAAATAATGTGATAACATAAATGCCCCTACACACTTGTGTCTAGCCTTAGTAGTAATCTCAAAACACGTTATAATTTTTTGAACATATGCTACAAAATTGTCAGAGGAGAATGACAGGCCGTTGTTTGTTGCTCTGCGAGTGCCACTCTGAATTTCTGAATTTACTGGGTTTGCTCTGAGAGTGCCACTCTGAATTTACTGGTTTTCTCTGTTGTTGTTGTTGTTGCTTTTGTTTTTGACTTAGGTGCTAAATGGGCATTGCTATTTGTGTTTTCTCCTGTGTGTACATAATCAAATTAATCCATATCACCAAAGCTTTTTCTACAATAAGACGTAACTCATTGTTCCTCCCCTGTGCAGGTCAACGTTTAGATTCGTAGACTGTCAATACAGGAAAGTCTGCAGGGGCCCTACAGCACAGGCTTGGGGGGGGAATTACCTGTAAGTAACTCGCCGTGGTGCGTAGAGGTAAGGATCTGGGTTGGCATCACTGTGGTGGATAGAGGTAAGGATCTGTGTTGGCAAACATCTGTTTCCGGTCATCCATTTTCCTCAGAAGTTTGTTTACCCACAGTGTTTTCTTTCTGTGCTCCTTTCTCCCAGACCTGGTGTGAGCTGAAGATATTTCTCTTTGTGTCTGAAACGTTATGATCCTACCTGAGGTGGATTTCCAGGAGGACAGGCTAAGACAGTGACACACACAGATTGTGCCTTAAGATGGGCTGAATATAGATTTTTTTATTTCATATAAAACTCAGCCGATTCTAGAAAGTCCTTCCTTCTGGAAACTTCTGCCACGTTCCCTGTGTCTTTAGCTCATTTCCCAACCCCCATTTCCTCTTTGTCCCCCATGCTCCTTTCCCCACAGCCCCAAATTTTTCTTTTGGGGACACGAGTGTTAACTTGCCCCTGTGTTGTTCCTGCTAAACTATCACCCCCAGAGGTCTTCATTTTTTGTTAGCTTCAGCTTTTCAGTATACTTCTTTCTAATTAAAAACAGTTCCTTTCCTAACAGGAACTCTGGTGTCGACGACAACGTTATACATTTTAAACTATGTTACATTACAAGTAAAATACACCTAATTTAAAAACAGAAGCTGGAGCAAGTGTTTACCACTGCAAGGAAAGGTCATTTCCCTCATCAGACTGGGATGATATTACGGAATTATCACAGACGGGAAGGCTTAAGCAACAACCAATGGTTTCTCTTCGTGCTAGAGCTGAGACGTTCATAGTCAAGGGCCACTGGTTACAGATGTCCTGCTTCCGTGTCCTCACCACCGAGACAGACATATCCCCTCGCAAGAACACTGACCTCAATCAGTAAAGTCCCACAAGGGTCCCTTTTTATAACCTGTTGGGGATCATACTTAACATATTAATCTGGACAGGCAGGGCAACATTCCATCTACAGCAGTCAGGGAAGGAAACACCTAAAGTTTTTGTTTGTTTGTTTCTTTCTTTGTTTTTGTGGGACATAAAGGAGGCAAGATTGGGGGGCAATATATTAGGCAAATAATATGGGGAGCTGGTTAAAATAAAAACGGGGGGCATTCTGTAGGAATAGTATAGCAACCGTCCTTGTTGCTATCCTATCTGGTAAGAGACAGCCTAGGGGAGGAAGGCAGGGCTTATGGGCTTGTTTTGTGTTACAGTTTGAGGGGCCACAGCTGGTTGTGTGGGGCAGGCATTACCAGCAGCTGGAGGGTGAGAGGGTGAGGCAGCTCGTGCTGTGTGTCTGCAGTCAGGAAGCAGAGAGGCCCGGGAACCTGCACAAGCCTAGAGACCGCGCCCTCCCTCCAGTCTGTTCCTTCCTTCTCGGGAGTCCACAACAGCTGGGTAGAAGGTTCTGGATGCTCATGGTTCCTACAGCTGATCGTCCGTTTAAGGATACAGGAGCAGAGAACGGTGGGCGTTTTGTATCATGCTGGGAGGCATCTACTCTGCGTTCCTCCCTTCCCCTTTCCCCGAAGCAGACCACCCCTCCATCTGCTTTGGTGCCACTGTGCTTGGCTTCTGCCCTGATCCCTTCCATCGTTTTGACATACCGAGACAGTGTGTGGGGCAAGCGGACTCTCAGCTCATTCTGGACAGAGTGAGGACGCACGGAGGCTGTAAGATGTCTCGGTGGGCCAAAGTTCTTGCTTTGTCATCGCTCAGCCTCTTGTAGGCCCCGGCTACCCGGTTACCTACCCGGATTCACTCCTTCAGACGGGTGGAGTGAACACTCCCACCGTAAAAACCCTCTCACTTCTCTCCGTAAGGAACGTGAGCAATTCAGAGTCCCAGCAAACTTTCAGCGTAGCATAAAGTTTATTGCAAACATGAATATCAAAATAGCAATAACTTTATTGACAGAGATCTCAGCGACTAGTTGAGATGCTCCACGCTTACGAGAATGGGTTGTAATAACGTTTCGTTATTCCAGACCATCTGTAAACACATAATATTATATGTAAACACATAATAATAGTAGTTATTAAAATTTGATTCTCTTTGTACTGTACTCAAACAGAGGGGGGGGGCAGACAGCCTAAAGTGCATTTCCTCTGAATTCAGCACCAAAGAAATGATATGATACAAAAAGAAACTGTTGGGGTTTGAAAATCCTTTTCAAAGCATCTAGATTTTCTTTTCTTTTCTTTTTTCTTTTGGTTAAAAATTCCAAGATGCCCAGAGATGGAAGTTATCAATCTTAGCTTCGTCGCCCAGTGATGACAGTGCTCTGAAGGAGACGGTGCAATCAGCATCCTTTGGAAGTGCTCCCTGCCCTGTCCTGCCACCCCGCTGCACTGATTGAATGAGAGTGTGCCTGTCAAAGACCGGGCATCTCCTGGGCCCCTGATAAACCCCAGCACCTATCCCCTGATTGGGCAGGCAAAGGGTTCTCTGGTCACACTGGATTTCCACATTTACAACAAGCTCTTCTTTGATCTTTCCTGATCTTGCATTGTTGCAAAAAAAATGATGGTTCCAGTTTGTCAGGGTCCTAGCCTCCACCAGCACTCTGCACGCTCGTGTGTGTGCGTGCGTGCGTGCGTGTGTGCGTGTGCACACGCGCGTGCGTTTGCTCACAGATACCTGCTCAGCAAAGCAGCTGCCACCATCTTCATTTTATCGATGAGGTCAAAGCCAGTGCTCAAGACTCGACCTCGGTCAGTTTCTTAGGCCATGCTCTATCCAGTCTTGAAGAATGATCTACGATAGCCACAATTTTTTTTTTCAATTTTAAACACGTGAACTTATTAAGTATATAGCAAGTAGAAGTAAAAGAATAAATAGGAAATAGTAAATGCATATGTATAAAAACAACCAACTAGGACACTCCAAACATCCTGCAGAAAACTGGATGCGGGATCCTCTTAAAGCATTCACCCTGAGTTCCCAACAGAGCAAAGTGCCCCCAGGTGAGGCTTCCAAGTAAAAGAACGCATGGTATTACCAGATAACATCAAACTTGAAGCTTAAAGACCCGGCAGAAGCAGATCAGGGAAACCGAGACCGTCAGCTGTGGTTCCAGACTGAGTTTGATCTCCGTTTTTCCCATGGATGAACTTGAGGCACCCCTTCCTCACTGTGACACCGTGAGGTGACAATGGTAACTGGAAATGTTTACCTCCTAACTGCTGCCAAGGGAATTTCTAGTAATTTCTGAAATGGTCCCCAAATGTTTCTATGCGTATATAACTTATACGCATGATTTCAAAGTGAAATTTCTGGGACTAAAGAGACAGCTCCTCATTGAGAGTGCTTACTGCTTATCTAGAGGACTCGAGTTCAGTTCCCGGGCACATGTAAGGTGACTCTCAGCTCCCTATAATTCCTCATGGGCATCCGCACACACATGGTAGATACTACTACTACTACTACTACTACTACTACTACTACTACTACTACTCACACACACACACACACACACACACACACACACACTATCTACCATCTATCTATCTATCTATCTATCTATCTATCTATCTCTATCCATATATATATATATCTTAAAAAGTAAAATTTTCTTTGTGTTATCATTAATTGTTGCCTTTTATGCAGTGTGTGTGTGTATAGCATCATTCTCACCACAGGGGGTATGAGGGAGACATGTTTTAGTCGCATGCTCCCAAACACCTCCATGCTCTGCTGCACAGCCCTTTCCTGTTCTGGGACACTGATAAGTTCATCTTTCCCTGGATAAGTGCAACAGCATCAGCATGTCTCTGGCCAGCCACTGCCTCTTCTACTCCAGTTATAATTAATTTCAATTTCACACTCAACACTATCGATTTTCATTTCTTTGCTGGACGGCTTTGTCAACCATTTCCCTCCTTGGTTACTTATGTCTTTAAAGTGTCTCACAGGGTTGTCATGGGGGTGGAAGGAAGCAACACCCTTGTAAGTTCTGCAGTCAGTATGGGACATGAATGGATGGCCCAGTGACCAGTCGCTAGTGTACTATGAAGAAACTGGTTACATAGATCAGTGATCATGACCTCTGTCTGATGATCATGTGTTGGTTTTAGAATAGAAAGCTTGCGGTAACATTCATGCATCCTGTTTCTAGATGAAAATCAAGGCCCGGAGAGGTCACTCAGTGGTTAAGAGTGCTGGCTTTTCTATCAGAGGACTGGGATTCGATTCCCAGCACCCACATGGCAGCTCACAACCATCTGTAACTCCTCTATGGGGGGTCTGTTGTCCTCATGCACTGCATTCCACAATGCACAGACATACATCTAGGAAAATACTCACACATGAGAAATAAAATAGGTAAGAGTCTCAAAATAAATAAATAAACAAAAGAGGCTTAGAAACTGCTACATGCAGGAAAGGAAGCTGGGACCCCTGGAGTGTCTGGGACATCTGCCCTGCTTTGGGCACTGTGAAAAGACTCACGTTTAGTTCCCCCACCTCAAGACAGCAAGCCTGCTCCTCAGAGCATTATCCCCATGATTGTGTATTTGCCTTTTTTGAAGTCAAAGGAAAAAGCTGTGTAATATTTGCTTACTGTTGTTAGCAGATCCAAATGCTGAACAGGAGTTGGCAACCTCGCTACCCAATGGGAGGTTTCATCTGCCTTTAGGGGTAGGCTTATTTGACTGTGTTATCTCACACTTTCTTCATAGTGAGTGGAGGTATTTGCTCATATAAATATTTCAGGATGCAGTCTAAGGAGTCTCAGAAGGAAGGCTTGAAGGATGGTAGATTTGTGTCCAGATTTTCTTCCTCCAACACTTAATTTGGTTTTTCCTGCTCTTTGAACACAAATCAAAGAGCTGAATTCTAAAAAAACTTGGTGCCCACATTCTTCCAGATCTGCACTGTGTTTTACAGAGGCCCCAACTAGGGTCTGAGCAGGGCTTTAGAAGTAGCCGTAAGCCGATGCCTGACTCTTGAGTGCAGGGGACAAAGGTATTTATAATTGTGGAGGGAAGGAGGCCAGAGAGTAGAATGGCTCCCTTGCTCATTATTCTCTAGCTCTTACAGTTGTCTCTTTTCTAATAGTCCCTGGGCTTTATTTATTGAGGAGATACTGAGTGCCAGTATGCCCATTGCACAAAAACACACTTGGCTATTCACTGGTAATGGATAAGAAGTCACACAAGGTTTGTTGTTTGTGTGTGGATAAAATGATGAACAAACATTCTTACTAAGAAAGTGGAGGCAGAGGATACGTTAGCAGGCATTTACAGACCAGGGGGTTGGATACCACGTAAGCACAGGGCCACAGGTACATGAGGGACTGATCTGGCTAGAGTCCTTCTGGAGGGTGCGAGCTCATAGCAAGGCGAACAGGATTCTGTCAGCATCTCCAGGAAATGAGGGCGTGGGAATGTTCACATACAGGGAGGCAGATGCCAGCTGCTCTGGAGTGCTGTGTCCTTACTATTCTCCTGTCAATGAGAGCAGGGGAAGGGTGGAGAGCAGGACAGAGAGGTAGAGCCCAGACACTCTTGGCCAAGTGCTTAGAGCAGTGAATACAGGGTTTGCAGCATGAATGGCATGGGGTGAAAGAGTCTCCAAATGTGGGCGAGGACTGGGGCAAAATGGTGTCCTCTGAATGTACCAGTACTGTTACACTCATGAGCTCACCCTCAGACAGTAGCTGTGGTTGAGCACAAGACGTGCACATGACCAAACCAGTCAGCAGTCTAGCATGGATGGGAGGGTGCCCAGGCCCAGTCCCTAGTTGAGAAGTAGTTGATGGCTACTGTGGAAGGAGAGTCATTTCTCTCCGAGGCTACAGCTCCTGGTAGACATCTCATGTCCCAGTGGGTAACTCTACACCAATGTACTAAATAATGAACACAGAGTTGGGAAAGGAACATAGAGGGGATCTGGGTGGAATTGGAAAGAGAAAATCTGGTTGAAACACATTGCATGCACGTAGGAAGTTCTCAGATACATTAAAGATGTATTTTTAAAAAGTTGCTGCAGATGCCAGGGCCTGGTGGGAGATGTCATTCTATAAATATGTGTCTCTTATTGGTTAATGAATAAAGCCCTGTTGGCCAATAGGAAAGCAAGATAGGTGGGACTAGGAGACAAGGAGGATTCTGGGAGTAGTTGTTCCTTCACGCCAGCTCCATCCCGCCTGCCGCCAGTCTGGGCCCACAGCCGCACCAGCCCCAAATAACACTCAGAGGCTCTGTATTTGATACAATCCTGTTGGCCAATGACTATCATTGTTTATGGGCTAGCTCTGCCTTAATTATTAACCCATTTCTACTTATCTAAGTATTTCCACATGGTCGTCTTATCAGGGAGCCATGGCGGCACCTTCCTTCTCTTAGGTCTCTATCTTGACTCTAACCACTTCCTCTTTCCCCAGCCTATCTAGTTTTCTATTGGCCAACAGGGCTTTATTAACCAGTATGAGAAACATATATACAGAATAACATCTCCCATCAGGAAGAGATTCAAGATTTCAAGATGTAGAGACTTGAGAGAACAGAGGTCTGAACCGTCTCTCTGGTAAGATAAGACCACGTGGAAACACTTAGATGAATAGAAATTGGTAATATTTAAGACACAGCTAAACAATAAGAAACGCTAGTAACAGGCCAACAGCTTTATATCTAATACAGCGTCTCTGTGTGTTATTTGGGGCTGACATGGCAGTGGGACCAGGCTGGACACAATCTGCTTGTAAGGAGGGCCAGGTCACCTTATAGTGGCTGATGGGAACTAGAAGGCCACCGTCAATGCGCCATGCACTGTGGCTTCTGCTTTGGAATTATGTGTGTGATTCAGTTAAACAGCACTCAAATAAACTAGAAAACAGTCACTTACAACTATAAATAAACTTATACGTATAAATAAAGTGTAATGGGTGACCTTAGTTATGTATCCATTTGATGACAAGACCATACTGAAAAGATTTATTCCAAGTGGCTTAAAAGCAACAGCAGCAGCAGCAGCTACAACAATGATTTTCATTTCGATTCAAATCTACCCTGAAGCGGTGGAAGTAAGTGCCCAACGTCCCTTAAACTATTTTCTGTAATCAAATTGCTACAGAAAATGTTAATACAATTATTCTGAGGCTTTTGGTCTAATACATGTAAAACCATGGAAGTATTATATTTTAAAAGCCTCTTTCTGGTCTTGATTTACAGTGTGGAGTCATCAGGTAAGAGATTTTTATTTAGAAAAACATGTTAAGGACCCTTTTGGTGGCAGCGGGTGGGGCTCAAGGGGTTTTCTGAAACAGGAAGATAGAGGCAAAAAGATCCAAGTCCTTCTACGAAATAATAAGAATTTTCCGTTCCAACTGCTCAAGGAAGAAGGCGGTTTGGGAAAGGTTGAACTCAGAGGAAAGAGGTGACAAGATGAAGGCAAAGGTCTGTGGAGAAACGCACAGCAGGGTGGGCAGCTGGGGCCTTGAAGATCTGCCCACCCCGCTGATGGCTGGCAGTCGCTGAAGAGATGGCAGTATAGGCTGCCGATATCTTCACGATGCCCTTCAATAATATACACATTCCCAAGCATACTGCCTGAAGCATTTGTTTTATCTTAAGCATTGCAATAGGTATGGCTGTTTCCTTACACCCTCTAGGAAAGGGACCTATGCCACCTCCTTGGCCTGACTCTGTGTTAGAGTTAGCGCTGGAGGAGTGATGGAGAAGCAAGGGGGGCTGGACATGCTCCACGTTTAAGACAAGCGGAGGAGATGGCAAGCCAGGGATAAGATGCCCTGAAGGTTCCGAGGAGAAAGATGGAAGGGAGAGGGAGAGAGACTGAGAGAGAGAGAGAGAGAGAGAGAGAGAGAGAGAGAGAGAGAGAGGAGAATGGGGGGGATTTCCATCTCGTATTAAGGTATCTTAGTCAGTAAGGTGCTTCACCAGCAAACATGAAGATTGGAGTAGATCCTCAACCTCTGCAAACTCAGGAAAACCTCTCTGGGTGTGGTGGCTTACACGTGTCATCTCAGCGCCGGGGGACGGAGATGTGCACCTCTGGGACTCGCTGGCTAGCCATCCAGACAACTGGACAAGTTCCAGACCAGGGAGAGCCTACTCCTCCCCAACCCCACGATAGAAAGAGTAGAAAAGTGGATGGGGAACAACCCTTAGATTTGACTTCTGGAATCATTTAAACACGTGCACCTTAACACACACGGACATGCACACACAAGGAAAAACAAAGATTATGCTAAGAAGTGTGGCCTGGCAACAACGTGACCACCGATCACTGTCACATCACTCTCTTAGCGGTGAAGCGAGAGTCGTTTTAGGTGCTCATAGTAGTTCTAAATGCACACGTGTAGGTTTAACTCAGCTCTGCTCCACCTAGTACTGAGAACTCTGGGCAACTCATCTCATGTCCCTGAGCCTTCCAGGTCCCCTGCTCTGAAAACCCCGTTTGTTTGTGTTTGCTTCATGGCAATGGCTGACTCCATCTGCTCCCAGCTCACAATCAGCCAGGGGAATGAACAACAGCATAGACGGTAAGGTGCCCAGAGGCAGTGGGCTTTAATATCAATCACGGCGTTTGAAACAAATCTGGATAAAGAATTTGACAAAGGGAAGTAGGTGAATTTCTGCTTGCTCTTAGGAAACCCCTTTCTCTCAACCCCAGATAAATCCTTTTATGACCTTGCCTGTCTACAGGAGTTGCTTGGCACACACTCAATGCCTCGGCGCTGGTTATCCTGGGCAGATGACATTTCCTCACATCTGTCTCCATCTGACAAGTCCAGGTAAGTGTTCTTGTGCTATGGCCACTTCCCTTGCTCAATGAGTATTCTGGTGGCATCACTGTCCCCAGACAATCCTTCCACTACTAATGACAAACTCAATGCAGGGAAGAGAGCTCAAATGCAAGGCTAGATCTACTAAGAGCCTGGAGGGGTTCAGAAACACCACACGTGACTCAGCAAATGGCCAAAAGTCTGGAGGCCAGGCATTTCTGAAGTCTTAAAGTAATACAGAGCTAGTCCTTGGCAGAGGGTTAGACCTCCTCAGAGTGAGTGGTGTAACTCGTGTCCATAGGGGCTCTGTTCTGCGGTGTTTAGACATTCCGTCGAGGCTGTAAACTGAGAGGAACCCGCTACATCTGAAAGCAGCTGGTCTTGTTCACCAGGGCAATGCAGCCTTTTCCATTATAAATAGAACTATAGCGAGCTCTCTCTGGGCTGCTACCAAGATTTTCTCAGGAACACCCATCATGCAAATGAGTTTTTCTAATTGTTTTAGCACCAGGATTTCCCAACGTACTAAAGAAACTGCTCCTCTCCGCTTAAATAAGAAGAGGCAAGGGGGCATCTTACAAAACAAAATGAAACACAACATAAACAATGATGGCTGGAGACTGACTGTATCCAGTGCAAAGGGATTTCCAGTAATCATCATTTTCTCAAAGGCATCACCACCACAAACAAGTACACACACATATTCCCCAAAAACTAACACACAATTTATTTATTTTAATTGTGTGTGTGTGAGTGTGTGAGTGTGTGTGTGTGAATGTGTGTGTGAGTGTGTGTGAGTGTGTGAGTGTGTGGTGTGTATGTGAGTGTGTGAGTGAGTGTGTGTGTGTGAGTGTGTGTGAGTGTGTGAGTGTGTGTGTGTGTGAGTGTGTGTGAGTGTGTGAGTGTGTGGTGTGTATGTGAGTGTGTGAGTGAGTGTGTGTGTGTGTGAGTGTGTGTGAGTGTGTGAGTGTGTGGTGTGTATGTGAGTGTGTGAGTGAGTGTGTGTGTGTGTGAGTGTGTGAGTGAGTGTGAGTGAGTGTGTGTGAGTGTGTGAGTGTGTGTGTGAGTGTGTGTGTGTGAGTGTGTGAGTGTGTGGTGTGTATGTGAGTGTGTGAGTGAGTGTGTGTGTGTGAGTGTGTGTGAGTGTGTGAGTGTGTGGTGTGTATGTGAGTGTGTGAGTGAGTGTGTGTGTGTGTGAGTGTGTGAGTGTGTGTGGTGTGTATGTGAGTGTGTTTGTGAGTGTGTGTGAGTGTGTGTGTGGCGGGGTGAGTGTGTGTGAGTGTGTGTGAGTGTGTGTGAGTGTGTGAGTGTGTGAGTGTGAGTGTGTATGAGTGTGTGAGTGTGTGAGTGTGTGTGTGTGTGAGTGTGTGTGTGTGTGTGTGTGTGTGTGTGGCGGGGTGAGTGTATGCACAAGAGTGTGGGGACCTGTAGGGTCCACAGGAGGGCACTGTATCCTATGGAGCTGGAGTGACAGGTATCCTTGAGTTATGCGCTGTGCACTCTGGGAACAAGAGCAGCAAGTGTCCTTAATCACTGAGCTGTCTCTCCAGTCCCTTCATACAAACTTGAGATGAAAATCTCATTTCACTGACGTTTGCTTTTGTCTTTGATTCCTTCCTTCTTCTCCAGATGTCAATAAAACATAAATAAAATAGTGAGTCTCTACAAAGTAACATAAGATTACCACAACGAAACATATAGACATGTGATAAACCCATGTACTTAAAAAAAATATTATATTGCTCAAAGCAAGAATAGTAGAATCACCTTGGAGATACTGCAAGACAGGAATTCCAGAAAAAGAACAATTTTGTTTCTTTAACGTTTAGTGTTAACCTTGCTTATTTTTTTTTATAACTATGCATTTAATAATAATGCATTTACCAGTGATGGATGAAAACATTGCATGTGCGGTTTGGCTGCTAATGTAGGCAGTGATCCGGCTCATGTGCCACCAGAGATCTTCCGTCAATCTTTGGTCTCCATGCTTTAGGAGTGATAGCTTCTGCAGCGTTAAGAGAGGAAGGATGTCAACTTGCATTGTCAGGGCTCTTAATTAGTGTTTCCAACAAATCAATAGGGAAAAGCAAATAAAGGGGAAATGTGCAAGGGAAGTGAGCATTCAACTCACAAAAGGCAAAAGCTGACAGCAAGACAGGCCCAGTCTTGCTTGAAAGACAGGAAGGAACATGATGAAACAATGGGATGCCTTCTAGCTCTGCAAACAGATAGAAGTCTGACCGGCAGAGGTGGAGAGGACCAGAGTGATGCCCTCTCCTCTCAGCTTGTGCGGTTACAAGTTAGCCTAAGTATTTTATGGTCCTGCAAATTAGCATATGTATTTTATGGGATCGCAAATTAACATCTGATGTTTTTGAAAGACAATCCGGTCCCATCCAGGGAAGCAGACTTTTCTTCTGTCTTATGTATATTTTAACAGCTCTCCCTCTCTCTTTCTGTATGTCTGTCTGTACATGTCTGTGCACGTGAGAATGGGGGATGCCACACAGCAGAAGAGAGCGCCAGAATCCCTTGAGCTGGAGTCACAGGCAGTTGCGAGCTGCTGACATGGGTGCTGGGAACGGAGCTCAGGTCCTCTGTGGGAGCAATGCACACTCTTAATTGCTTGGGCCATCTTTTTAGTTTCTATTACGAAATATTCCGAGTGTATAAAATCTAAGAGAACACGACGGACATCTGTGTGCCTTCTACCCGGCATGAAAAGCACACTGAAAGTGTCCTGTGTGCTCTCTTAGCCGTCCAGTCTCTGCAGAGAAAACTCTGCACGTCAGTGTTTGTCAGCTCGTGCTATTTCACCCGTCACCTGTGCACCTGTGTAAGGAGGCTTGATGTAAATGACTTTTAAAATAAACAGCTTTTATGTAAATGACTAATAGTACTCTTATAATGCTTATTCCTTTTTCCTCTTCGAGTTCAACAGCATCTTTTGGGAGAATTAGTTCATCCATCCATTTATCTCTATATCAATGATATATGTGGCTGCTCCCAGTTAATTTCAACTGCACTCATATTACTAAACCATCTAGACTGAGGTCATACACAAAGTGTCCTTCCCTAAACACTGTATACGCTGAGCTTCGTGTGTGTTGTGACATTCAATTCTGATTTTTAGCTAGGTTAGAGTAACAGGTGTCTAAGTGTGTTTTTGAGTGTGTATGAGAAGGGAAGGAGGCACACCTTGAATGCATAAAGCCCCATCCTATGGGCTGGACTCTGGGACAGAATGAAAATGGAAATGGGAGAAAGTGAGCTGAACCCACGACTTGCCTTTCTCTGCCTCCGGCCCACTGACCACCGTGCAAGATTCCTCACGGCTCTGCATCCGCAACGGTGAGCTGCAAAGTCAAAGTAGGTTCATCCCTGCTTGTGATTAAACCCGTTTCTCAGGGATTTGTCTATGCCCCACCAGGAAGCATAACTGTGAATGTTTCTGTACTGCCTCTCTGGAAACAGCGACCGTGCCTTTCTTTTGAAAAGTTGCTTATAAAATCTTGCTACCCTATCTTTGTTTCAAAAGATTATATGACCACCTCTGGCTACCTTGTTATTGCTACTGTGCAGCCATGCCTTTATTCAAGAGGTCCTTAGAGCTAGCACGCATGTTTATTACTGTAACCCTGCCTGGTTTGCCTGCCAAATCCCCCATGCAGAAACCCCACATCCCCAAACCTATAAATCCTCATGTTCTACACATTCAAGGCTGACCTCTTGAACCCTGCCTTAGGGCAAGGTAGCCCATGTACACAAATTAAAAAAAAAATGCTTGCTTTAATTAATTGCTTGCTTTATTTAATTTGATGGTCTTCGTCAGTGGTCTGTCTCCCATTTTGGGATTAACACCTGCCATGATAGACTGTGCCCTCTCAATCTGTGAGCTGGACCATACCATTCCTGCCTGCAGTAGCTTTCCCTAATATCTGATCATAGTCATGAGAAAGGTTATTAATATACAGGACATGCTTCCCTTCCTCTCTCTCACCCTCTCTCCCTCCCCTTATCTCTCTCCTTCCCTCCCCCTGATGGGGGAGATGTTATTCTGTAAATATGTTTCTCACACTGGTTAATAAATAAAGCCCTGTTGGCCAATAGGAAACTAGATAGGAGGGGCTAGGAGACTAGGAGGAGGAAAGAGGAAGTAGGGAGGAGGAGTCAGGATGTAGAGCATGGAGAAAGAAGATGCGGGCGGCGGCTCTTGGATAAGATGACCACGTGGAAATACTTAGATAAGTAGAAATGGGTTAATAATTAAGACAGAGCTAGCCCTTAAACAATAATGGTAACTGGCCAACAGGATTGTATCAAATACCGAGTCTCTGAGTGTTATTTGGGGCCGGTGCGCCAGACTAGCAGCAGGCAGGCTGGCGGAAAACAACAAGCTACATCCCCCATTCCCTTCCTTCCTTGTGAGAGAATAGGAGTTAGACTCCCTGGTAGACAGACAGACAGGAAGAGGGGCCATGGCCAGGAGGAAATAAGGTGGAGAATTTCACGACTTGGCCCCCTTCTGTAGTGAAACAAAAGTCAGCAGATTTATTTAAACAGAGGCTTTGCAGGTCCTCGTCTCTCACCAGCCTCTTCTGCCCTGCTCAGGACATGCTGCGCAACAGTTGTGGGACAACCAGACATTCTCACTTTCTTCAAACTAACCAACCCAATTTTGGGGAGGAAACTCTTGGGGAGCTTTAAACCTCTCTGTCCTGAGAAGACAGTGTTTTCTGCCTCCCACACCCTCCTGTGCTTTACAGACTTTCTTCCCGTGTCTGCTCAGTGTGCAGTGTGTTTCTTTAGCCGTAATAAGCACCTCCCTTCAGCTGTGGATTCTGTTCCTGTTGTCTGCGGTGCTCAGGGTTTCTCTGTTGCCACCTGTCGCACTCCTGGATTTCCTTGCCTTTTAATTCTTTAACTGGCAGAGAAAACAAAGGCAATTAAGACCCCCTAGACTGTATCACTTCCTTCCTTGTGGCTAATTTTCAACATCAGTCGACATTTACACACCCGTCCTTGTAGAAGGCTCTATAATATTCCAGTGACCAAAGGTGTAAATCTTATTTAACCATTCCCGATTTCACAGATTTTTAAGGGGGGGGGTTCCATGACCTTCAAAAGTCCCCACTCTGTCCCCAGAAAGGTAAGAAAGTGACCTCAACATCACTTTCCCAGAATGTAAGTTACTTTTGAAAAAAAACCTTGTGCTTTACTTCCTGCTGATACGCGGCTTGTCTTTTCATCTCTTCTTCCGGCTGCGGTTTTGATAGAGTCATTAACGGCCTAGGTATGCCCAGGACCGAGGAGTTTCCTTGGACACAGGAATTTTAGTTTCCCACGAGAAACAGCAGGACAGCTGACCACTCTGCAACCGCATTAATAGCTCAGAGGAGAGAGTAGGGCAGAAACCTCAACAATGGCAGATGACTCCCCCAGCCAACAAAGAAGGACGCACTCCCCAGTCTGCCTCCTCAGGCCAGAGCATCTGCCCCTCTTTGCTCCCCTCAGCCTGTCCTCTCTGAGCCCCTCCTGACAGTAAATATGCAAGTGCCTTCCTATAATGCAAGAACGAAAGGAAGATTTGGGATTTTAGAACAATAATCTCTCTAGCTTTTCAAGGAGATAAGCCATTCCACCTAGAAGAATGGTTATCCACACGGGGTTGGATTATCTCCCTGTACAGTGGTGGGGTTCTTTTATTATCACCTAAAGAAAGCTGCAACCCAGCTGGAACTAACAGGCTGGGCAGGCGGTCTCCAAGAACTGAGAGGCTGGGAATTCTAAAGGCTTCAGAAACGTGCCAGACAGCAGATGCCACCAGAGTGTGAGCCAGGCGGGGAGAGGCCGTGATCGTGGTGCTTTCTGCCTCTGAGCTCTCATCTGTGGACACGGCAGGCAGGCGTACAGCAGGTACTCAATAAACAGGTTCCAACCCTATCTTCCCGACAGAGGACAGGCAGGTCCTGCTACAGGGAAAGTGGTGAGTGCATCCCAAGAGGGTGACACAATCACATTCTAATTTGATAGCGACCAGTGAGTGAATTACATTTGGAAAGGGATACTGAGGGAACATGGAGGTTCTGTATCATCCTCTTAAGAAAAGCTGAGTTTACTGAGCACGTGCTGATTTTATTCAGACACACCAACCTGACAAATCTCACAAGCACAGTTGAGAGTTTCCAGGAGTTAACACACACACACATACACACACACACACACACACAGACACACACACACACACAGAGACACACACACACACACAGACACACACACGCGCACACACACACACACACACAGGTGAGACTTTCTCCTGTGCACTGAGAGACCTCCCTTCGCACACGCGCACACACACACACACACACACACACACACACGCACGTACACACACACACGCACACACACACACACACACAGGTGAGACTTTCTCCTGTGCACTGAGAGACCTCCCTTCGCACACGCACACACACACGCACACACACACACACACACACACACACACGCACGCACACACACACACAGGTGAGACTTTCTCCTGTGCACTGAGAGGCCTCCCTTCGTCCTTTTACTACTTTGTATTTCATGGTTCTTGCTAAAAGCTATCGTTCTCCTTAGAGAGAAAAAAATATACTTTCACACACTCAACGACTTTTAAATTAAAGCACCCTTTTAGCTTTCTCTTTCCTGGGCTCAAAAAAAAAAATCCAATTCCTGTACACTCTACCCCAGAACAGTAAATGCATTTATGTGGCAGCTTCCGGCCCTCCAATCAGATCTGTCATTACACAGTGCTGGTGCTCAGAGACTGTTGCAGATAGCTGTTTCTTGAGCTCACCAGTTCAGGTTTCAGGCAAAGTGGAATAAGACGGAACCCCAGGAATGGCACCAGACCTGACCCTTTCATCTGAGACACTTTTAAGTAGGCACAGATGGCACTGTGCTTGCCGTCCTCATCTGCAGGATCTTGTTTGCAGATGCCACTGTGCTTGCCGTCCTCATCTGCAGGATCTTGTTTGCAGATGCCACTGTGCTTGCCGTCCTCATCTGCAGGATCTTGTTTGCAGATGCCACTGTGCTTGCCGTCCTCATCTGCAGGATCTTGTTTGCAGATGGCACTGTGCTTGCCGTCCTCATCTGCAGGATCTTGTTTGCAGAGCACATTCAAACGCCTTAAGGGGGAGGACAACAAAATACCTGCCTGGCGTCTAGGAAATAGTACTTGCAAAAGACCACTGAGAAACTTTAAAACCAGCGGGGATCTGGACCATCGCCTGTTTCACACCCAAAGGTCTTTCCAGAAAGAACAAGTCATTCAACCACTAACTGTAGCTAGTTGTTTTCCGCCAGCTCACCTGGTCCCGCCACCACACCAGCCCCAAATAACACGCTGAGACCCTGTATTTGATATAAGGCCAGTTAATAGTTTCTTACCAGCAAGCTCTGTCTTAACGATTAACCATTTCTACTATTCTAAGTATTTCCACGTGGCTCATCTTACCTGCCAGAGCCACTGACGTTTTACCTCTCAGGGCTCTCCATATCGACTCCTCCTTCCTTCTTCCTTTTTTTCCCTTGTCTCCTCACCCCTCCTATCTTGCTTTCCTATTGGCCAACAGTGCTTTATTCATTAACCAGTATAAGAAACATATTTACAGAATAACATCTCCCATCAACTAACCCTGGGAGTTAGGGACAGAAAAAGGAGCTAAGAGAATGTCAGGAACAGTTGGGGACTTGAACAGTGGGAAGAAATGAAGTAGGCTACTGGGCCAGTGGGCATGGGAATTAGAATGCTTGACTAGGAAGATGAAGTGGAGTTTATTGGGAGAAAATAACTCACACAGGAAAGGAGAGATGGTCGCCAGCTCCAGCTCCAAGCATGCAGCCCCTGCCACCCCGGTGCTCTCCATGACCCTGAGTAGGGGCTTTCCAAGTCCCAATTCAACCCTTTCAAGCAGTCCTGTCTGCATCCGTGACCACACCCGTTTGGGCATGGTCCGCACTACAGGTGCAGGCTGGGTACCTCACTACGCTGGGCTCCTGTGGTGCCTTTTATCTTCTCTCCTCTCTCATTCCGCACTCCTCATCCATTGTCAGCTGAGAGCTTAGGTAACCGGAATGTTAAACCTCACCCATAATGCGCACGATCACCTCAGGGCGAAGCCAAGATCGCATTTCAGCTTCTTGTAGGCATCATCCCGTCTCCTCGGTTACCTCCCCACAGATGAGGTCTGCACCTTTCACAAATGCCTGCTGTGAGGGGGCTGATGAGAACTCTGAGCTCCTGGCAAAAATGTGGACCACCCGATTTTAGCAACTGTAGGAAAGGTAGAAAAGGCAAAGTTAATACACCATGATGCATGCTGTCACCCTTGAATGGGTCATTCTTCTAGGCTCTTCGTTGCTTTACTCTGTATTTACATAACCCTAGTCATCTTCTCCTTCATATTCTTACTCTCTTTGTATACTTTCAGTTCCCGTGTTCTTCTGAACAAGGCTGGTCACATCAACACAGGACAGTGGCGTATTTGCTTACTCCGTCCCGACAGCTGGGTAGTCAAACGCCACCTCAACAAAGCCTGTGGTTTGCTTTGTGCATTTTTCTTGCTTTACTGCATGTCCACACATCTCAGCGGGCATGCCGACCCACCCACCGTATACTTCCCATCTGAACCGTTAAATATGATGTGCTAACACTTGGACCTCTCCTTCCCTGCTTTTCTATTTTCTCGTAACAGAACCTTGTCTTAA
Source organism: Cricetiscus sungorus (assembly GCA_030556225.1). NCBI lineage: Eukaryota > Metazoa > Chordata > Mammalia > Rodentia > Cricetidae > Cricetiscus > Cricetiscus sungorus. The sequence goes on along the minus strand of JANBXA010000741.1, from coordinate 57,610,157 downwards.
AGTTTTGAAAGAAACGGGAGGCAATTACAGGGGAATTCCATCTTCTCCTCCCACCAAATGGACCAGCCCGTAGAGCGTGTTTAAATCCTTCACCGTTAAGTACGTTGGATAGACCCCCACATGGTTCCCTATACTCCACATCAACCGAGTTATCTCTTTTCCCAAGGAAGCATCTGTCTTTGCTGTGCAGATTTCCTGAATGTCAACTCATTCTATGAATCACAGCTGGGCTACAAAAACGCCTGGTGGTTCATGACCTTTCTATAACTACAAAAGCGTTAATACCCTCCCTCCCCAGGCAAATATCACCGGGGAGAGTTCAAAGCTTCAGTGCTCCACAACCCACCACTGCATTGAACTGCACGTGAAGGTTTCTAAGGAGCTCCATCTCCACAAAAGGCTTCTCCGGCTTCACCTTTTACCTGGTTTCTCTGCAGTGTTAGATGGAGTGAGAGCACACCTTTCTTTTTCAAGCACGAGTCCCCCTTAACATCCATCATGACCACACTCTGCCAATTTTACTTCACGGTCATTTCCTATCATGGCTGTTAGTGTTCAGGCATGTCTGTCCTTTGCGACCTGGCAGGATACGTCCTCAGCTGCAGCCACTGAGAGCACAACCTGTGCACATTCACTGTGTTCCCTTTGGAAAAGGCCGCACCCACCTCCCATTTTTCTCTTTTCTTAGAGGAGATAATTAGACCTGCAGAATTTCCCACAAGGAGCCTGGCCTGTCTTCCTTCCTCAATATGTCCCCTTTCCTCAGAGTCCCAGGCAGGGCTGGTGGCTACTCTTCCTGCAAAAGAATCATTTGATTTTGGGGCTTTGGCCCCTTCACCTCCCTGTAACAAAGTCTCCCTGGATTTTCTAGCTGTTTGTGATCATATTAATTGTCTCACTGAGTTGCAATATTGGTTTATGCAAACAACTTTGTTACTGACATATTGGTGCAGCTGATGAATCTGTATGTTCAGACTTAGAAAATTTCCCTTTGTAAAATTTGACCATGCTCGCAGTTTTCTCCACTAGGTTTGCTTACGGCATATGTAGTTGAAAGAAAGTGAATGTGTAGAAAAGCATCACCTCAACTCCAATTGTATCCACTGAATGACTCAGGATAATGATGCTGAGGGACGTCCTTCTGTACATATGTTTCTCTTATTGGTTGATGAATAAAACAGGCTTGGCCAAGGAGGCAGGAAGCAAGGCAGGATTAGGAGACGAGGAGAATTCTGGGAAAGGTAGGCAGGGGAGCCAGCCAGTCAGTTGCCATGTAGGCCAGAGAGGAGAGGCAGATCTGGACCCTTCTCCAGTGGAGATACATAGATTAATAGAAATGGGTTAATAATTAAGATGAAGCTAGCCAATAAGAAGCCCAAATCATCGGCCAACAGTATTATATTAATATAGCGTTGGTGCGTTCATTTGGGGCTGAAGGGCGGCGGGACCAGCGGGGGGGAAAAGAACCACTTATTACATAACATGCTTGTGTGTCTTAACTTTTGTAAGAAGATGGTAAGATGGTGTTTCTGTTCATACAAATAAAATCCTGCCTGCAACTAGGTAAACTTGCTTCGCCAGTTGATATCCCCCTGAGAGCTGGGCAGTAAGACTTTGTGTCTTATTCTCCATAAACGTATGATCTGAATCAGAGCAACGCTCCTGTCACTGAAGCCCAGTGATCAGGAGAGCCCAGCGCAAACAAACACGGCTCTGGGTCTGAGATGATCCCATGTCTTGCGCTTTGCGTCCCTGAGAGCCACGAGGCCATCGCTGTTCCCAGTGTGAGATACGCGTGTGGGGTGATACGTTTTTGCATAAATAAAGCCTGTCTGGGGCTCACAGAATGCAGCTCGCCACTAGCTTACCATAGAGGTCTGGAGGTCTGTACAGACAGGCAGGAAGTGACGTAGCTGGGCAGAAACAGGAAGTCACCGCCTTATCTGCAGAGACGCCTTGGAGGTAAGGTGTGCTGTGGCTTGCTCCTTCTCTCTGGCATTCACAATTCACGTTACTTTCACGTGAAGGCTCAAATTTAATGCATGAAGGGTAATACTAACTCCTTGTGTGAACAACTATAATTTTACTAGTTTAGACAGTGCTTGAAGTTTTATCTTTAAGATAGGTTCATAACCGTCTCATTAGTAAAAAAATTTTATAAGTTTGCTTTTACGTGTTTTTAATTTTATATGAATTACAATCTTATCTTTCTACTTTACTAGGAACATTTAAAATACTTTGAAGAAAATAATTGTGAAGATAAAACAGTTTTAATTTTTATATTTAACTTACACTTTTCATGTGTATATATTAAAACTTTAACACAATTGCATACAGCTTTTATTAATGCAGAAAATTATTGTCAAAATAGAATACAGATTATGAAGAAATAGTAATTACAATAACACAACTTGTAAATTTTGCTGAACTAAATAAAGAAAAATGGGTTTTATGAAGTAAATCATGAATTCGTTTTCTCTTTAGTTTATTACTAACACACACTGCCAGTCTGTCAGAAGTCTTGTGAGGAGAATTCTGAGTGCTTTCGAGGAAACTCTAAGAAAACAGGACAAGAGACCTATGACTTCATCCCTCCAAGCACAAAATTGTTCTTTTCTGTTTGTGGAGACAGGGTTTTTCTGTGGCTTTGGAGCCTGTCCTGGAACTCGCTCTGTAGACCAGGCTGCTCTTGAACTCACAGAGATCCGCCTGCCTCTGCCTCCCGAGTGCTGGGATTAAAGGGTGCGCCACCACCGCCCGGCACAGAGTTCTTGGATCGTGCATTTGAGTCCCTCTCAGGTGTAGTGAGTCAGAGCGGGTATACTGCAGCTTGTCCTACTATTATTCAGATGGTGTTTTCAAGCATGCCCTCGTGACTGTGCATGCCTGACCAATGAGAACTTTGCTCATATGACCTTGCTCGACTCCCGGAATATTGTCTGATGCTGAGTAGAGTTGGTGTTGCATGACTTTGATCTGCCTCAGTTTTAGCCTCAACTCCCTCCCCTTGGTTTGTGCTGCCAAGCGGAGTGGTGAGGCCAGCCCATCAACAACGTTGAATGCTGTGGTATTCAGTGGCTTTAGTCTTGTTTAGAGCCACACAACTGTATTGCGTCTACTTTGTTCATGGGAAGGAACGTACGACTGGATAGAACAGTAAAGCATGTCTTATTTAATGCAAATAAGACTGCAAATACAACTAAATAGTGACTAACTGTGAAAAGCCGTACGTAGTATTTGGGCCTAATTTTGAACTCTGGCTCAGATTCCCATGACTTGGAGTACGTGCCCCCCAACACTCACCCCTTGAACATGCGTGGAGGTGGGACTCTGGCTTTCTTCGGAAACAACTGAGTTTATTGTGATGGTTGCTCCATGCCCAAAGTCAAATGGCACAGCTAGAAGGGATGTGGGCGTGCGTCTGCAAAGACGTGCGTCACAGTCTCAACGCTGCTTTGCGTTTTGTCTGAAGTCAGAAGGGATAGTCACCCCACAACGGGTGTTTGGACAGTAGGATGGTTTGAATAAGAAATACCCACCATGGGTTCCTATATCTGCACAAGTGACCCCAGGGGCTAGTGCTGGAAGCAGGCTTGGAGGGCTTTCAGCCTGTCCTCTCCCTCCCCCCTTGTCTCTCTCTCTCTCTCTCTCTCTCTCTCTCTCTCTCTCTCTCTCTCTCTCTCTCTCTCTCTCTCTCTCTCTCTCCCTCTCTCTCCCTCTCTCTGTCTCTTTCTCCCTCTCTCTCTCCCTCTCTCCCTCTGTCTCTCTCTCCCTCTCTCCCCTCTCTCTCTCTCCCTTTCCCTCTCCCTCTTTCCCTCTCTGCTTCCTATGTGTAGGGCTTGGGTCTGACATAAGACATCTGGGTGTATCTTCCTGTTTCCTAGGCTCTGCACATGGTTCCTAAGGGAGTATCAGGGATCAGGGCCACACAAGGCAACACACCGCTGAGCACATTTGGGAGTGCAATTTCCCAGGCTTTTCTTTGTTTGAATTATTTTTATTATTTTAAATTGTGAGTGTGAGTGTGTGTGAGTCTGTGTGTGAGTATGAGTGTGTGTGAGTGTGTGTGAGTGTGTGAATGTGTGTGTGAGTGTGTGTGAGTGTGTGTGCATGTGTGTGAGTGTGTGTGAGTGTGTGAGTGAGTGTGCATGTGTGAGTGTGTGTGAGTGAGTGTGTGTGTGAGTGTGAGTGTGTGAGTGTGTGAGTGTGTGTGAGTGTGTGAGTGTGTGAGTGTGAGTGTGTGTGTGAGTGTGAGTGTGTGAGTGTGCATGTGTGTGAGTGTGCATGAGTGTGTGTGTGTGTGTGTGTGTGCGTGCGTGTGCGCCCGTGCAGGTGCCAGAAGGGATCAAAGGTGTTCATCCTCTGGAGCTGGGCTTACAGGCAGTCATGTGTCACTTGATAAGGTGCTGGGAATGAAACTCAGGCCCTTTGCAGAAGCCGTGTGTGTTCTCACCTGCTCAATCACTGCTCCAGCCCCGAAGGCTTCATCCTCTCAAATGAGTACTTTCACACACAATAGATCCCAAATAAGGCATATAAAACTACCACGATTTTCCATTTTAAGAAGGGTCAGCATGCAATTCCAGGGAGGGGCTGTAGGCAGCAAATGTACGTGCTGTAAATCAGGAGGACCGGCTCTGCGGGCAGGGAGCCCTTACTTATGAGCCTTTAATGTCTTCCTCCGACACTGTAGAACACATTATTTACTCACTGCAAGAGCCTTGACTTCTGCCCTTCCCGCCATAGAAATAATAGCCAATGTTTGTGCGAAATGACAAATGAGGCAAGGCGAGCATTATACCTGCGGAGTGCAAGTCCACCCACGCTTCTTTTGATCCCATTTGCATGCATCTGGGGAAGAGGATTTAGTTCTGTTTCCTTATCAGGGACAGATCACTCAAGCCAGCAGGAGAAGTCGGTAAACACAGGGCTGCATTTCAGAGGAGCAGGGCAGACTATCCAAACTCCTGCCCTTTGGTATGTTGTGTGGTGTCAGATGCCATCCTATTTGCATTTCAGGGCATTACAGAAGTCGAACATGATGGGACGTGATGTAATCACACAGCTTGATCCCAGGAAATCTGCGTGAAGTGGTTGGGTGCCATGCAGCACCCAGAGGGCAACTCTCAGATTCCCATGGGTGTTGGAGTCTCCTTTATAAAATGAACAGTACTCACATATAATCCCCAAACGTCACCCTGTGGCCTACAAATCACCTCCTGATCGCTCATCATGCATAATGCAATGCCAGCGTTGTGCAAACAGTTGTGAGTGGCTTTGCTTAGAGAATGACAGGGGGAAGAAGACTGCACAGATTTTAAAGCTGTCTCCCGTCTGCGTGTGACAGAATCCAAAGGTGCAGAACTCACGGACAAGAGGGGCAGCTTTCATGTCCTTCCTCCTGGTAGACTGAGGCTTTGGGGGTGCTGGACCACCATTAGCTAGGCTTGGGGAGGCAGGTCAGAATGTCCTTGCATCCTGGTGACACAGACGATCCCTTTCAGATCACACCTCACACATGACTGTGTTCTGCTGGCTTCATGTGATTCTACTACAATCTGAGCAAATGTTCGCAGCATGGATCATGATGAAAAGAGCTTAATTAGCAGCTTAGTGACAGACCACTAATCTAACATCTAACCTCCTATGTCTCCTATGACTGTTCCTAGGAAGAAGTTAGCCAGATGGACTCTGTAGGAGCCTGGAGATGACTTCTCTAGAATTATGCTCTCAGGGAGCGCATGCTCTGATCTGTGGAAGGAAATGTTATACCAGGGCTAATGAGGAGTCTGCTCAAAAACCGAGATCTGTAAAAGGGTAGAGCTGAGAGACTCGACTGGGGGCCAGGGGCTCCGCCTTGTCCCAAAGTCTGAAAGAGCAGTTCAAATATTTCATCTAAACAGTGAAAACCGTGCCTGTGTGGCAAAGCACAGCTTTTACCCTATAGGAGGTTGATTGCTTCATTCAAGAATGCTCAGTCTCAAGAAGTCAATGGCATCACCCTTGGGCGTGGCACATTTCAGAGCCAACAAGGAAGTTCACTTCCAGTAGCCCAGTCTCCATCAACCCACATGCTATGAATTAGCCTACTGGGTGTCAGAAATAGGTTTGATTTGGTGGGAAATAAGGACTCGTTTCCTAGGTTATGGGCTCTTAGGAATGTGATCACACTGGGAAGATTCAGGATTCCCTGGAGCCACACACCAGTGGGAATTTTTCTAGAGGTCTTTAACCCTCATGTCTTACAAGAGGAAAGTATCAAAATCCCAGTGATGCCTATGGCCTGTGTGCATCAGCAGGACATGTAAGATTTCTAATCTCTGTCAGCTGGGGGGATTCCTAGTCTTAATATTGTCTCTAGAAGGCTATAGTGAGTTTAGCAGAACCTCCAATACAAGGGAGGCAAGACTGCTTAAAAGGACTATAAACCCTTTGCTGAAGGGCAGGACACTGTGCACATTGCTTTGATCTGATGGCTTGAGGTTTTTGTTTTTTAACTAAATGACCTTGAATAGAGTGAATACTTACAGAAAACTACAATTGAACAGTGTGATTTGTTCAGTGGTTATTCTGTATTCGTTATTCACCTTAGTCATTTTTCAGTAGCAATTTTATTCTTTACAAGGATGGCTACAACATGTAGTCTGTAGATATCATTCTATACGTAAGAAGCTGTGTGGCCTGTCTAGGGACATGTGGCCAGAGAACAATCATAAGATGAGCAAAACAGCAGCTTTGGAACTTTGAAGCAAAGAGGACATTGGGGGAGTCCGAGAGACAGAATTTGACTTGGCCATACCAAGTTTCCTGTGATTAAGTTTTCCTGCTCGTCTATGTTTATTTTCAGCTCTAAAAGCAAGCAGATGAATGAAACAGGGTCCCAGACCTTAGCACAACTGACCCCATGATGGACGGACCATGTAGGCTGTAGAACAGCACCACCTGCCAAAACTAAAACAAAGACCTCATCCATCAATGTCCACACTTCTGAGAAAGCCTCTAAATGTGCTAACCTTGCCTTTTGGCTTCTGCAGTTCTGATTCTGGCTAACTGTGCTTGTTAACTGAAGTATGTCAGCCCAGGACATGGCTCTTGAACTTAAAGCTCACCCCGAGAAAGGCTTGGGGCTGCCCTGGGATCCTGAACACTCAGTGTAGTCAGTGGCCGGCCAATAAAGACTTTCCATAGATGTAAACCCACATCCAAGCAATTCTCTCTTGTGAATGCACCGCAGCAATGAACAGGGAAATCTAAACATCTCCCTTTGGTCACCAAGGTTAACAGTTCCCATTTCCAGGCTCTCAGTTCACAGGCGCAAATAGACATTTCCTTCGACAAATCACAGGGAAGCTATTTCTGTCTCAAAAGCATCACCTCATCTTGGTGCGTTGTTATTGGAGGTGAGTACAATTTCTTCTTCCCACATCTTGGTAAACATGTAAACTTATTTTAATTAATAATACAACATATATTTATAGGATACAAGATGATGTTTTGATATCTGATGTTTGTACACACTGAGGATGATTAAATCAAACTAATTAAATATTCATCATCCCAGATGCTTATATATATATTTTTGTAATAAGAACACATAAAATCTATTTTTACAACATTTGTAACATAATACTTTATCACTAGTTATATCATGAAACACATCTCTAAAATATATTCATCCCTCTGAACTTATTTCTTGTACCATTGATTGACATCCCCTTGTCTCATATCCTCTCCATCACCATCCCTGTTAACCACCATTCTACTCTAACCAAAACAAGTCTGACTCATTTAGACGCCACACATGGCTGCGATCATACAGTAGCTGTATTCCTGTGCTTAACTTCTCTCATTTAGCAACATGAATGCTGTTCATGCCATTTTCTGGTTGTGTGATACTCTGTGAGGTAAGACTTGAACAAAGTTCAAGTTTCTGAAGGCAGAAACTCCTGGAAGAGGTTTATTTAGTTCTCTTTTGCAGATTAATAAGTCAAGGCACCAGTTCAAGCTTTGCTACAATGAGGACTTCAAGCTGAAGGTTTCAAAATGGGATAAACAATCACAGGACCCCAAAAGGTGACAGAGAACAAGTCCAAGGTCACAGTTTGTTGGGGTGAGAGCTCCACGGGGACGCAGGGGCGTTTAAAGGCAGTGAGTGGCTGCTATTACCCAAGGATTTCCCAGAAGTCTCCATCACCATTCATGTTGCCCCACTGGCAACATGGACCACTCAATCCATATCCAAAGGACGGTGACTGGAGGGAAGGCCCAGGCTTCAGCTTTACTGGCCATGGGCCATGGGCCATGGGTTTAAATGGACTGTCTTATTTCTTGTAAATGGCCAAATGGCCACACACACACACACACACACACACACGCACACACACACACACACACACACAGAGAGAGAGAGAGAGAGAGAGAGAGAGAGAGAACATGGAGAGAGACACATGGAGAGAGAGAGAGACATGGAGAGAGAGACATGGAGAGAGACACATGGAGAGAGAGAGAGAGAGAGAGAGAGAGAGAGAGAGAGAGAGAGAGAGAGACTAGAAGCAGCAGCTATCCTTTACCAGACATTCTCAAACTGGCATTTGTATCTGGTGCCAGAGCTGGGCAGTGGGCACTGGTCGCTCCCACAGTCAAGGAGACCAGGAGAAAAGCAACCAGCGATGTTAGCAGGCTGACAGTCACACAAATTCAAATATGCACTTGTCTGTCTCTGCAGACTCGCCAGTTAAGGGAGGGGTGTTGGAAAGGCCTATTCTCTCTGGCATAAGAACTCTTCCTGTCCTTTGAGTCTGTCCACTGGGAAATCTGACTTCAGCAGCTAAATCATGAAGGAGATGGCTTGACAACTCCTGAAAATCTCATCTGCTCCCTAACTCCACTCCAGAGAGACAAACTTATTAATTCCATCAAGACCAAATATTTTCACCGGTATAATAATCTTGAGATCTCATAGCTTGGTTATTACACTTTTGGGAATGCCTTCCAAGGACATAACTTTAGAAAAGAAAGCATGATTTCACTTATTCTTTTCAACAAAATTGTTTATAACCGCAGGACCATTGAAATTAGCTTGCATGTCCTAAAAAAGGGAACAGTGTACACACTATGTACTTCCTCAATGGGTCATTAAAGTAATCAGCAAATTTGTTTCAACAGTACGAAAAGAGATTAAAGTTAAGCCATAGTCAGAAAATAAAACACAAAGGGTCACCTATGTTATGTTTATAAAATTGTAAGTATGCCTATATAAGTCAGGATAAAAAAAGGTAAAAAGAAAAAAATCCAAATAGCAACCAAAGAAAATAAGCAACCACCACTTAGTGGGCAGTTGCTCCTAGATGGTTGCTTGATCTTTTCTTTTTTCCTGTTTCCCCTATGTATCGGATACTATGTATCTAATTCCAGGGCAGTTGGTGTGCAGACAAGCAGCGGGGAAGTCCTGGTCTCTGACCATGGTTCTCACGTGTTTCATGGTGCAGCCAGAGGGTGTGTGGTGCTGCTCCAGAATGCAGCATGAGCAAAATAGCAAAAGGCAGACAGGGATTCTTACGATTCCTGCCGAAGATTCGTAAATCCATTTCATCTTCAGATCATCAGTTTGTCAGCTTGAGACGTGAATCTCCCATGGGAGAAATGCACAGCATCCTAGGCAAAAAACTTCAGGCCACACAAGTCTTCATCCTCCCCGACTCATGGCCATTCGACGTGGCCGTGTCCTGTGGAGGAGAGGAAAGTAATTTCTGGCTGTGCCTCACACGGTCACCATAAATAAATACTCTCTGGTGCTCGGGGTGCAATGTGGAGGCTCGGCAGCTTCTCCTCCACAGTTTCAGATCTCACTGGAGCACTGCACCTTCTCTGACATTTCTGACCCCAGGCGGATCCCGTCCTCGCCCCAGCTTGTCCCCTTCCCACCTTCCCTTTGTCATGACACACAGTATTCCTGGACAGTTAGGGATGTCTGCCGGTCAGCTTTTGCCATCATGCTTCAGAACCAGCCTGAGTACAACACAGACCCTGTCACTAGCCATGGAGGTCCAATTTCACTCAGTCCGGGATGAAATTTTGCAGCAGTCTGGACCCCAGAGCCTCTTCGAGGCCAGACACAGTTTTGACAAGTAGATATTCATAAAGAATTGCTAAATCAACACACCACTGTGAGAATCAAAGGATGTCTGCTAAAAAGTTGATTGTGCAATTCCTCTTAATAAACGAATACATTCTGGCTAGCTGAGTTTCCCAGTTTTCTATTTTGGTTATAAAAATTGTTTCCAAAACATTGGTGAAATGAAGGGAGAGAGATCACAGATGGCGTCAGTGTGTGTGGGAGCATGAAGGGTGGAAGTTCTCCCTGTGTACAATAGGATGCTGGCTGCTTTGCTTCAACACAATGTCTTCCTATGGTTCTTAAGCCGTCAGACTCAACTTTCCCACAACAGCTCACGCGGCCAGAATTTCAACCGTTGGTGACCTGGGATGATGATACAAAATGAAGATAGAATAGAGTCCAGACCACGGCAAACACTATACACTTTGTATTCAAAACTCAGAAATCAAGATCAATGTTATCTAGTATAACATTTTAGAGATAAAAAGTAAAGTTAAAAAAGACACCAGTAATGCATATCAGCACTTTAAACTTGGGCAGCTTTAGTCAGGGTGGTGTGTCTAGCTACACTGAAGACCGAGGCAAAATAAATAATACTGATCCTGACTATTGAAATTTTGATATTGTGTTCCTTACGGATTGTTGCATTTCATTATTGTTTAATATGTTGCAGGAGGTAGAATGTATCGATATTTTATTTGCCTCAGTCACTTCAGTGTTCTGTGCTCTGTTCAGTGTTACTCCAATAACAAGCCCCTGACTATTTCACACTCATCCTACCATGATGGACACTTGGATGCTTTCCTGAAATTGGACTCTGACTTTGCCCAGGGAAATGTCTGAGAATACATAGAACCCCATTAATTCCAAGGAAGGAAGCTTGGAAACGCCTCCACGGTAACCCTCTATACCAACATTGATGCTGATGGAATTTGTTACAGCAGAAAAACGATTACGTTCTGAAAATGGAAAGTTTGACACAGATTGGGATATGATCCCCAGTGCATCAGACTGTGTGATCCAGACCAATGCAACCCCAGTCTTGGGATTGCCTTTAAGAGTGACAGACACGGATGAAGGAAACACTGAAGCAGTGAGAAACATACTCTGTGTGTGTGTGAGTGAGTGTGTGTGTATGTTTATGTGTGTGTGTGTGTGTGTGTGTGTGTGGTGTTTGTGTATGTGTGGTACGTGTGTATGTGTGTGGTGTTTGTGTGTGTGAGTGTGTGTGTGTGTCTGATGTGTGTGATGTGTGTGTGTGATGTGTGTGTGTGAGTGTGTGTGAGTGTGTGTATGTGTGTATGTTTATGTGTGTGTGTGGTGTTTGTGTGTGTGTGAGTGTGTGTGTATGTGTGTGTGTGTATGTTTATGTGTGTGTGTGGTGTTTGTGTGTGTGTGATGTGTGTGTGTGTGAGTGTGTGTGAGTGTGTGTATGTGTGTATGTTTATGTGTGTGTGTGGTGTTTGTGTGTGTGTGAGTGTGTGTGTATGTGTGTGTGTATGTTTATGTGTGTGTGTGGTGTTTGTGTGTGTGTGATGTGTGTGATGTGTGTGTGTGTGTGTGTGTGTGTGTGTGTGTGTGTGTGTGTGTAGAAAAGCAAGGAGCTTCTCTTCTGACGATGTCTTGAACTCAGAACTTCAGACGTCTGAGCATTCTGAGACCTTTGTCCTAACTCTTTGTGATGGTGTGGAGATAGTCAGGGCTTACAGGCACAGCTTCTGACCATAGAGCCAAAACCAGGAGGGGAAATACAGCCTGGAGACATGATTGGAAAGGAGAAAATGAAAGGGTGGCCAGACAGAGGATTTCTGAGAGTCGTACATTATGAAGCTGTCTAGAATTAGACTAAGTGGGTTGGTATGAGAGATTTACCGAAATTCCTTATATGTGCTTGCCAGGGAAGCTTGCCAGGATGAGGGAGCTTGGAGGGCAGAACTGGCTTCTCTAACAAAGGACCTGGAACAGTAGACTCAGCAGGGAAGTCCAAAGAAATCGTAGGACCTGCGAGTCAGGGGTGACACTCATTGGCCAGAGACAGTATCTTTGACACTGTGAGGTCCTGACAATCTTTAGTCAGGGTGCCGTCTTTGCAGAGCAGCGAGGCCAGGGCCGGAACCAGAGCAGCGACTCAAATGGCCGTCACGGTCATGGACATAGAAACCATGAGTAGTGTGTGTAGCATAGAGAAGGCACACAGGGGAGTAGGGACCTGGCTACGGGGCCTTGGGGACTCAGCCCAGTCCCAGAGCTGCCTGGACAGTGCCCGGAGCACGGGGAGAAGAGGTGGGGCTCCGAATGAGGAAGGCGGGCTCGGCAGTGTCTCCTCTGAATGGGGATTCTGGCAGGGCAGCTTTGGGCACAGAGGGAACTTGCCAGGCCCAATGTGAGGAGAGCTCTTGGCTGGAAGCCCTGGCACCGAAGGGAGGCTGGATTCCCATTCTTTCTTTCCTCAGAAAGCCTGAAGTCACTCTAATGCAGTATAGCGGAGGTTTCCTAAGAAAAGAAAGTAACAGTGAGCTGTCAGGGGCGGGCAAGCAGTCTCCTTACTGTTATGCTTAAACGTGTGGCTCCAGTCACGAGGGCGCAAAGCATGGGTGACGTACAAGCATTGCTGTACACAAATCATTTTATCTTAGGCATGTACTTCAGTAGTTATTTATACTTCCCCAACAAAGGATGTATCCTGATATTTCCTCCACCCTCAAGTGTTACTTTGGGTGAAATCTGACAGGTGTTGACAGGCAAACAGTCTCGGAAAGCAACAGCAAGCCAACACACACGCCCTGTCAGTCCTTTCCTGCCCACGTCACGCCCGCCTGGTAGTTACAATACCTCGAAGGATAATTTGGTCCGATTTAGTGAGCTCCCAGTTAGAGCAGGCCAGGGGCGCTGCATTGACCTGCCCTGTGTGGTGGAAGGAGACACGTAAGATTCAGGAAGTTTCACTGATAGAGAGTGGGGAACTTACGAGGAGGCTGAGACCTTTGGGCACTGTGGAGGGACCTCTCCCATGAAGACGCTCAGTGCTCTGTGCCTATGCTGGCTGCAGTGCACGTTATCTGCCATGGTCCCTGTAGGATCTGCATTTAAAGCTATCTGCTGCACTTGGTGATATTGTCACGGCTATCCTCAGCCTGGCTCACCCGGCCTCCACGTTGATCAGTAGAAGCCCGGGAGGAGCCGCCGGTAACTGCACCTGGGTAAGTCTTGCTCTCTTGGGTTCTCTCAGCGACGCTCATGGCCACGCTCTGGGTTGTGCCTCCCTTTCACCAAGTGCTTCCTCTTGACCTTTGAACTTAAGCCTTTATTAAGATATCTCTGTCAAATCCCAACTCTGCTTCATAAAAATAGTTGACTAAATCTCTTGGAGCACAAATGGGGCTCTTGTGAAAGACATTTTGGAGGCAAGGTGAAACAAGCTGGATGTGTAGGCAGACAGAGGGTGTGACAAGGTGAACAGACACAGCCTGTGAGGGAGACTGAGATGGTAGCTGACTCAACCAGGGAAGGCAATGAGATGAGGCAAACTCCCTGGTTCCCAGGGCCGTGGAGAGATGCAGAGAGATGCAGAGATTGGGTGTGGGATTTCCTGGTCACATGAGAGAGGCACTGCACCTCACTATTGCACTGAAAGGTGACCCTCATAAGGCTACAGAGATGAGAACTTAGAGGTGACTGACATGGAAATGAGGGCGTAAATGCCATCATGAACCACATAATGGCATAATAGAGTTTCTTTTCCCAGAGTAATAACAATGCACTTGAGAGAAGGTTTTTATATGAGTAAAGAGACCATTAGTTCTGAATATTTAATGCAAAATTGCCATAGAATAAAATGATCATTAAATATGTAAATGCTATTTACATGTGCTTATTACTTCGATAACTCATCTCTTATATAATACGATCTCTGTGCCCTAATTTGTCACTTGGTCACGGGCCCCACAAATCAAAATCTAGGACAGCTTCACACAAGGAAAGCAAAGCGGCAAAATATAAAGGCCGAGCCCTCCTCTCCCTGCCAGCAACGGTGTCTGCTCTGGCCTTGCTGCTTCTGGGTGAGGAAGAAAAGATGACAGTCAGAGCTTCACAAAGGCCTGATGTGATACCAGATGCTAAGTAGTGATTTGGATCAGTGCTGAGTCCAAATGCCTTGAGTAGAGACAAGTGGTTGCCACATTCTCTTTTAATGCACTATTAAACCCAAGATTAAGACATCTTAAAAATGTGCCCTTTGTTCACCACAAATGAGCCGATTTTCTTTTTTCTCATGAGCATTGCTTAGGCTCTGTTTATTATTGTAAAAAGCAAATAAAATGAAAGCTCATGCTCATGAGAGTCCCCTGTCGCCTGCTGTGGCACTCACTGCGGAACTCAACTGTGTTCCCCATTTTGAGAAGGGTTCATTTCAGTTATAGCTACAGGTAGTTCACAACTCTTAAGTCCAATGGAACAAAAATGAAAAAAAATTATGGATGAACACAATGGAACCTGAAGGGCTGGATTGTGTCCCTGACCTATGCCTTGGCCAAGAAGAGATGCTTTAGTGGTCCAGAATGAGGCCATGGCCTACATCCACCCCTGCGGTTGCAATTGTAATGAAGGACGCTGTAGTCTTTGAGGCAGGGTATGGGCAGGCCACACCCACGAAAAAGACACTCTGTCCTGTTGACTATTAGGCACTTTGACTTTTTCTGCATCAAGTTTTAGGGGCAAAATATAGTAGGACATCACAGTGTCTAAATTTTTACTACATTAAAGGTTTATTGTTAAGATGTTAGTGTAGGAGAGCATGCAAAAGTGGCAAAAAAAAAAAAAACCCACAACAATCTCACCACCAAGAGAAAATCATTGTAATTATGTAGATGTGTAAACTTTTAAAAAGTAATTTTCTAAAGAGCATTTTTCCATATCATTAAATACACTTCTATAATGCCCTTTTCAATGATTGCATGGTTTCACGTTGTATTGCACTGAATTGCTAAACCCATCATGTGTCTATAGATCCTTAACTGTGTCTAAGTCATTAACACTGTTCTTAGATTACTTACACGCAGTTTTTGTGATCATCGATGATGGTTTGGATAGGTTGAATGCCAAGAGGTAAAGGTGAGACAGCTTAAGCATGCATGAACATTAAAGCATAAGGGTTTTCCAGATTTCCAACACACTGTCTTCCACGGTGTTGTGCTTCTATTACTAAATGGTCTGCCACCTCTTAGCTGGTTTGATGAGTAAAACCAATGTTGCTGTTGTGTGCTTGGGTGTTGCCCTGTGAAGTTAAAATGCTCATCAGTGTGAATGCATATGCCTTTAGATCATTGTTTTGTGAACTTTTCATACTAGGGGTAGCATCAATAACATTCCATAATGCATGTAAAATTTTAATTAGTTTAACACTTTTATTGTTTCTAAGTAATTTTGCTTTCCTTGGTTTTCCTAAAAATGTCTCCTTTTAATAGCAAAAGTAGAAGAGTAGAGATTCCAGCCTGTGTTCCAGGCATCCCACAGGGCCGAGAAGCTTGCTTTGCTTAGCAGCTGGCGTGGCTTAGAGCAATCACGCTGCTGTCCTTCCCGATACCATACCCAAGGAACAAGGTGATAGCAACTTCTGATTCAAAATGATGTCATTTGCACTGCATTTCCCATATGGACGTGTATCTCTTCCATTTGGCTTCTTCGTTTCTGTTAATATGTGGGCCTAAGCTGGTCTTAGAAACACACTGCATAATAACCGTTGCTTGGTAGCATATTTTATTTTTGGCAGAGTGCAAGCCATGCCTCACTATTTTGATGACTCTAAATCTGATAATTATTTTATTGTAGCTTTTGTAAATACTGTAGGATAATTCTGTCAATCCAAGTAAGACCTTTTGAGTTACTTTTTTTTTTAAGAAAAAAATTGGAATTGCTTTAGTATGTTAATCATATATATTTCCCTACTTTAAGAGGACCATCTTTCTTCTCATGGGTGGATGCACTACCCTTTTTGGCATTGCTACAGTTTCCCAGAGAGGTCTGTAAAATTCTTCCCAGCCAAGTGAAAGCTGACCCTGGGACTTTTACCCTGCCAGGAGAAAGAGTAGCTGATGAGCTCCCTCCGTTGTCTCCTCTCTTAAAGAACCGGAGACAATTTGCAGGCATGGGTTATAGTGTATTCTTTCAGAAAAATGGGCCAGAACTCACAGCGGTGGAACAGGTCATTTTCTCCCACCTCAAAGCAAATCCTCTTGGAGCAGTGGGAAATGAAGTGGTATTCACACTATCAATTACGCCAGCTGTTTACCTAATGAACTCAGCAGCAGAGACAACGATGTTCAAGACCAAAGAATGCAATAAGCCCTGGTAACCCCGAGGTAACAAGCACCTTGGCAAACTCAAGGCCTGAATTCATGCGATTACAGGCTAGCGGCCAGGAAGGTGCCATCCCATTATTGACTTATAATGCCATGTTATTTATTGGGATAATTATGCTTTTCTACCCCTCAGGGGCTCCAAATCAGAGAAAGTAAGCAATGAATTCTCATTCATTCAGCATGTGAACAAATTTCCAGTCAGAATAGATCTCGTCAAGAGCTATTATACTGTGTGGAGCTGCCTTGCGGGCTTCAGTCCCCTCTCCTCAAAATTATAGGGTCTTAGAGGCCATTGTACGAACCAGTGGGGAGCTGGTTCTTCTAAGTTCAGTGAAACAAATTTCTGTTTTGTCAGAGCAATTTTTGCCTGGAACTTTCACTCACCACCCACAAATGCTAGCATCTTGCCCCTGCATGCAGAGACTCTTTATAATAGCACATACATTAAAATAATTTTTTCATGCCTTCTGTATAACCCTGCAAAGAAAAGTATTATAAACGAGGAAATAGAGAGTCAAAGCAGATAAGTGGTGTTTCATTGGGGACTATAAGTTAAAAATTTTCTTTTTATCGAATATAATTCACATGTTTACTCATTCAATTTCTTATGAGGCTATTGAACCCTTGAAGTTAAACATCTTTATTACTTAGGCCTCCACTGTCCCACACACCTGCAGAGATCCTGGTGTTTGTTGAGAGCTTGGCTCTCTCCCATTGAATAATGTGGAAAATGTGAGCCCAGAAGCTAGGAAGTGCTGGGATCTCAGGGCCGAAAACTATAAGCCTTCTAAACTTGGATGTGTCATTTACTCCTGACATCCATTTTTTTTCAGTTCAGAAATGTAGATTACAATGTTAAATTGTAACAGTCTTTTATATGTTTTGGTAAAGATTAAGTGAAATTCAGCTTGGGAGAGAGGATTTGAAATAAGTCAGGAGGTTTGGATAAAATGAAACACATCTTCTTAAATATTTGGAAATGAAAACTAGCTTAGAAAACATAATTGCATTTACACAAGAGACACCAAGAAACACACAGGCCAGAACTGCCACACAATGTTGGGGTGTACTGAGGGTGTCCTTTAGTTCACAGCTTTCATATTTCTGGGCTGTAAAGTAGGGCACTGTGCAGTGAAATTATTGTTAAAATAAAAAAAAAATAGGTTTAACGTTAGTTTTTCAAGAAAGAAGCTGTGTAGGCAAGCTATATAAGTCTGATTACTTTGGTTTTGAGTCTCTTTTCTTTATAATAATGATGGTGAATATGGTAGTGGTGGTCTTGGGGGCTGTTGGTGCATAGGGTAGTGGTGGTCTTGGGGGCTGATGGTGCATAGGGTAGTGGTGGTCTTGGGGGCTGATGGTGCATAGGGTAGTGGTGGTCTTGGGGGCTGATGGTGCATAGGGTAGTGGTGGTCTTGGGGGCTGATGGTGCATAGGGTAGTGGTGGTCTTGGGGGCTGATGGTGCATAGGGTAGTGATGGTCTTGGGGGCTGATGGTGCATAGGGTAGTGATGGTCTTGGGGCAGGCCTACGTTGTCTCAAAACCCCAATGCAGCTCTACTAGTCTATGATTGCCTGTGTACTTTTGAAGCTTCATCATTATTATCAAACCAGAGGTTGAGAGTGGTATCAGTAGGTGGATGGTCAGAGTCTAAGCTCTGTGTATGAGCATGCAAAGTAAGTGCTAATGAATGTGAATTAGAAAGTTCACCTGCCCCTCAAGCAAATATCTTACTGCAGGCTTACCGTTCTTTGTACTGGGTTTGGAGTTAGAGCCCACATTTATCACAAGGACCTTCTAATTAGTTGGCTTCCTCTCCAATGAACCTTTGGGTGGCCAAATCCTGCTGTCAGAGTCTGAGTTGTTCACCTATTCAGAGAGGGGCAGGAACTCATGGAAGGTTTGTCAAAAGCATCCCAGAAAAGCATCTCAGGTCATCACCAAACATCAAGCCCTGCTCTGGGTGTTACTCTTCCTGGGCGTTCCCCTCTTGAGGGTTCCCAAGGCTCCACAGTCTTCTCTTAAAATTCTCTAATGAACGTTGCTCAGAAGATGCAATTCCCCTGTTGATTCTCTGAAAAAAGAAAACAAAAAACTCAAAAAAAAAAAAAAAAAAAAAACCAAACCAAACCAAAAAAAAAAAAAAAAAAAAAAAAAAAAAACAACAAACAAACCAATGTCTGCTGTATTCTTGGGAGTAGGACTTACTCAGTAGTGAGAATACAGCTTTCATAAGTATCGATCTTTCTGGGTTCACAAGTTCTCATACAATTTGTGTGAATTGCTGTATTTTATTCTAAAAGTTTCATGCTTCGTGGAGGAAAAATGTACCTGTGCAAGGTTTGTGATGGAGTACTTTCCTGCTCCAGCCATGTTACTGTATCTTTGGGAGAACTGGCTAGTTACAGACTCTGGATCATATTCATGCGAACAGAAAACATGCCTCTTAAGACAGCCTTGAATTTGAGGCTGAAGAAGATGCCTGGAGGGGACATTTCAGTGCCAAAGTACAGCCCAGAGCCACCAAACTTGTGTGAGAGATGACGGTGAAAGACAAAGATATTTTCAGTCACAGTTTTTATAAGCTAGACCCTGGGGATTACTTCCCAGTGATGGAAAAAAGGCAGGGGAGCATTGGCATAGAGCCTGCTGAATAATTTTAATGACTTTTCCTATGAATAAAATAGATCACTGCTTTGTACCTTTGCTAAGGATTCAGGTCTTGCAAAAGGAGGGCAGTGCAGAAAAATACACCTAGCTTTGGTTTCCATGGCAGAAAATATATTCCCCAAGTAAGAACAGTGGGATTGCCATGGTCAGGATTTTTTAAAAAGAAAAACTCCAAATTACACATAATTAAACCCAGGGAACTAAAGCAACCCCGTCTCAAATGGGCCCTGGTATCATCCTGTGATCTTCTATTGCCTTCTGTTATTCAGGTTGGTTGTTCCATATATTCACCAATCTCTAAGTATTTACGTGAAACCACTCCCACTGTCTCCCCATAGATGATACCAAGCCCAAATTCCTGGTAAAACAGTACCTTTAGGTCGAGACTCCCTTGACTTTCAACCTGTTTAGTTACCTTGTTCTTGCTCTATTAGCATCTTAGGACTACTGCAACAATGTTATCAATAAGAAGTACTTAGCTTCTCCTTAATAATAGCAGTAGCTTTCTAGGGCAACTGCAACAAAGTATCATTAGGAAGGACCTTAGCCCCTCCTTAGAAGTAGAATTAGTTATCTAGGGCAACAAAGTATCATTGGGAAGTATGCTAGCCTCTCCTTAATTACAGTTTTGCTTTTAGCAAATACAGTTGGAGAATGTTCTGAGTAGTATGACTAAGACTCCATGATCTTTTATTTTGCATGGGATGTGGATTTTCCCATTGTTCAGAAAGGGTGACAATCATCCTTTTGTACAGTGTATTCACACATTATATATTACCCACTTTTGCATCACATAGAAGCCCCTTTGGCTCCGGATTGACTGTCCTAGGCTAAAACAGGGTATTTAATGCAGGCCTGATTTTTGAAAGTTCTCGGTGTTTCAGGCTCTGACTTCCCACAAGCCCCTGGTGTAATGTTTCCTTTCTACCTCCCTGGCTGCTCACCGGATTCTTCTCTGCTGCTTTCTCTGTGAGTCCTCTGAACACACCAGTGTTTCTCAGAAGCCCCTTTGAAACGCTCCATGCTCACTCCTCTCTGAGCATCTCTACCATCACAGCCCCAGCAGCCATCTGTTCGCTCTGACCCTCAGATATATTTCCAGTGAGCAATCCTGAGTTCTAGACTGACATGAATTATTACCAGTGGACACTGTCAGGGATGTATCCTCAGACAGCTTGAACTTAATTCGTTCCACCTGAATTTGTCACATGTCCCCTATGTCTGTTTCTCTATCGATGCAGGACATCTCAATCAGTGGTACTAGTATTTTACCCTGCTTCTCAGCCAGACTTGATTTCTTTGTTACCTTTTCCTCTTCCATAAGTCACATCTAATCAGTCCTATTCTTTAAATTCTCTCTTGTTATTTTCTCTTTTTAATTCCCCAGTTCTACTTGTGGCAGTAGCTTATTTCAGGCTATTAAGATCATTGTCCCAGACTATGGTGGTGATACTGACAGGTCTCCTTGTCTGAGGTCTTGCTGTAATCTGAGCCATTCTCCACATCCCATGACCTTTCTCAGTGTAACGGCCGTTCTCCTGTTAGAAGAGATTGCCAATGCCTCCAATTGCTCTGCAATAATTAAATGCAAACTGCACAGTGTGGACTTTCAGTGAGTCCGGTGCAGCTGCAGTACTGGCTAATCTTACAGTGATGATCAACCTTTCCAAGCTCACAGCTTCCTAAAGCAGGACCCTGATCCTTTTACCCTAAGGACTTTTGTGCATGCTATTGCAAATGTCCATGCTTTCTTTGATGCACTAACACCTGCCTACAGGTGGAAATGCACATCCCAAAAGCTGGAACAAAAATTTCTCCTAATTTTTTTCCCAATACCAGCACACTGACTGGCTTTTGTCTCTCTCATGCAGATGACATGGCATGCATTCCATATGTAGCAACATATTCCTGGATGGGGGTTGCAGCCTATGTGTGGATTAACCTGTCTTTGACCACACAGTGCCAGGCTGGGAATATACTTCAGCACATTTCTGTTTATTGAAAGAAAACTAAGAGGAATAGCAGGAACCCTCAGAGGTGTTGTTCAGACAAGCAGTATCGACTAAGACTACAGAATCAGTGACGGCCCACTAATTATTTTGGAACTTCAAATATTCATAGAGGGAGATTTTTAAAAGACTGAGAGGGAAAAACACACCAAATACTTAAGTAGATGTATATTTTTCAGGAATATGCTTTGTGGACAGTCTGAAAATGCCACCAAGGTGTTTGTAACAAATCTTCCAGGTCATATCTGGGAGGAAGTGTAATTGTGTCTTCATCTGCACAGTGATTTTAAAAGTGGTGTTTGCAATGTTCCAGGTAATCAAAATCACTACATGACACTGTAATGGGGTCTGGGTATAAATTGTGCTAACACTAGATTTATGTGTGCATGAGAAGAACACAGTAGAAGCTCATTCGATTTGAATTCTGTTTCACAAGATAAAACCCATACTTGGCACCACAACTGAGCCAAGAGCCTACTGTCATTCTTCTAAAAGGACATCATATTAAATGGGCTCCTAATGACTTGTCATTGGATGCATAGATTGGTATGTTTCTCAGACCTCGTCAGAGACTCTTATATTTGCGGTACATGCTGGTTAACACGGAGACCTACAAGACCCAGAGAAGGAGAGACTCTGATGCTGTCAGCCCTAAAGGAACATCTGTCTATACCATGCTATTTTTCCTCTTCAGAGCCTCAGGGACCCTGGCAGAAGAGTTGCAGAGAGAGTGCAAGGTCCAGAACTAGTGGATGATGACACAAAATCAGCAATTATAGGCATACGAACTTTTAATAATGTCTGTGACAACATGCACTAGGTTTGTGTGATCTCAAGCCAGGGCAACTACCAGCATGGAGAGAGAGATGGGACACAAACTCCCACCCACATCTGAGAAGCCGTTGGCTATTGATAGCTAGACAGATGGGGGGGGGGAGAGAGAGAGAGAGAGAGAGAGAGAGAGAGAGAGAGAGAGAGAGAGAGAGAGAGAATTTAGCCCCCAATAGGATGGCCATGCTTCAGTGAAAAGCCACACATCCAAAGATATTTGGGAAGCACAAATAGAACTGGAAGGGAAAAACCAACCCATCAACCAACCAACCAACCCACCAACCAACCCACCAACCAACCCACCAACCAACCCACCAACCAACCAACCCACCAACCCACCAACCAACCAACCAACCAACCAACCAACCCACCCACCAACCCACCAACCCACCAACCAACCAACCCACCAACCAACCAACCAACCCACCAACCCACCAACCAACCAACCCACCAACCAACCAACCAACCCACCAACCCACCAACCAACCAACCAACCCACCAACCCACCAACCCACCAACCAACCAACCCACCAACCAACTAACCCACCCACCAACCCACCAACCAACCAACCAACCAACCCACCAACCCACCAACCAACTAACCCACCCACCAACCCACCAACCAACCAACCAACCAACCCACCAACCAACCCACCAACCCACCAACCAACCAACCCACCAACCAACCAACCCACCAACCAACTAACCAACCAACCAACCCACCAACCAACTAACCAACCAACCAACCCACCAACCAACCAACCCACCAACCAACTAACCAACCAACCAACTAACCAACCAACCAATCAACCAACCCACCAACCAACCAACCAAGACAGCTAGGAAAAAGGAATGTATCAGGAAGGGCTGTGTGGGAAGGGGTGATATGATCTAAACACATTGTATAAAATTCTCACAGAACTAGTGTATAACAAAACAGTATTGAATAGACTGACAAATGATTGTTAAAAAGCTGTTTATGTCACTATCTCTGAAGGAGGTCTCTAGATACTTCTGCAGTGTCTCAGCCTCATTAATCAGAGTGGGAGTCTGAGCTTCTCTTGTATTCCCAGAACTTCAAGGTTATGTGGAGCTGTAACTGAGGAGGGAGAAGGAAGATTGCTTGAGTCCAAAGTTTAGCAATGAGAAAATCTTCCAGCCCTGTGGTGATGTTTTGTTTGTGCTTTAACAAATACAGCTCGCCTGAAGATCACTAGTTAGCCATGGAAGACGGGCAGTGGTGGCCACCTTTAATCCCAGCACTAGGGAGGTAGAGACAGGAGTGATATGGCTGGGCAGAGAGAGGGATACAAGGCAGGAGGAGACAGGAGCTCATTGTATTCAGTCTGAGGATTTGTAGGGACAGGATCACTCTTTGGTCTGAGAATTCAGTTATTACAGGCAGTTTTCCCACCAGCCTGGTCCCACAGCTGCATCAGCCCCAATTAACACAGAGAGAGGCTGTATTAGATATAAAGCTGTTGGCCAGTAACTAGTGTTTCTTATTGGCTAACTCTGTCTTAAATATTAACTCATTTGTATTAATATAAGTATTCCCATGTGGTCTCATCTTAACTGGAGAGAGGGTCCTGACCTCTGCTCTCTCAAGTCTCTACATCCCCCAGAATCCTCCTTGTCTCCTAGTCCCGCCTATCTTGTTTTCCTATTGGCCAACAGTGCTTTATTCATTAACCAATAAGAGAAACATATTTACAGACTGACATCTCCCATCATTCAGTAGAGGTAAGAAGTCTCTTTAGTGGCTGCTCCTTTACTTCTCTGATCTTTCAGTATATAACATGATATGTGACTGGGGTTTTTATTATTAAGACCCATTAGAACTCATGCTACAAGCCTCAGCATCAGAATGTGTCAGAAGCCACGCGACCGTATACCATATGCTCTATTCTGCTCTACTGTACTCTAGCCACCATTTCTGCCCAAACAATTTTAGGGGTCTCCCAACACCTCCCTGTGTGCCTTCACTTTCTGCTCTACACACGGTGTCTGAAGAGGTCCCTCTGGGTCCTCTTTAGATTATCTCACACCTCTGCATGATTAGGGCGAAACCCAAAGGACTTATGATGCGATCCAAGAGCTTATTCTATCAGTTGCCTCGATCCCTAGTAATCACCTCTGTCCTCCTGAAACCAGTGTCATGGCTGGAGTCTCAGGACTGGATTCATGCGCATGCCTAAGAGATGCTACACATTTCATTTTCCCACCCTGCAGCATTTCCTCCAATGTCTCCATGCATCTTTGACATGATTACTTCCTTCCTGTGGCATCTTCCCTGCCCAACCACCTTCTTCTTGCACCTAATTTCATCTGACATCCTATGTTTATTGTATTTTCTTCTTTGTCGCTGGATTTCCTGAGTTTTAGGCTCTGTGAGATGATATTATGTCCAGTGATGTGACACATGCGGCCCCGTCACACCATTGTCACACATGCAGCCCCTGGCACACGTGCAGCACACCGTTGTTACTCAGTGAGCGTGAGGGACTGCACGTTTGAAATCTAGGTTTTTACCCATCACAGAGGAAGAGAGACCAGACTGGATTTTCTACTTGAACGTTTACAAAACCTGAAATACTTTCCATAAAACACTGGAAAAGGTACAACACAGGGCTATTTTCCCTGCTTTAATGTGTGTCTCCAGATTTTCCTAGGGCAGTATTGTGAGAACGTCTGTAGGCTGTGGTGTGCAGAGGGACTCGGTGATAATTTTGAGCTGTGTAGACAGTTTGAGAGTGCAAGGATGTTAGAACTCTTACGGAGAATGTGATCCAGAATAAGGGCCCTAGAAACCGATAGAGAGCTCCTGGGAGTCATAGGTAAGTGTGACCAAACAGTGCCTGCAGGAGTGAGAGGGGAGGCTCAGGAGACTTACCTCACAGCCCCAAGCTTCCAATCGCTGCCATTAATCCATCTGGGAGAGCCTCCATAGGTGAAAGACAGCAGTCACAGAACACATACCTCTTATAACTTCAAAATCTCTCCCAGCAATCTAGAAGTAGAGAAGTTTTCAGGGTAAGACAGCTCCCTGGGTACCAGGGGAGGCATCCACTGTCAGCACTTCCAGTCAGCACCGTACAGTATCCGGGCTCCTAATCATCACAGCACACCCACACAAGGAGTAGTCTTGGAAATGAATGAATACAAAAGTCACCCATGTCTGTATATTTGGGATACCCTAACTGTGTTCGAGGCATAATTTTCAGTTAACATATCCCCATGTAACAGGAATAAAGAAGCCAGCCGTGGCAGAGCATGCTTTTTTTGTTACACTCAGGAGAATGAGGCAGAAGAACCACTTTGAATTCAAAGCCAGCCTGGTCCACACACTCAGAACTACACAGAGGGACCCTGTCTCAGTGCCCTCTAACATGAAGTAAATGGAAAATGATACTAAATCTTGGGGCTAGTTTAACAAAACATTCCAGATCTTTACCCTTAAGTATAAAATCCTTACACTTCAAATTTTATGCTAAAAATCATGTTTAAAAAGTAGCTAAAGAGGCAGAGCATGTCTGTATGCATTTGCCATGTATCCATATATTACATTCTCAGGTCTTTCCAACCTGAGTCAATGGTATCACAAAGTACTCATAAATATTTCTGTAGAAGCCAACAGCATACATATATACACATACACACACAAACACATATGCAGGCACATGTGTATGTGTGTTCAAAGCCATACAATAGTCAAAACACTTTGACAGAAACCCAGACGTGAAGGGATGGTAACCCCTCAAGTCATACTGCAAAGTTCTGTTAGTAAAGACAGCATCTTATTGACGTAAGGATAGCATTAGCTTCAGTCTAACAGAATAGAGAATAAAGAATCAGCTCCACATACGACCAATTGTTTTCAACAAAGTTGCCAAGTAATTCGATGCACAAAGAAAAACCTTGTGAATAGGTTTACTTGAGAAGTTGTATTGTGTATACAACAAAAGAAAATACCCAAAGCCACTGTCTTTCAGCACTCACAAGAATGACTGAAACATCTACAATAAGATTAAATTTAGAAAATGCCAAGAGACAAATACTGAAGAATAAAGAAAATGAGTGTCTGTTTCCAATCTGCAATTAGGTAAAGATTTCTGAGACAGGGTGCAGAAGACACATCACTGTGAAAGAAAGCAAAACCGATGACCAGAATTCATCACATAAAAATTCTATTTGTCAAAAGATCCAGCCCTCCCCCCACGAAGATGAGTGCAATGTGCATAGGTAGAACATACTTGCTCTGTAGATGTGTGACAACGGCGTTCTCCTTGGAGCATGGACAGAGCACCGTCAGCTCAGTGGGACCCATTTCTAAAGCTATGTGTAGCCTTGAGTGGACAAGTCAGACGACACTAGAGAAATGACCAGTAAGCAACTGAGGAGGGTCTCAGCATTTCAGTCAAAGGAAATAGGAATTAAAACCCAAGTAAAGACGCTTCTTCACAATCCCCCAAACGCTTAAAACTGCAGATGACTCCTAGGAGTGCTGGCTCGGGTGTGAAGGATTCATGTCTTCAGCCTTGTAGAAGAAACACACACACACACACACACACACACACACACACACACACACACACCAAGACACACACACAGACACACACACACACACACACAGACATACACACACACACACCACAGACACACACACACACACCACAGACACACACACACACTCACACATGGGAAAACAAGACAGATTTGTTTGTTCTATTTTTAAATAAAGCTGAACAATTCTTAACCTAAAGCAAAGGAGTTTCACCCATAGATGTCTAAGAAGATGTAAAATGAGTCGAAGGAATCATGAGTATGTTGTTCCCATGGTCCTCTGCAGTATTGCAGCTTGATTTTCCTCCTGAAACACGCTTTTTAATCAATATGAATTCTTTTTTTTTTTTTTTAAACACATTCTTCGGCACTACATATGGCACTCTTAAATCATTTAAAATTTTAATCACATTTGATTGATTTATTTTTTTGGTGCATGCATGCCTGCCCGTGTGTGTGTGTGTGTGTGTGTGTGTGTGTGTGTGTGTGTGTGTGTGTTCCACAGAACTTAGGCAGAGGAGTGAGGAGACTTGTAGAAGTTAGTTTTCTTGTGTTTTCTTTCTACCTTGTGGGTCTTGGGGATTGAACTCATGTTGTCAAAGTTGGCTGCAACAACTTTACCCTCTGAGCTGTCTCAACAGCTCCCAAAAGAACTTCGGAATTTTAAAACAGTCTTAGACTACAGTGACAGGACCTGTAATTAGCCTGTACAGGGCTTTGGGTTCAATTCCCAATACTGTCAAAATGAAAAAAAAAATCTTATCTCCATATTTCTTATGGTAGGCACCAAAGAAAACTCGTATCTATAGAAACTAGAAAACCTACCAGAATTTTCTTAAACAGACACATTGTTTCATGTTTGCTTGAGCATTGTTAGGCAATAATACACTCAAAACTCGGGTTAAATTCACAAAAGCATCATAGTAAATGAAAGAAAGCAGATACAAAAGAGCTCATACCACATGTATCTCATGAGAAGGCACCAAAACAATGAAAACGAATCCATCTTACATGAGGCAGGGCAGCAGAGACCCAGAGGTGCTGACCAGATGGGAATGAGGAAACTTTCTAAAGCAATGCGGGATTCTGCATCTCCACTTCAGTGACAGTCTAACTTCTATACTGTCTTAAACGTGTGCACACTTTGTTGTTTGTAAGGAGTACCACTCCAGAATCTTAGGGTGCGTTTTGTAAAGACCTCCCTGTTTTCTCACTAGGAAGGTGTGCAGTAATGGAATAAAGTAAGTCTCGGCTGCTTGTAGGTTGCCCGTGCCCTCATGGACATCTCCACAGTCACGAGCATACAGGAAGCACTAATTAGAGTCATGAAGTTATTAATAACAGGAACAAAAGAAGGAAATGAGTGTGGGAGGGCGTTCTGGACAAAGTTGGAGGGAGGGCAATGACAGTTGATTCTAATCAAATATATTGTATAAACACATGGAATTTTCAATGAATAAATGTTTTTAAAGGAGGATCATAAAAATGAAATATGTGGGTAACTAGTTACTGTGTTTTAATGGATAAGATCCCCCCAGAGGCTCACGGGTTGGAACTCCCCTCCCCTCCCCCCATGTGTGTGTTTTGAGAGATTGTGTGTAGAACTCTAGGAGATAGGACCTATCTGGAGAAAGGTCCCTGGAAGATGAGTATTGAGGGTTTTAGTCACCCATTGACTATTTCATCCTGGCTTTCTGTTCCAGAGAGACATGGGGAAGCGGGGAATCCCAGCTGCCCACAAGTTTCCCTGGCTGTGGGACTGCCTGTCACCATGCCTTCCCTGTCTTTAGGGACTGTCTTCCCTCAAACCATGAGCCAGAGGAAATCACTTTCCACCCTTACATTGCTCCTGTCACAATAATGAGGGCAGTCATTTGTGCACTGGTCAGATGTCTGGACCACAAGGACATCTTCCTTCTGGTACATGTGAGGTTGTGAACACAGGCAGGGAGGATTAGCCCTGAGTTCCCAATGGGACGCATCTACCGTCTCAGTTTTCCAGAGGTTCGTGTGAAGAGTCTCCAGCTCGAACGGATGAGCTCTGTGATGGTACAGAAGTGTCCTGCACTCAGTAGAAGCTGTAATTCAACCTTTTTCCAGACAAGCAATAAGCAGTGTGAGACTTCCATGGCGTTGGGCAGTGGAAGGAAGCTGCAGGTCCTACCAGCCGGGCAATTAAGAGGGGAAACAGCACACACTCTACTGTGTACTCTCTGCTGATACGTTTTACACAGATGAGTAATAAACTGCAGAGGATTTTTCAATATTTCTTCATAAAATGCATCTTGTGTTAGAGAATTTTCCCAACTGGTGGCTAGTATAGGCATTTTGAACATGTTTAAGGTGGGCTGGAGAAAGCTATGATGTTCAATATGCCAGGGAGATTAAATGCATTTTCACTCACAGTAGTTCCTTCTTAGGATAGGTTTATAGAGATGTAATTCTGTTATGAATTGAGGGACACCCGTAGAAAACCTGTGCTTCACAGTCAACAAAGAATGCTTGGAACTAGACAGACAGAAGCTTATTTTGCTAAGGAATGGGTTAGAAAGGATGAAGGGAGAAGTTTCATTTAGTATGAGAGCCGTGCTCTGTAGTCATTTAGCAAACAGCTATGAGCTAAATGACTTTGCATACTCTTCTTTCCCAGAAGGAAGTGAAGAGAGAGATGGGTGGAATTCCAGTGTCCCTGGCAGCAGGATGGCTACAGGGATCCCTGATTAGCCTCACACATGCAGGCCAAATGAAAGCGGGAGCATTGGTCCTGAGTGCTAACATTTCTCTGGAGGCGGATGCACTCATTCCCAGGGTAATCTGACACAGCAAAGAATAGGAGCTGGCTTATCAACTGCCGAGAATCAGAAACAGACTCAGAGCACAATAGATCCAGTTTAGAAACTAAAGAAAACAGGATGATCAGGCAGGGGGTGGGGTGGGGACAGGGTGGGACGGGAAGTGTTAGCAACCTAGCAACCCTGGGGGGTGGCTGGCCTTCCTGCTGAGAGGCCACAGGCAGCCTTCTAGGTGACTTGCAGATTTTCCTCCAGCCCAAATTCACAGTTACTGGGGCCTCTTCATGTGTATCCCATAGAGCAACCCCTCATTCTCAGGTACTCACTGAAGGCAAGCTCCAAACCCCGGCCGTCTTTGCAAGGATTGCAGCATTATGGTACACTTCAGCAACGAATAGCATTGACATAAGCACTATGTGAATAAAATTCCCGTGAGTCAACAGTGTAGCCCAGCAGCCAACAGAAGGTGAACAAGGAGAACGGATTGTCTTTGCTCATCTTTACACTAACCTCAAATGCAAATCTCTAATTTACGTCAAGTTGGTCTACATATCACAAGAGAGCAAGAGAGCGATGCTTTGTCTAAGCTAGAGCCTTTTTTGCCTGCGGTTGGTGACAGTTTGGAAAATATCTGTGAGTGTTTAGAAAGATAAATACTCTTATTGTATAATCGCTAATGGAACTCTAAACGGTGCACCCTTTGGAGAAGCCCTTTGACAGTATGTACTAAGTGACTTCAGAATGTTTCATTTCCTTCAAATCAATCATGACATGAATCAATTTTTCCATTACATGATCCAAAGGAAATAATCACCCATGTAGAGAAGAATTCATATACAGGAGCATTTCTCAGAGCTAGAAAAAAATTACAAGCACTCAAAGGTTTAATGAAATAAAAAATGCTTACGCAACATATGGCATATTATAGAACATTATATATCCATTACAAATGATGGTATTGAGGGGTATGAGGGAATATTTAAAATGTATTGTGTAGTGCAAAGTCACCTAGATTTTATCAAACAAACTTGATAAAACTATGAATACAAATTTCAAAGAGGGGAAGCCTCAGATAAGTTCAGTTCTATATAAATGTGTTACAACTTCACAGCAACCATAAAAAAGATAAAGAACAATGAAACAGCATACTGGTTTGTAGGCATCGTCATAGCAAAGGTTATACGATTCAAAAATCTAAAGGAATACAGGAAGACTGAGGCTTGGGTAATGCTGTGGGGCAGGGCTGATGCTTCACTCTGGAAATCCTTCCCTGAGGACAGTTCACACAGGACCTGTGGCAGCACACATGAGGTGTTCAGTGTGATGGTGACAGCAATGGTGGGTAAGACGATGCAGAGAAACAGGCATACTGGACGCCGCCGCCGGAGAGGATAAGAAGACTCGTAATTACTACGAAATGACAAAAAAAAAAAAAAAAAAAAAAAATGACAATGTATGCATCAATATATCTAAGAAGTAGAATTTATGAAAAGGTAAAAAAAAAAAACCCTAAGATACTTAAAAGACATGCATATTAAAGAATACACAGATAAATCAATTCAATCAAATCTATGTATTAAAATGGTATCCATTTGACACAGCCTATTGCTATTTCTACCAATAAGCCACAGCCCTATCCTGTAAACAAGACTCTCTTATATTGACAGTCACCGATGAAACGGTGTATAACTGAAGGCGTATGTGTTCAGTGTTCCGTACCTGAGATTAGAAAGTTAAAGCCATATATTAAACGCATACATCAACACAGTGCCGCTTGGTAATAAATGTGCAGAGGACTTCAAGGGGAATGGAAACACTCTAATGTTATTGGGAGACTCTATCGATGTGACATTGTAAATGAGACACATAGGTGTGTTAGGCATATGGCAGTGTGGTGGTGGATCAGTGGACACTGGATGGGCACGGCGTGTTCGCGTTGTTGTAGCAAAATGGCCACAGACAGAGTGACTTCGGGGCAACAGAAACGTCTCTGCCAGAGTTCTACAGTCCCACTTGTTCAAAATCAAGTCACTGGGCAGGCACATTGTCTTGGAGGAGAAAAGTGTGTGTTTTGCCTTGTAGAAGGTGCTTTCATGCCACATACACAGCTCCCCGCGGTCTCACAGAAAGGGCGTTGTCAATTCCAATCACAAAGGCTTGGGTGACACGGTTTCATCACATTTTACCTTACAGGCCCATCACTCTGGTGATTACATGTTAGCATGTGAATTTGGGTGACTGGTAAAAAGCATTCAGACCATGGGAGCCCGGCAAGAAGCCCAAGACTCGGGAATTAAAGGGGCAGTGAGTGGATGCTGGAGACCCACTCTGTTCACGAAGCTTAGCTCGAGAGATCTAGGAAGTACAGTGACGAGACAGGAACTCCTCACGCTTGTCCCGCCTCACAAACACGGCCGGAACCAGCAAATACTATGCCCAGGGTCTGTTGGGAACTTCTGGAGTCCTGGGTGCACTAAGAGTTCTTTGGCTACCAGAAGCTTCGAGAGCTCCATTTTCCCAGGAAAGGGGTGTTTGGAGCAGTTGTATGAAGAGGAGCCCGGCGTCACACCAGTGAGTCTGAAGACAGCTGGCTTAACTGAGTGTGAAAGGAGAATGGTCAGATGTCACAGACAGTGGGCCAAACTATGTCCCTACCTCCTGGGTTCTTTTAGGGCTAGTCTTGTGGCAATATGACTGGGCACTGGGCACCCCGAATAAACCTAATTTCCCAGTATGCGCTGAGGTGTTTCGGATGAGATTAACACTGGATCCATGGACCTGGTAGGTTACCCTCCTCGTAGCTGGTAGACAATGTCTACTGAGCAGTTGTTTCTTCCTAACTGAGTATTTCCCCACCCCGGGGGGAGGATTGCGAGACTCAGGAAGCTAGCAAAACTTGCAGGCCTCCAGGAAGGGAGAGATTTACAAGCCTCCTCAGGGTCGCGTTGGCAGGCAGCGATGCTTGGGGGAGAGCAGAGTGTCTGGAGCAGCTGTCTTAGGTTGCGCAGTGAGCTTTAGAGAGGCCACGCTGAAGCACACCGCTGCCACTGCGTCCCACGGTCACACACGTAGCTCCAATAAGCGGCCTCATTGTCCAGCTAGGTTGGGTGACTCTGGCCTTCCGTCTGTCATTAGATGCTTATTCACAACTTCGCAAAGTTCTTCCACTAAAAACCAGAAATGGAGGAACACAGCCCCCTTTTCCTTTGCCCACTGGCTGGCACTGAAGCAACAGTTCTCTCCTGTCCTTGAGCTTAGATTAGACCGTTTGCCACCAATCTTCAGGTTGATGAAGATTATATCACGGACCTGTGTCTTGTCAAAGATAGAACTTGTGAGAGTCTAGACTTTGTAGATCTGTCTCTCTGAATGATCCCAATACAGATTTCTAAAGCCATCTACAGATTAATGGGATGGGGAGCAATAGCTATTAAGAGATTTGACGACATGCAGTAGGATAAAAGAGAAAAAACACCATGTAAAGAAAACGTTTATTTATACAGAGAAAAATGTCATAATAAATGGGAAAAAAGCCCCCAAGTGGAAAAGGGAGATGCGGAGACAAGGTATTTCCAAGTAGTCTTAAATTCTCTTCTCACTCCGTGTTTACATCGTTCCCGTTATTCTTCTCCATCACAGGCCTTGGGCTAGAGTCTGGAGAGGAAAGATAGAAAACACCGTCTTGCTTTAAAATAGCTCATCATGGCTGCTCACAGCAACAAGAAATTGGAACCTCCCAGGATGTCTGCCAATAGGAGCTAGACAATGAAAATATGGCATGATTCACTCTTTGTCTTAAGCACACCCGGTCACACAGATGCACATCCACACAGGCACACACATGCATGCACACATACAGGCATGTGCACACTCACACACATACATACACACAGATGCACACATGCAGGAGCACACATACGAAACTCCCATATTCATGCACATACACACACGCAGGGATTTTACTGAGCTTTTAAGAAAAATAAAATTGTTAAATATGTAGGAAAATATACAACTAGAAAGTATTATAGCAAGCAAGGTGACTCAGTCTCAGGAAGAGAAACACTCCACGCTGTTTCATGTGCAACCTAGGTTTTGATGTTTGCATGCATGTAAACGGGATGGGAGGGGGATAGCGACTGTGAGTGAGGAAGGAGAGGTGTTTCGGGAGAAACATCAGCTGTAACATGGAAGTGGTTGATCACATTCACCCCAGCTCTTTCACTCAGCCCCTCTTAGGCCCACTGCTACCTCCCTCACCAGCAACTGCGTCTTCATGCTTATTTCATTTTAACCCATTACTCTGACCTGTGGTACCCATGTTCTCATGGTTGTGGGACCATCTTCTCCTATCTGCCTCTCCTCCATCCTAGAGGAAGCAGCCAGTCTTTCCATGACACATAAGAGCACGTGATCACCTTTCCCGTGCACAGAGCACTCACTCCACCAGGGGACCACCCTGCGTCTTCTTAAAACCATTCTGTTTCCATCTCCCAGGGAACTAATCAGACCTATCCCCTCAGGAACCATGAAAAAGTGGAGCAGAAAGACTGTCAGGGCATAACAGGATTACACACATGTGAACAGACAGCAGGGTGTACACACATGTGGACAGACAGCAGGATGTACACACATGTGAACACACAGCAGGATGTACACACATGTGAACACACAGCAGGATGTACACACATGTGGACAGACAGCAGGATGTACACATATGTGAACACACAGCAGGATGTACACACATGTGAACAGACAGCAGGGTGTACACACATGTGGACAGACAGCAGGGTGTACACACATGTGGACACACAGCAGGGTGTACACACATGTGGACAGACAGCAGGGTGTACACACATGTGGACAGACAGCAGGGTGTACACACATGTGAACAGACACCAGGGTGTACATACATGTAAACACACAGCAGGATGTACACACACGTGAACAGACAGCAGGATGTACACACATGTGGACAGACAGCAGGGTGTACACACATGTGAACACACAGCAGGATGTACACACATGTGAACAGACAGCAGGGTGTACACACATGTGGACAGACAGCAGGGTGTACACACATGTGGACAGACAGCAGGGTGTACACACATGTGGACAGACAGCAGGGTGTACACACATGTGGACAGACAGCAGGGTGTACACACATGTGGACAGACAGCAGGATGTACACACATGTGAACAGACAGCAGGGTGTACACACATGTGAACACACAGCAGGATGTACACACATGTGGACAGACAGCAGGGTGTACACACATATGGACAGACAGCAGGGTGTACACACGTGAACAGACAGCAGGATGTACACACATGTGGACAGACAGCAGGGTGTACACACATGTGAACACACAGCAGGGTGTACAGACATGTGGACAGACAGCAGGGTGTACACACATGTGAACACACAGCAGGGTGTACACACATGTGGACACACAGCAGGGTGTACACACATGTGGACAGACAGCAGGGTGTACACACATGTGGACAGACAGCAGGATGTACACACATGTGAACAGACAGCAGGGTGTACACACATGTGGACAGACAGCAGGGTGTACACACATGTGGACACACAGCAGGGTGTACACACATATGGACAGACAGCAGGGTGTACACACATGTGAACACACAGCAGGGTATACACACATGTGGACAGACAGCAGGGTGTACACACATGTGAACACACAGCAGGGTGTACATACATGTAAACACACAGCAGGGTGTACACACATGTGGACAGACACCAGGGTGTACACACATGTGGACAGACAGCAGGGTGTACACACATGTGGACACTCAGCAGGGTGTACAGACATGTGGACAGACAGCAGGGTGTACACACATGTGAACACACAGCAGGGTGTACATACATGTAAACACACAGCAGGGTGTACACACATGTGGACAGACAGCAGGGTGTACAGACATGTGGACAGACAGCAGGGTGTACACACATGTGGACACTCAGCAGGGTGTACAGACATGTGAACAGACAGCAGGGTGTACAGACATGTGAACACCATACATGTCTTTTGCTTATATATCATGGTTTTTATTTTGCATTTTTAGAGGATTTCTCTGTGTAACAATGCATGTATCTCTGTCTCTCTGTGTATTTTTTGCCACTTTCCTTTTGTTGCTTGGTTTTTCCAGGTTTGTTTTGTTTCTTCTTCTCGTCCCCATTATTATTATTATTATTATCATTCAGATTCCTGTTTTGTAATGAGAGCAAGAAAAGGTGTGGATATAGGGAGGGCCTGGGAGGCGTTAGGTGAGGGCAATGTTCTGTAATATTCCATTTAGGCCCTGGATATTTCGGGGTCTCTCTCTGTCTGCACATTGGACAGCTACGGGTTTTGTGCCCCATAAGCAGTTATTATAGTCCATTTCCTTACCACCAATGCTTTTGGTTTTATTTCTTTACTTATCTCTTCTCCATTATCTCCCAATTCTCAAGTACAATATATCCCCAATGTATCAATACTCTTGATGTGTGTGAGGTTAGTGCTTTGCTCGTGGAGGAGAAAAAGCATTTGTTGAAGGGATAGATGAATTTAAGAATTTGACAACAATAATTTCGGAAAATCATTAGGCCTCAGCTAAGGATTGGTTGGTTATTGGTCCTTTCTCTAAGTCACCAGGTATTTCTGTAATGGCCAGTGAGTGTCAGTCATTGGTGTAGGAGAATCGGTGGTAAATAAAGCAGACTTCCTGTGCTGAAGGGGTCACAGTCGACAAGAACAAGGCCAGTGACATCATGGTGGGGAGACATGGGATGCAGGCACAGAGGATGCCCGATGTCATTTACGGGGTCCCATAGCGTTCACGTGTACCTACGTCTAGATGAGTCCTGACTGAGAATTCCAGAAAGATGGGAGGCAGCAAGGACTTTGCAGCAGAAACTTCTGACCAGTCAGCGAGAAGGCCACACCCTCCAGGCGTGGTACTGCAGAACCAAAGGCACCGTTCACAGGGCGGGTGAGAGAGCGGCTTCCTTAGGCTCCCGGATGAGATAGGAAACGGTTACGATCAAATTATGGTGACTTTTATGCCCAATGATGGCTCAAACAGCAAATTGCACTAAGTTTTTAACCTCAATCAAAAGGTTTTCTTCTTAGATTTAACTTTATAATTAAATTTCTTGTTTTGGAAAGAATTTTTTTTTTTCATAATCCCTCTGCCCCTTCCTGCCCACATGTGCACAACCAATCTACTTGAGGAAAAACTACACATGGGCTTCCTCCTTTCCCGTTCCAGGCACCCACAGGTTGAGTTGTAGCACACACAGTGAGTCCAGAAGAACGGGACTTGCCCACAATCACCAAGCAGAGGGTCTGTCCGGTTCTATTTATGAGTGTGTCCACTTATATACTTGTTCTTTCACAGCTTCATTGGTAACAGATATGCGTTGACCACGTTCTGCCTTATCTGCCCCTTTCATCTGCTGCCCATCCACCGGGCATTCTCCCCACAGCTCCCACCCACTTCTCTATGTCCTTTGTGGTGCTCTGTTCACCTAGTTTACAAGACTGTCCTTGCACTCACCGAATGGCATGATTACCTGTTTGAAAACTCGTAGAGATCATTACAGTTGAGGAGTAGACACCCATCATACTTGTTCTAGCGAATGCTACCTTCCTAGGCAAAGACGTGCAAACAATTAAAAACTTTCAGGTTGCAGAAATGAACTCCCCCTTCGACAGAAAACAGTTGACATTCAGTCCTGGCTCAGCTGCCAATAGTTGCCCCAGAAAAACCATTTAGCTGCTTTGGGCCACAGTTACAGCATCTGTCAAAGCCAAATCAATAATATTTACTGAGTGGCCACAAGGCACAAGGGCCCCCGAGTGAGGCTCTAAGGTTGTCGAGGCAGAGTCAAAAGCTTTACTCACCGAAAACTCATGACATAGCCGAGCAGCACTGAGACCAGGGCAGGCGATAGCAGCCAAAGGACAGAACAGTTGCCTGTGTCTGGGGAGGTAACATTTGCAGGAGGAGAAGGAAACTCATATGTATGTAACTGAATCATCAGGATTTATATCCGGGGGACTCGAGGCAATGGTTTCCAAAGCAGTAGCTGAAATTGCCTTCTCAGGCTGGGTGCTTGGAAAAAATCCCTTCCCTCTGTTTGCTTCTCTTTGTTTACATTGAATACTGTCATGTGTGTGGCGTGTGGGAACTGGGGAACTGATGTGCTTCCATGGCACAGTACATGGGCACACACACACACACACACACACACCCACACACACAGACACACACCACACACACACAGACACACACACCACACACCACACACACACAGACACGCATGCACACACACACACAAACACACACTGCACACACACACATGCACACACACACACAAACACACACACACGACACACACGCACACACACAAACACACACACACAGACACACACCACACACACACACACACATGCACACACACACATGCACATACACACACATGCACACACACACACATACACACACGCGCATACACACACGCACACACACGCACCATAGCAGGCAATGTCCTTTTTCCTTAGTGACACATGGCTACTGTATACAGAGACAAGGAAAATGCTGGATATGTGGAGTGAACCTCTCTTCCACACTCAGTCCTGTCTCCACCCATGTTTTAAGGCCTAGAAAGATATTTTTAGTTTGGTAATACAAGTTATGGCTTAGGCAAAACACCATACTCATGAAGACAGGATAGGCAATGAAGCACGTTCTGCCAAATACAGATGGACATTGTGATGCAATGCTTACCAGGCAGCTGACCTTGCACCTGAATCAGGCAGCTCACAACTCTGTAGCCCCAGCTCCTAGGACTTGAGGTCCTCTTCTACATTGAGGCCTGCGCAATATGCTGTCATTGAGAACCATACTTAGGTCTCTCTCTCTCTCTCTCTCTCTCTCTCTGTCACACACACGCACACACACACACACACACACACACACACACACACACACACACACACACACCTAACCGTAGTAAAAGAGACACTACAGCTTTGTATAACCCGAGTCTGGATATATCACAAACAGTAATTTGAATGGTTTGTGACTTTTTTGTGATTTTTTTCCTATAAATTTTCCTACGGTGTCTGATTCGAAGAATGCAACTATCACAGAGCAGAAGCTGTCTGACCAGGGAGCGCTTTGTCTTAATGGTGGGGTAGCTCCCCCACTGCGCACAGTGGAATATTCCAGAATAAAATGCACCATGCTGTCCTGTCTTAAAGCACGGCCCAGATATGCTCTCACTCAGGGACTGGCTCTGTTAGGAACCAAACCCTGGAGAGTGCCCCTGTGTGCTCAGGGCATCTACAAGGTTGGAAGGTTCTTGAACGGCCCGTTGAGAACAGTTTCTGGGGCATCAGTGTCTCTGAGGCATCATAAATCCGCAGCAATCTCCTTTGGGTCAGGACACACCGAGTGGACCTCAGCTGGACAAGGCCCCAGGAGACTTAAGGGATTAATAACTGTCAGTCCCCTCTGTCCACACGGTGACACAGCTTGACGGTGTCTGTGGCACACCAAACGCCCCTCTTTGTCGAGCGGAGTTAAATTACCTCTTCTCTCCTCCCGTGGTGCTTTTCCCAGGGTCTCTTGTCGAGCTAACACTAATGTATTTGTCTGAGTCTGCCCCATTCAGTTTTCCACAGAGGTTACAAAATTAAAACTTGTCAGTTCCCATAACTGCCTGACCTTTCCGATGGGAAAAGTTCAGAGCCTGGCCCTTTGGGGCTGCACCGTAATTCTGCAGGAGCAGCTGTGTGGCCTCCAGCAGTCAATGTAAATATTTTAACAGGTAAATAATCAGTCCTAGAGCTCGGTCCAATGAACTACGAATGTGGAGCAGGGCACAGGATGGCCCATGAAGAGCTGTGAAAGGAAAACTCCACGGCTACAGGTGTAACTCATCTGTGAGACTTCTGGTCTGACACACAGGCAGTCCTGGGCACAATTCCCAGAACCTCACAACTCAGTTTCAGGGCTGTACACCCTTAGTCCTGGTTCTGGGAAGTTCAAGGTCATCCTTTGTACGCGCCTGTCCTCGCCAGCAAGGAAGACGCGACTCCGGGTAGATCTTCTTCATGCAGTTTTAATCAGGATCCTTTAAACATGTTGCTTCTGGCCCGCAGGGAGAGAGAGAGAGAGAGAGAGAGAGAGAGAGAGAGAGAGAGAGAGAGAGAGAGAGAGAGAGAGAGAGAGAGAGAGAGAGAGCCAGGGGACCCCTGCACAGGCTTAAATACCCTTGCCTTAACGGGAAGGTGTAAGGCGGAAGCCAGCGCCACTTTAAGGCATGGCACTTCGAGGCTCTCTACAATCCTTGGCTGCATACGTAGTTTGAACCCAGTGTAGGACACCTTGGACTCCTCACTTCCCCAGGGTGTGCCATTTATACAATGAAACCTTTTCAGAAGAGGAGCCCATCAGTGGGAGGAATAAATTCTAACACGGGCTTTGAAGGGGTTTACAAATGGGGGTGTATACACGGCCGCTGTGATTCCTGGGCTCTGCACGTAGGCTCTCTCAGTTGGGTGGGCAAATGTAGTCTTTGAAAGGGATTTGAAAACAGAGTTTTCCTCATTCTCTCAAGTCAAGAAACGTTCTAGAGAGAGAGGAAAGGAGAATAAGCGGTGAGGTTTCCGTGTTCTGGAGATCTCTCAAAAGCCCAGTTATCAAGAGACCTGAATAAAATGGAAGTTATTGTGGCAAGATCCTTGTCAGGAAACTTTATGAAAATAGATGTGTGCAGCAAGTAAGAACGTGGAATTGAAACTTGCCTCTGAGGCGGCTGGATTGTCAATAAAGGCACTGGGGGCCACAGACCGGCGAGGAAGGCCTTACAGACACAGCGTGCCAGAAGCAGTGAACAGAAGAGCCACAGTCAAATTTCCAAGCTGGGCACAAACATTAATTTAAGATGGACTTAAGGACTAAATAGAAAAGATAGCCCCATGGCACTTAGGGGAAAAAGGTAAGCCTTCCTGACTTTGGATCTGGCAAAGCATTCTTAGATATGACACCGAAATCATAAAATCAGGAGAAAAAAGAGAAATGGCACTGTGTCAAAGTGAAAATCCTGTCTACAACGCGGATGTGATCACAAAAGAGGAAAGACAGCCCACAGAACGGAGACAAGAAACAGAGGCCATATGCTTGATTTTATAAAAATATATGATCTGGTA
Source organism: Cricetiscus sungorus (assembly GCA_030556225.1). Lineage (NCBI taxonomy): Eukaryota > Metazoa > Chordata > Mammalia > Rodentia > Cricetidae > Cricetiscus > Cricetiscus sungorus. Next base: position 57,569,593 of record JANBXA010000741.1, on the reverse strand, counting down.
TTTAGGACAGGAAAGGTATTCTGAGAACTCACAAAACAGAAGATAAAAAGCCTTATTAAAGCTAAAATTATGAGCAGAAGGGGTTAGGGAGATAGCATGAGGTCCTGAGTTCAATCATCGGCATAAAATCATAAATGCCTGGACACGAATACTTTCCCCATCGAGGGAGAGGGACAGGGGAAGGTGGGTCTCAGCAGCTGGCTGCCTGGTCAGTGTAGCCACTCAGGAGCTTCAGCTTCAGTGAGAGACTCTGCCTCAAACGGCAGAGCGTGAGGCCAGTGAGGTGGACTGGCAGGGCAAAGTGTTTGTTACTAAAAACCATGACTTGAGTTTCAACCTTGGAACCCAAACTGACAGGAGAGATAGACCCCTCAAAGCTGTTCACCAATCCCTACACAAGCATGTGTGAGAATGCACACACACACACACACATACTCATACACACACACACTCACACACACTCACACACACATACACACACACATATACACACACTCACACACACTCACACACACACATACACACACACTCATACACACATACATACATACACACTCACACACACATACACACACATATACACACACACATACACACATACACACTCACACATACTCAGACACACATACACACACACATACACACATACACAAACTCACTCTCACACACACATACACACACACTCACACACACATACTCACATACACACTCACACACACTCATACACACACACTCACTCACACACACTCACACATACACACACATACAACACACACACACACACTCACACACACAACACACTCACACATACATACACACATATACACACACACTCACACACATACACACACACTCACACACATACACACTCACACACACTCACACACACATACACACATACATACACACACTCACATACTCTCTCACACACACATACACACACAGACACACACATACACACTCACACACACACTCACACACACATACACATACACACATACACACATAGTCACACACATACACACACACTCACACTCTCTCACACACACACTCACACACACAGACACACATACACACACACATACACACACGCATATACAAACATACACACACACATCTATAAAAATCCATTTAAAGGAAGTATCGATACATATAACAACATATATAAACCTTAACACCAACAGCTTAAGTAAACAGAGCCAAGAACAAAAGTTGCATATGTTAAGATTCCATTTCCATGCGTGATTCAAAACAGATCAATCTGTATGTAAACGCAGAAAGTGATTTGCCGTTGCCTAGAGCTTGGGAGAGAGGAGTTCAAAAACTATCTGTTCAATAGGTGTGGGGTACATTGGGGTGAGGAAAAGCCTTTCAAGCCAGATGAAGGTGATATTATGTGATGGCGTTGTTTCTTCTATGAAGCTTGTTTCATGTTATGTAAGAATTACTTAAGAGTTTAAAACCCACACTGTTTACAGATTCTAGCACGGTCCTAAGTTCTACAGAAGAGCCTGTCATTTGGGGGAGCATTCAGACTTTACAAGGGAAGAAAGCATGCTTCTAAGAGTCAGTCTGAATGAACCCAGACAAGCCACACGTGAGACGCTTCTACACACACGGTCCTATAGGGGAGTCACATGCCCAGAGGCTGTGTCTACGCACTCACATTCCCAGGAACGCCCTGGAATGCCGCCCTGGCTGTTCACGTTGCTTCCTGGTAGGACTTAGCTGCACTGCGTGTTTTCTGCTTGAGACTCAGCCAAGCAAGAACAGTGACCAGAAAAACGTAACAACGAGTGATTTCATCCCTGCTGTTGTGAGTCAGTTCTCCAATGCACTTATCAGACTTGCTCTCCGCGGCTCGGCTCAGCCATCAGCCCCTCTGGGTAGTCTCCCCAATGTCCTTGGGAGAATTCTTCATCTCCAGTGCTAACTCAGCATGTGCACGCCATCATCGCCATCTCCCCAGGCCATTGTGAAGGCTCCGTGCCCAGGACAATGCCTAGTGTTTAAGGAGTATCAGTGCAATACCCTTGCATGAAAACATCCTTGCCAGGTTGCAGCACCTTGGGTGTGTGTGTGTGTGTGTGTGTGTGTGTGTGTGTGTGTGTGTGTGTGTTGTGGAAGATACTTCATATGCTATCATTGTACCAGCTGACTGGCTGTCAGTGCCTGTGGGGACATCATTCTTACTGCACTCAAGTCTTTATCCTTAGAAGAATAAACTCATCTTCAGAAACCAAATAATTCCAGCTAATTCTGTCAGCAGAACACTCTGGAAGCTACTTTATGTGAAGGCAGCTTCCTGAGTTTGAGGTGGGGTTGGAAGCCATCAGTTCTTAGTAGCATTGCCCTGTGAGAGAAAAATAGTAAAACACGGGGAGGGAGACACAAGAGTGTCAAGTCAATCATGGAAGCAGTGATCCATCCCCATCCCAACAGAGAAGTCCAGTCCTTTAAATATATGTGCTGAAGGAATTCTGTAAGTGACTAGGAAAGTCTGCAGAGAGAGGGGGGAGTTTACTGTGGAGAGAGGCTCTCGATAGTAGACGTCTCAGAGGCACAGAATGTGGGGACTGAGGTTGAGCTAGACGGCAGCATACACATTACAAGCTGGCACCTGAGCTCAGGAATGGCCAGCTCACCCCAACTCAGATTTAAGGTTTGAAATATCCCTCTTTCCCTCTCTCCTTTGGCATCGTTACTGCCACTGCTTATAACACTCCTTGTTCCCAAGAACCTTCCAATGATTCTGTCATTCTTTTCTAATAGGAGGGGCCATGGTGTGTGTGTGTGTGTGTGTGTGTGTACTCACAAATGTGAGCTGCTACAATTGTTTTCCCTGATGACTTATATTGGGACTAATCTGTCCAAGCTACAAGAAGCCATTTGGCTTAAAATGTTCCTTTACCTTTTTAGCTCATCTAGTTGGTTGGTATTAGAAACACTATTGCAGAGTAAATGTTAACTGAGTGTGATAATTGCAGAACAATTACAGGAAGCTAGGATTTGCCATTCAGATGACAATCAGTGGGTTAGGTGAGTCACCACTGAGTGGCTATTCGGCCAATGTGCACTCTGACCCAATGATAAAATCAACACAAAGATGTCACATAGTGCCACCATGTAATAATTGTAAACCACATCAACGTTTGACCATTCCTCCTTGACATGATGTATCGTTTTCTTCTCCCACAGCCTCACCCCTGTTGGTAAACCACCTACTTGGGTATGTAACAGATTTGGCACATTCCCCAACTGCTTATCATGAAAGTGTAGAAACAGAGTATTTAGGTCAAAGGAGAAGTTAGGTATCACTTAGCAGTATCTTTTGTATTTTTCATAATTCTTTTCTTCACAAAACAGAAACCTGAGTATTGATTGGTGGAGGTCATGTTTGTCAAACATGACCTTGTCTTGGAGGCATTTCGGTCACGGAGAGAATGCTCAATGACCTTCTGAAGGTCACACCAAGGGTAGTCTGAGCGGAATCCATGATATCTGTAGATGATTTTTGTCCCCAAGCGGTGTGCGGCAGAATTCATGAGACTCAGAAAAGGCACGTCCTTGAATGCTTTCAAGCCTTTGACAACAAACAATTTTCTTTTTTTCCTGTATGATGCTTCTTGTAGAAACTTACTCTGGGTTTTGTTTGTGTCCCGTGGGTCCTGGCTGTTTCTTGGAGCTTTGCATTAGGGTCTTTTCTCCTCCAGAACTTAGCACAGAGACTTTGAAAAGCAGCACAACTGCATTTTGAGGTCTGTAGTTCAAAGCTAATCCCACCCCTCTTCTCTCTTGGTGCCCAAGCTGTGGCAGTCCCCCAACACCATCTCAGATAACTTTTCATTAAGCTGAACTCATTCAGTCATGACTTATGGTTTGTTTTTTTTTGTTTTGTACATCTGAAGTTCTATTTATAAACCATTGAGTCACGTGGACTGCTGGATTAGAGTCTAATTAGAGCTGAACATCACAATATGCTTGCTCCAAACCTTTACATTGAGCTCACATGAGGGGGCCGGGATAATTGCCTGAGGAGGTCAATTAGTTGATCTCCCCAACCCCCACATTTGCCTGCTGATTTCATCCCATGATGCATTTTTCTCCAAAAGCCCCCAAACACAATTTATACCTTGGCCAGTTCTTGGCCAGCTTAATGGCAGAGTATGTGTTGCAATTGATAGGTGTCATGTGCCACACAGACGTCTGCTGTCACTGGAGATTTAGGGAATGGTTTGCACGGGGTCCAGTCAGAACAATGGGCTATCATCTTACAGTCTTCTGGTGGAATCAGCGTTCAGTAGCCTGGTCTCCCTTCTTGCTGCATTTCTGGATGGACTCCAGGATTCAAATAAAGGAATAAGAAATAGAAATCAAATAGAAATTCAACCACTGGAGTCAAGGGCAAGCGAAATTGATTTTAAAGGGCTGGCTTCCAGCCACAGACGCAGGGAAGCCAGGAAGGAGACTATGCCTGCAGCCTCAGGAAAATCACAGCAACTGTAGAGGGAGATGTTCATAATGGGAAGCAGACCTCTGTGGTTCATTTTTAGCACGCCCAGTGTGCTGGAAGCTTCGATAACGACACACTCCTGGAAATTAAAGAAAAAATTGCTCCCGGAGAAGTTCTGCCTGCCTACAATGTAGGCAGAGGTGCTCAAATCAGGGAAAATACGAGAGCGGGGAAAAGAAAAGAGCTCATAGGCCTCAGTTACATTGTCCCCCAACCCCTGTGCTTCCTAAGCCAAGAAACCTGTCCTGTGTAAATAGGCCACCCAAACATGGATTTTGCAACCCAACCCGCAAAAGAGAGCTGCTGTAAGAAATTTGTTGGGAGGCAACATAGTCTTGTGGCTAGGAGGGGATAGTTCTACAGCTGGAAAACACAATGTCTGATGTTGGTCTTTCTACCTTCCTCGCTATAGAAAACTGCTTGCCATCTCTGAGCCTTCATTTTTTTCAATTTTAAGATGGGAGTCATAATAGTATATACATGACACACACAAACATATAGAATCATTTAAAAGTTGCTCAAGTCAGTATTTGAATTTAAGATACACATACGATTTTGGCTATATTCTTATTAAATATTAATATTTTAGCCATGTCTTTAGTCATTGGTTTAATTGCTGTCAAAACTTGTCACCCCAAAATATCCACACAAAGAATAAATTAATAAATTAATATCAGCTTACTTATAATTGTAAGGTCTAAAGTTTACCTAATAAATCTTGTAGAGGAAAATGAAATAGAAAATGGTTGTGAGGTTATGGTAAACCTCAAAGTACAAGAGGAGGCTCTTCCAAGAACAAGTCATAGAGAGCACTTGAAAGCTGCTCTGCTTGACAATTAAAGTTGTAGGCATACAAAGCAATATAAGGATGAAGAAGTAAATCACCAAGTAGGGAAACGTACTTGTAATACCACAAAACATCACTGTTCAAGCAAGCCTTAAAAAAATTACTGCAGCCCAATAAGAAAATGTGAGATGACACAAAACCAGACAAAAGATCTGAAGAGGTTGTGTTAGCTCACACAATAACCAAATGCTCAGTTCAAAGAGGACTCAACATCAGTTGTCACCGGAGAAACATAAATGGCCTATTTGCCCAACCAAAATACACTGATGACTAAAGATGAAAAGTCACAGGACAGCAAGGACAATCAATGAGCAATTGGATGGATGACGGTGTGGAGAAGGTGTGAGAGTCAGAGAGACCATTCGTGCTGGAAAACCAGCAAGCAGCATGCCAAACTTGACCCTCGGCACTTACGGCTTCATTTCTAGATGCTCATTTCACAAGTCAGGGGCTTCAAAATGTGTGTTTAAGAATGTTCATACTGGGGCTGAAGAAATGGCTCCGCTGTTAATACAGTTTGACACTCTTCCAAATCTTGAATTTGGCTCCCAGAATCTATGTCATACAGCTCACAAAAACACCTGTAACGCCCCCACCCAACCCCCATGCAAGCACGCGTGCGTGCGCGTGCGCGCACACGCACACACACGCAGACACACACACACACACACAGACACAGACACAGACACACACACACACACAGAGATACATACACACAGAGACACACAAACACTCAAGCACACACACACACACAATGTATCTTTAAAATTATCTATATTAACATTATTGTTAACAGCTACAATTTACAACCACAATTCCAAGACAGAATCAAGAAATATATTGATTGATGACTCTTGACTTCATTATTTAATGAAATACTCTGCAGGCACAAAAATGAATAGTCTCACACATACACAGAGTTTCTCTCTCTCTCTCTCTCTCTCTCTCTCTCTCTCTCTCTCTCTCTTCACACACACACACACACACACACACACACACACACACACACACACATAGTCACCATTGATCAAAAAACACTGAAGACCTTTATAGAATTTTGCACGGTGGTAATATGGAGAAAAGTGTTAGTTATCAGCGGGGACAAATAGGAGTGTTATAGCAGGCAACTGTTTTCAGACAATGCAACGTCTACTTTATTTTATTATTTAATGTTTATGAGTCTTTCGCCTGTCTGGGCATCACTCACGTGCCTGGTACCCATGGAAGTCAAAAAGGCATTGGGTGCACTGGAACTGGAGTTACAGAGGGTTGCGAGTTTCCACGAGGGTCCTAGGAAACAAACCAAGGTCCCCTGTAAGAGCAGCCAGTGCTCTTATCCACCTAATTCTCTCTCTTTTCCCTTAATATAATTTTTTTCTTCATACTCTTTCTCTTCCTCTTCTTTTTACTGAGAATTCTGAGCATGCCATACTTCACTAATGATTTGTAATTACCATCAGTAGGGTCAACAAAATTTAAAAAATGCACTGTATAACAACGTAACCCTTCAAGTGTTAGCATTGGTTATCAGTGTTTCATTTCTGAATTCTGGGTGTTCATTCTGAGCATATGCATACACTCACCTGCGTGCTACTTGGACGGACATGGATGCTGTCTGTCCTTTGGCTTGTCACCTGCCTCTCTCTGGACACTTCCACGGTGGCTGACATAGAGTAGTAACTCAATAAACATTTACTAGATGCATGAATGAATAAATGGCTTGCATTTGGTAATTTAAAGGAAAGTTAATTTAATACTGTATTTGAGGACCGGGAAAATGAAATGGGCTCCTTCCCGGGGGTGCAGATGTTATGATTGATCTACTTTTATGTGGCCTCCTGCCAGTTTTTCTCAAGCAGGGTTTGTAATTGGAGAGAGTGAGTGTATGAGCAACAAGCCATGTGAGGCCATGAGACATAAAGGAAATTAATTTCAGAGCCCACCAAGATATCTCAGTCACTATCAGTTAACAGGATGCCCAGGTTATAGCAAACACAATTCTCAGGCAATTTCTTCTGGAAACAAGAAATCTATTTTCCTAGGAGATCTCTCCAAAAAGTTGAATGGGGTTTCTTACAGGGAGAAGTTTTACAGTAAATGAAAAATATTAATAAAAAATAATAGAGGGAAGGATTTCAAAGGAAGAGATAGTGGCTTGACATCCTAGACGTCACTCTATATTGAACACCTAGACAGCTGGGGTGAACTTTCTGGACATTGTAAATTCAACCTTATTTATTATTTGCATACAGCATGTATTTCCCAACTTACGACTACAGCTACTTCTATTCAACAACATCCTTTTCTCTGATTTCTATGTCAGCTTTCCTCTTCTTAAGCTGAATGTGTTCTGTATGAAATGAAGCCACAGTGTAATAATGTGTCTCTCTTGTGTTAAAAAATTCCTCAAAATGGGCTGGGGAGATGGCTCCATGGGTAGATCACTTGTCATGAAGACATATGCACCTGAGTTTAGATGTCCAGAAACCACAAAAATGCAGACATAGTAGCTGTCATCAGAGCTCTGCAAGATGAGAGGAGACAAGAGAATTCCCAGAAGCCCACAGGCCAGCTATCCTGACAAATCCAACAGTTACCAAGAAATCTTGTCTCAAAGAATGTAGAAGGCAAACATCACCATCTAAGTTTGTCTTTTGACTTACATACATGTGCTATGTCATGCATGTTTCCACATTTTCAAACACAAACATACATATACACATACAAACATACACACATACACAAAAATGATAAAAATTTCTTCATTCTTCATTTCTAAAATCTGATTAAACCAATTTTAATCTGGCCAATGCAAAATTAAATTAATCTTACGTTTTCTAGTAGATAAATGCACATACCATAGGAACATCACAGATGCAAAAGAAATTAGATCAGGGTTGGTGTGGAGTGCTACTTTTTGATGTTAGCCTCTCCATCTTAGGGGTCAGGGTAAGTTAGACCAGACTAGACTCTGAACCCAGGCTCTGTTGCTGTGGCTTAGAGGGTGGCTGCAGGTCTCAATTTCTTCTTTTGCAAAACAAAAATTGTTAAAATTCTTAGTGCCACAGAATAGTTAATATTTGGTTTAACACAGAACAAACGGTCAAGAAATGGCATTGTCATCATGTTCACAACCATCGCTATAAACTTCTCAAAAGCCAGAGTGGCCAGCTGACATGAGCAAGCCGTTACCGGCCACCGGATTGGAGTGGCTTGGATATTACCTAGCTCAGACTGGACTAGTTTCACATCGATGCCCTTATGTATTCATCTGTGGGGGAGGGAGGATAGCTATGTTGACTGCCATATTTGATCTCGTCTCTGTAAAGTAACTCACCTCAACGCTTCATATTTCCATCTGCAAAATGGGGCTAACACCTACAGTTCCCGATATCAACTATTGTTTCTGATCCCTCTCTGACTTAGAAACTGGCTGTGGGAAGCAAGCACAATTGGACTGAGGAGATGGGGAGGTCCTGGGTTGCTGGTTGGAGGCTGTGAGACGGAAACCATTCTGTCTGACTGATTGCCTGGAGAACACCAGCTGTGCTAAGAGGATTGTTCCACTCCAGGCTCAGTTGTACTCCTAACAAGGGCCTGGGCAAGATGCTTTGTAGGCAGCATTTTCCCTGGGTGCCAAAGCCCGAACGTTCCATCTGGAGTCCTGTTTTTATACATTGCCCCACTTCAGAAATTGTTTTTATTTCTTACCTGGAGAAGCTCGTCACAATTTCTCTAGTTCTTTCAGGCTATGGGTTCTAAATACAAATTATTCAGCATAGGAGTTTTCTTAGTTGGGGTTTCATGGCTGCGAAGAGACACCATGACCATGGAAACTCTGATAAGGGAAAACATTTAACTGAGGTGACTTAAATTTTCAGAGGTTTAGTCCATTATCATTGTTAGTATCCAGGCGTCTGTGCCGGCCTGTCCTTGGGTTCTGACAGGGCACGCCCTCAGCTGCAGCCAGGAAGAGTACCACCTGTGCCACATTCACTACATTCCATTTTAAAAGGGTCCTGCCCACCTCCCATCCTCCTCTCTATTTCTCTCCCTCTCTCTGTATAGCTTCCCTCTCTCTCTCCTTTGCTGTCTCTCCCATTTTTTGATCCCTGTCACATGGCATCTTTCTGTCACGCACCACTTTCTTAAATTGCAACTATCATCATGGTGGGACATGGTGGCGTGCAGGCAGACATGGTGCTGGAGAAGGAACTTAGGTTCCTAAATTTAGGTCCCACAGGCACCAGGAAGTAAACGGTCATGCTGGGTGTGGCTTAAGCATAGGAGATCTCAAGACCCCCCCCCCCCCAGAGTGGCACACACTTCTTCTAACAAGGCCACACCTACTCCAACAAGGCTGCATCTCCCATTAGTGACTCTCCGTTTGGGGGCCACTTTCTTTCGAAGGACCATACATAGGGGTGCAAACGTACATGGACTTAACCACATTTCATATTTTTACGGAGACGCCTATGTTTTGAAAAGACTTAGTGTTTCCTTGAAAATAAGTAGTTTTACATGAAGATTAGTGTGCTGTGCCTCAGCTCTGCCTTCTGGTGTCTTTGTGTTTGCTTGCTTATTTTACTGTTTTATTATTTATTTAAATGGAGCTTCCTATAGTTTAGTTGGCCTCAAACTTTTACCTTGGACTTGATTCACTTTATAGCCAAGGATAGATGGCCCCTGACTCCTCATCCTCTTATCTCTACCCTAAAAGTACCAAGATTGTAGGAATATGACATCATAGCTATCTGTGTCTCACATCTTCAGTAGAAAACTCAGGCCGGGAGTCTGAGCAGCAGAAGCTTCTGGGTTTTCTCTTGTTAAATGGCGGTAGCTTCATGATGGAATTAGACACTGGGATCGGGAATTTTTGTGTCCAGGTTATATGCAGTGTGCATTTTCTTAATAATATAACACTACATATTTTAAGGTAGTTTTTAAAATATTTGATGAATAATTGAATAGGTAGCTTTTGAGAAAAGCAGGTCACCCTCCATGAATAGGTCTCCATCCCTCCAATCAGTTCGAAGTCTGAAAAGGAAAGAATAAAGTTTCCATTTTCTACAAGGCTGAATCTAAAACTTGTCCTTTCTTTCTTGTTCCTCAGACTTCAGACTTAAGACAATGAAATCAGTTGTTACCCGAGCTGGTTTTATCTCTGCCTTCCCACTCCTCTAATGTCTAATTCATGTTCCCTTTTTTCTCCTGGTTAATAGAAGATCTTGTGTTCCTACAGTCTGTGGCATCATGTTATTTCTTAGGAGCATTTGGAGGAATACCCCAAACCCACTTTTCCCCCATGAAATGTACCCGTTTCCCCACAAATTCATTTTCAACAATTACTGAAAAAGACATCACTTTGCATTTTCCTTTTTTTTTAATTTTTTACTTTTATTTTTATTTTACATATCAATCCCAGTTCCCTCTCTTTCCTACTCTCCCTCCCTCCCTCCCTCTCTTCCTCCCATCCTCCCTCCTTCCCTTTTCCCCTCTCTTCCACCATCTCATGACCCCTGACCACCCTCCCCTCCCATCCCCCCCACTCCACATGTAGGGTGATGCTTTCCAGGAAGGGTCATCTAAATCTGTCATATCATTTGGAGTAGTCTGATCACTTTGCATTTTCAAGACCACGGAACATTTCTTATCCAGGAGGCCGTTAGGCCGGCAGATTTCTCTGGTGGTTTACCTGAGCACTGGTCAGAAGGGGACAAGCAGTCTTAAGATGTGGTTAACTGGAGTAGTCTAAAAGTTGAGTATCTTAACTGGTTTCATGTGCTGTGATAAACACCAGGACCAGACGCTGATGAGAGATGTTATTCTGTAAATATGTTTCTCATACTGGTTAATGAAGAAAGCACTGTTGGCCAATAGGAAAGCAAGATAGGCGGGGCTAGGAGACAAGGAGGAAAGAGGAAGTAGTCAGGAGGAGTCAGCATGGAGAGACCAAAGAGAACAGCATGCTGACCCATCGCTCCCTGGTAAGATGAGCCACGTGGAAATACTTAGAATAGTAGAAATGGGTTAACCATTAAGACAGAGCTAGCCGATAAGGCATTAGTAACTGGCCAACAGCTTTATATCAAATACAGAGTCTCAGCGTGTTATTGGGGGCTGGCGTGGCGGTGGGCCCAGGCTGGCAGGGAAAATCCTGCTCGTAACAAAAGCCACGTGAAGAGGAAGGTTTACTTCATCTCACAGTTCTCAGGTAGCATTCTGTCACCGAAGGCAGCCAGGGCAGGTACGCAAGGCAGAAATATGGAGGCAAAGCAAAAGGACGGTGGGATGCTGCTTACTGGCTCTCTCCCCGTGGCTTCCCTGGCCTGACTTCTTACACAACTCAAGGCCACCTTGCCAGGAGGGGTGCTACCCATGGGCTTTGCCACCTCAGGTCAACCGTTGTTCAAGTTGCTTACAGGCCAACCTTATGAAAGCATCTTCTCTTTACAGGTAACCCTCACAAAAATGCCGTCGGGACGACTGTCCTCCTGTGGACTTGAAACACCTGTTCAATGCTATTAAACAATAAGCTTGCTTGTTCATTGCTGAGGTCTCTTATTAATGTCACAGCGTGAACATAACGTTAAAACTCTTCCAGTCTTTAAAAGTTCAGGCTCTCTCTAAGTTCAAAGCTTTTCTAAAACCGCCAAAGTCTCTCAACCATTGGTTTCTGCAAGATGAAAACACAAAAACAAACAAAAGAAACAAGTTAAATAATTTCTTATTCCAAGAGGTAAGAACCAGGGCACAGCGACAATCAAATAGAAACAAAATGAATACCCGGCGTTATAACACCCTGTGTCAGACACCTGCGATTTACTCTGTGTAGTTCCATCTCATGATTTTCCCTTAACTATATACACACAGCATCTATAGACTCAGGCCTGGGGCACTGTAGAGCGTGGGCTACTTCTATGAAAACCTAGAGGCTCTTTAATCTGTGAATTTAAATGCAGATGTGACATTAAGGAAAGTGTAGCCCAGAAATGCTAACTCATAGCTTGCTCTTAATTAGATCATGGGTGTCTTTACTCCTTGACAGATGCAAAGAATTTCAAATTATAATTAAACTTCCCCGTCCCTCGTGAGGAGGTGGCTTCGTATTCATTTTACAGATGAGTGAACTGAGGCCAACAGAAGACAAAGTTCTGTAGGGGAACTTGCAAATCTATGAGAAAACATTAAGGGAACCCCGTGGTTCTCTGCTGCTTGAGGCCCGAGAGACCACCACCAGCTCAGAATTCTGGCTCTAGAATATTAAAAGAAAGAATTGGGGCTGAAAATTTTACACTTCCATGCAGGCATAAAAATAGCTAAGTGAGTTAGGAAAAGGAATAAAGGGTGTTTGTGAGGATAGAAAGGGTCTTTATCAGGTGTTGTTTGCAGCACGATCACCTGGTCTCTCTAAATGTGCACAGTCATAAGATTCACCTGTGCTTTTTTTGTTTTTGTTTTTCTATAAACCAAGTTTTCGGGATTCTTTCCTGGCAGGATTTTGATCAAGTACATTGGGAAAGCACCCTATAAAATGATATTTTTTTAAAAACCCACATTTTTAAGGCAATATTTTGTAACTAGGAAAATTTGGGAAATTCTAGATTAATCACCATTCAAGTACTTCTGGAATGGATTCTAGATTTGCCTGGAATCAGGCTTTCTTCTCTCTTATATACCCAGAATGTACAGAACAGTCTTCAAAGTTCATTCCTTCCCCATAATCTGTGAGATGAAAAATGAAACTTCCTTTTAAAACTGTACATCTACTGTAGTTCAGATACTACAGCAAGGGACCAGGACCAAGAAGTTAGTGCAGACGGGCAGTTGAATGATGACTAGAATAACCTCAGGAAATATGATGATAGAGGTCTTCCCAAAGCATTGTGGGGAAGGAGCTGAGGAGGAAAGTAAGTCTGTATGAAAGGAAAGGTGGACAGGAAGGATATGGGTGTGTCTGTCTACACGGGTGCACACAACCAGACGAAATATCACAAACGAGGGAGTCTATACATAGTGGTGGGTGTATGTCTGTGCTACAGTTGTGGTGCTTTGGGGAAAAGGCAGCAAAACATCATGAAATCATTCCCAAGGCAAGGATGAATGAGGTATAGTCTGCTGAGGGTAGGGGTTACAGGTCCATTTATAATTCATGCATTTATTCAGGGCATTAAGTAAGTTCTTCGATTTATCAGCTACAAAATAATTCATGCAATACAAAACACTCTGTGAGCATTTTGCTTGGATGGAGGCGTGTGTATCATGCTGTTCACAGGAAGCCAGAAGATGTTGGATCACCTAGAACATGAGTTACAGATGTGAGTAAGCGGCTGTGCATGCTGGGATTCAAACCCAGATCCTCTATGCAAGAGCAATCAATGCTCCGAAGCCTTAAGCTAATCTTCTTACAAAACGGTCTAACAGCGTTTCCCACACCATTCAAGCTTCCGAGGAAGGGAAGTAACCAATAGTCCCGCCTACCTGCCATACCTGTGAACTTTAAAACTACCAACGTGGCATGACATCGCCAAGGGTGTGACAGTGGGGCACACATACACAAACACACATGCACACACGTGCGTGCACACACACACACACATCCATGCAAGCACACACACACATACTTACACACACACAGATACACTCAAGCACACCCAGTCACACAGATACACTCACACATGCACGCACACATGCACACAGACACATACACTCACACACACATGAACACATATGCACACACATCCATGCAAGCACACACACACACACTCACACTCACACACACACAGATACACTCAAGCACACCCAGACACACAGATCCACTCACACATGCACACACACATGCACACATGTACACAGACACGCACACACACACACACACACACACACACACACACACACACACACTGGTGGCAAACAACAGCTTCCTAATTGCACTTAGGGCCCTGCTTAACAAGGATAAAGTCAAGCCTGGTACTGGAACCGAACCAGCTACCCAGGCCAGTGAGACCCCGGGACCCTGGAGGAAAATCCACTCCCCAAACTCACCGACACAGCATAATCTCTAACTACATCCTACATGTGTATCCTTATACCCACAGATAATGAGAGGTCTCAGCCCTCATCAAGGGAGGATTTCCTTTCCACGGATGGACGGACCGTTAGAGAAAACTGCAAACAATCAAGGTGAACAGAAACTGACCACGTAGCACTCATGCACTCAGCCCAACCGTACCATGTGTCTACACCCAATCCTGCACCTGCGGCTCAGCACTCAGGCACAGGCAGGGCAGAAAGACTGCAAAGCCAGGGGTGCCGGAAGCTTGTTTGGAGACCTTAGCCTCCAAGAAACGTTAGGAAAAAGCTACCCCTATGTGCTATCACCAACAAGGCTGCCTAAATAAGACATGAGCAAGGACGACATCAAGAGTCACGCTAAAATGAAAGGGGGGGCGTTGATGGGGCCTCAACCCTAAACTGAGAAGTGCAAGCAACTAAGGAATGCTGAGAGTCAGAGAAATTGTCCTCCACAGGGAAGAGGCCCACAGTCCATTGTCCAATACCAAGTGCTCAGCTCTGAGATCGTACACACACAGGTGACATCAACAGGCCCATCAGGTTGCATTTATATATTTAGGAGAGAGTCTGTGTGTAACAACAATTAATAAAATAGGGGCCATGAATTTGAAAGAGAGCACGTGGGAGGGGTCATGGGAGAGGTGGGAGGGAAGGAAAGCAAGGAAACAGTGACATAATTATTTTAACTGAAATAGTTTAGAGATGAAAACTAAGGGTTTGTGAAAATCAGTGTTGCAAAGGGATTATCTGGTCTTCCGGATGGTTATACGTGCCAACAGGGAGTGGAGTAGAGAGGAGATGCAGACACGGTTGGGCTGGGCGTGTGCTTGTTGAGGCGCCACTTGGACCCTGTCCTGACAGGGCTGAAGAAGGGAGAATGTTCCAGACAGACGGGAAAGGACACATGAATGTGAGGGTCTCAGAATGCACCTGGCCATCTGGGAATAGATGGGAGCTGGGAGGGAGGTGGCATGGCAAGGGTGTGCTCAGAGATGAGGGGGACAAGATGACCCTGGTCAGAGGGGCAGGGACAGATGGGATGGGCTTCTTGAACCACTTTATGGATGTTTTTATGACAGAGGAAACCTCCGAAGGGTTTTAATTAATGAGTAATAATATCTTCTGACTTTTGTTTGGAACAAAACAAACAAACTTTCACCCTGTCTGCTCTGATGAGAGCAGCCTGATGTGGGGACTAAAATTTCAAATGGTTTGAAATCAGAGGGAGGACACTGAGGAATCAGGCATGGTGCTGTGATGTGAGAAGCAGGGTAGGCTTCTCACAGCGGATGGGGCGCAGGAAGGCAGAGTATTTGTGAATTCGAGGGCGTGGTAGGTGAGTTCTATGTGGGTACAAAAGAAAGACAGTTCAAGGAGCTCAGGTCTCCTTCTAAAAGCTATTAAAATGGCATTACCCAATCTACAGTGCTGTGGAATTCCTGGGAATTCAGAGTGCGCAGTGACAAATGTAAAGTTCTTACAACAAGTCAGGAGAGAGAGGCGGAAGAGACAGTGCAGCCAGGAAGGACGAGTTACACAAATCGAGACTAGGGACATGCATTTGGTGTGATTACGACATGGCAGGGAGAGTCAGATTCACAGAAGGGGAGAAGATGAGTTCATTTGTGGATTCTCTGTCTAGAAAGAGCTCTGGTCCCCAGACAAGTCATCATTAAAATCCAGTTTCACCGTGTTTTTTGGGGGAGTGCAGTTAGAAAGTTGTGGTAACAGTGAATTTTAGTTGCTGCATGTTTTGATAGTGAGACTTCTAAATCTCATGAAGGATGATATCTACGCTATAGATCTTGGATCTCCCCATCTGAACAGGAAGGGGGCAAGGGAAATGTTTGGTGATAAAACAGACCAGAAGGAGTGAGTGCAAATATGGATTGCTTGGGATGTGAGATGTCCACCACCCCTTTTGCAATGACCACATTCTAGAAGCAGGCTGCATTAGCTGGGGGTTTGTCTTAGTCTCAGCAAGTGTGATAAATACATTCATTAGTTGCCTTTCTACTTTTAATGCATAGTATGAGGATCCTCAGGAAAATTCTGCAAAGCACCTCTAACTCCTTTTAAGAGTCACATGGTGTTTGCTCCCTAGATACACTTAGAGGATTAGGGATATTAATGTTATACACGTTTTCGTGATTGAGGTGTGTTAGTCAATGCTCTTCTTGTCTACTTGTCTGGGTTTCGCTGGAGACCGATGACACATATTCCTCCCTTGAAGTTCCTTGGTTTAGGAAGGTTCTCATTTAACTTTGCATAGAGGCTCATCGTTTGTTTCCCAAATACGTTGGAAGAAGCATCTGAAAGAAATTTGCCTTGAACCTTCTACAGTAGAGGCATGGGGAGATTGTTAATAGATTTCATGGTGGGCATCAATCTTTGCTACAGGAAAGGTTATTAGAAAGGATCAGGACATCCCTCCATCCTGTAGAAGGAATTCCCTATTATGCAGAGCAGCTTGATTGTTGATGGAGATAAAATCTACTTGTATCTATCCTTGTCATTCAGCAGGGGCATTTCAGAATACCCAATAACGGTACCTACCTTCAAGAGCTGAACACAGTAGGTCATATACGTAATTTCCATCCCAGTGCAATTAAAAACATCGAAGTCACCCAGCTGGGAAGGCGAGGATTCCTTAATTTCAGAAGTCATAAATCAATCACTCTCAGCTTTTGCAGAGAGCTTTCATATCCATTCACCCAGATGATTCTACCAATGGCCCGAGGCAGGATCCAGGCAGCACCGCCATGTGCCTGGTGATCTGAAGACACCAAAGGGCAGATGGGAGCCTAAGCTGCACCCCTGGCACTGTCACTATCGGCCTCAGGCACAAATCGTCTCCCTGGAGTCCATAGCCAGTGCTGTCCATTCTTTCTATCTTACAGAATTTGGTAAGGCAGAAGTGAAATGGCCTGAAATAATTTGAACAAGAATGGGGGGCTTTTTGCTATTTACTGGAAAGACAGAAGAGAAAGATTTTGCGGATAATATCTGAGAAGAAGGGAGAGGCAGGAATCGAGTCAAGATTAGAAGTTTGTATGAAGCGTGTCAGAGAAACAGCATAGGAAACAGAGAGCAGGCGAGCTATTCTCTGGCTAACCATAGCAGGCCGTCTTTCAAAAATGCCTGCTTTTGGTCTGTCCTTCTGGTCCCCACGTCCTGGAAAGCTGCTCTCCTGGTTGTTCGCGGGCTCTGAGAAGCTGCTCCCATTGAGAAGGCGATGGTCCTTTATTCTGAGTTTACTTCCATCTGGTTAACACTTCCTCACTGTGATGCTGACTTTGGTGAAGCCAGATGTGAATGCGACTGTTATTTGCCCCGGAGAGAGACACAGGTGCAGTAAGAAACCAAAAATCAGAGGGTGGGGGGCTTCTGCCACGGCTCCGGAGGAGCAGAGGGTTGGGGTCCAATCCCCTGCGAGACACGGTGACCGGTGAGCACCGCTGATCTGGAAGCAGATCCTGCCTGCCTTCCCAGGTCTGCCAAAGAAGAAGCTAATCCTGGAAGGATCTTGCTTGCGGCTTTGAAGGAAAGTGAAAACATTAGCACCTGGCTCATGCACGCCCACATTCGCTAACATACACAAACCAGGAGAAAGTTTCCGTAATTTGGGGTAATTTTCATGACAGTCGATAACTAGCGTACTGATTAACCTGGGATGCTTTTGGAGAATATGAAACAAATGCTCTTCCACGATGAACTAGGAAGTTATTGAACATGTGAATTTTCTCCCGTGGGAAAAACAGTGGCTGCTGATCCAGAACTCACTATTGTGGGAGGGAGAGGGACCCGCACCTTCACCGGCTCCTGCTGTGCACTCAAGGACACAAGGACAGTGAAAGAGGGAGAGAACGAGGGGACAGAGTGAGGGTGTGCACGTATGTACGTGTGTGCGTGTGTGTGCGTGCATGCGTGTGTGTGTGACCTGGCTTTGGAGCCTGTGGGTCTAGGAAAGCTGCTTTAGTTATCCAGAGCAGGGCTGCCATGTGACTGGCTAAGGTGTATATTTTGCTTCCTTTTGTTGATCCTGAATTGGAGTGGAGGAAGAATGAGTGGAGAATCCTGGACGCTTGTGGCTAATTGTCACAGGAGTACTCACGCGGCTTCCTAGGCTGCCGAGAGAGAGGGTGTTTTGAATTACCCCTAGCAAGCTAGCCTCCTTGCCTGACAGGCTTAGTGAATGCTGCAGGCTGAAGCAGACTGTGGGCCAGCCTTCTAGGTTTATCTGCCGCCTTGCCATTGTCTGTATTCGGTTTGCCTCTTAGAAAGAAGGAGAGGCTTGAAAGAGTGGAGCTTTGCACTACAGCAAAGGGGACCCCACAGGTGGACTTGACACCTGGCCAAAGAAGGTGCGAGTTAGTTCTTAATTGCTATGACAATAGCACAACATCAAAGGAGGAAGGATTTGTTTTTGGCTTGTAGTTTTATCCTGTCATTGGTTGGCTGGCTCTCTTGTTTGTGGGCCGCCTTGAGGCGGAACATCATGGCAGGGAGGCAAAGGCATAGGGAACAGCATTGCTTGCCCCATGGTAGCCAGGGATCAAAGCGGGATACAGGAGGGGGCTGGGCATTTCCAGGCGGGCTGAGAGTGCCCCAATTTCCAGCTAATTATCCAATCAAGTTATGAGTCTGGCAGTGGATTAGGCCATTGAAAAGTCAGGGACTTTGTGATCTTTCATCCCCCAGAGCCTTACCTCTGAGCAGGGCCACGCTGGGGAATAAGCTTTTAACCCATGAGCCTTTGCGGAAGCTACCTCATTTGGTACCCGTGGCAGAAGGGGGAGAACTGGGAGAAAGTTCTGCTTTTCTCAGGACCTTTGGGAATAAATACCATGGGGAATGGCCGGGTCACACTGTGTTTCAGAAATGGGGACCCATGACCAACCATTGCCATGGTTGTGGTCTCATGGTAGTTCATGGTAGCTCTGTCTTCTTGTCCCCCATTATCAGACGATGGAAGCTAACTTGTGAAGCATTCTCTCTCAGATGCCCTCTGTGGGTTTCCACTGTTTTGTCTGGTGCTCTGTGCACAGGGTCAGCATTTCCGTGAACTCAGACCACTGAGGAGACTTTATTCCTGAGTCAGGTTCAGGAGAGTGCATTTCTTACAGTGTGCGTGAGTAGGTAGACCAGACCCTTTTCACAGAAATAATTTTTCACAGTCAGACACTGAGAGGCTTTTCTTCCTTTGCTTTACCTGCTGCTTAAAAAAAAAAAATTGCCCTCCAAGCAGAAAGGCAAAGAAAGAGAGACTGTTTTAACGTTTCTCGACAGGGTAGAGGTCTACATTGGACCAACAGTCCCTCTTGCTAAGTGGTGGCTTTCAGAATGGGCCCTGGGGCTAGGACAATTGCAGCAGAGCTTGTAATCTTCTCCTGTGCTAATGAGGGTCACATCCTACCTGATGCTCAGACCTTGTGCACAGACAGTTTAAGCAACTCTGGCCTTAATTAGCAAGGGCCAGGAAGGGGAAGCCTGTGTCTTTAAAAAGTAGACATAGTTGTGTTATGAACAGCATGGAGACAATTATTTGCAGGCTCAATGGCAAAGATGGTTAATTAAAATAGTGATGATGCTTATAGGAGCGATGATGAGTGGGAGTCCGTTGTTAATGAGAACGGCTCCCATTTCTCCTTACTCATCAGGAAACAGCAGAGCAGAGCCCCCAGGAGACCCCAGCTCAGTTAGGCCCCACAGGCACTGGGAGCTGCCAAAGGCCTGGGTGAAGAGGACATTTAACCACCTGATTTGGGAGGGAGGCAGAGAGGGCACGGTCTTTAGTGGAATGTGCACCTCCAGGGTTCATATGTGATGGGAAACGCCGCCTAGAGCTATCTTCAAAGAGGCCGAAAGATGTGTGCTTTCAAGTCACACAGGCCTGTTAAGAGTCTGACTACAGAGACAATGCTACTGGACTACAGAGCCTCTGCTTTCTCACTGAAAACAGGAGGATAACAATCAACTTTATAAAGGGCCATTTGAGAGCATGTGATAAGTGTGTGTGTGTGTGTGTGTGTGTGTGTGTGTGTGTGTGTGTATGTGTGTGTGTGTAATGTGTGAAATCAGTATGTGTGTGTGTAATGTGTGAAATCAGTATGTGTGTGTGTAATGTGTGAAATCAGTATATGTGTGTGTGTGTATTGCATGACCACATACAATATACATTTGCATTAGTATATATAATTACACATTGTTGAAACAAACACGGTGTTACTGCCTTGTGTCCCAACACACTTACCCTGATGGATACTATTCCTCTGTCATCTCTCATCCAGTCTGCCCTCATGGTGGATAGTAGTCCACAATTTGTCCCTACCCACTGACACATTGAAAATGGCTGTCCCAATCCGAGGCTTTCTTAAACATCTTGTGTTATAGCTCTTAAGATACAGCCTCTTGGGGAACAGGGATCATTCGTCTTTATCTTTTCTCTTATGTGCCTATCAATTTCCCTGCCAGTCCTCACTTAATACATCTGAGATGGATATCAGTCTTCATTCTAGCCTCACGTGCCCATACTAAAGGAGGGCCACGTGGCTGAGACCTGCCCTTTTTAGGCAGCTGTACTTGTTATCATGTTGTTTTTTTCTTTCTTGTAATGGCTTCATGACACCGGCTGGCATAGGCAGGGACAAAGTTTACATAATCTGGCTAATGGCTAACTTCAAGACACGGGCAATGCTAAAATCTAGGTCGTCCAATGGTCCTTGAGTGTTGACATCACCTAGAAACAATCGGGAAGAAAGGTTGAAGTAAGAGAAGCATCTCAGCTATGGAAAAGCCTAGGAGAGGACTGTTAACTGCTTTGATTTTAATGGATAAAGAACGACTAGGTAACCATTGGTGGTACCATTCTCTACACAGAGGCTCCTGAACGGTATCAGAGGGGAAGAGCCAGACAAAAGCAGGCAGCCTCTCTCGACTACAGACGCGACCAACTTGTGCTCTGAGTTCCTGCGAAATGGGCGTGGACCTGGAAACACCCTTTCCCCAAGAAGTTGCTTTAGTTGCTGTATTTTATCACAGCAGCAGACATGAAATTAGAACATAAAACTGAAGTACTTCCCATCCGTCTGTCAGTCACTAATGTTTGCGCGTACGTGTACGTTACCAACATTTCAGTACCTGAAAACACACAAATAAAGGCATGCTGTTTTCCGTTTGCCTCACTGAGTCACTCCGCTGTATCCATTCAAAATCAGAGCATTAGCTGGTGTGTCAGACATCCCTTGGGGAATGATTAGGCGCTGGGGCAAAGCAGAGACAAGTTATGTTTGTTCTTTTTTTTTTTTTTTAAAGATATGTGTGTTTATTTTATTTTATGTGTATGTGTGTGCCTTAGTGTATTTACATGCATCCCATCAATGTAGGTATTCATGGCGTCAGAAGAAAGTGTCTCGTCTCTAAGAACTGGAGCTATAGGCAGCTGGGAGCTACCTACTGAGGGTTCTGGGAACCAAACCCAAGTCCTCTGTAAGAGCAGCAAACGTTCTAAGTGATTATCCATATCTCAGCCCCTAATGCATCAGCCTAGAAGTAACACATGGAGTGATGGACAGCGCACTTTTAACTCCCTGGGAAGGCACAGGGACACGCTGGTGGGAAAGGACAGTCTAATGTCACCCGACTGTTCTTTGTTTCAGTTGCTTGGTGCTGGAGTAGCGCGAGTGCCGTAGAGGTCTAGTTAGTTTGGAAAGTGATCGCAATCATAAAAGGAGGGTTTCTGTCCTGTTTTAGAAGCAGAGAAAAGGGAGGGATATCTACAATAGTGTTTGCTTTGCAAGGGATTGTTTTAACAAGAGATGTTGGGGCTTGAACTTCCATAGGACATGGCTAGAGCCTGGGAAATTCAAAACTTAGCAAGAAGGGAAAATTTATACTTTTTCCACTGGTTATAAATGTTCTAGTCAGGGCCACTATTGATATGATGAAACATCATGACCAACACAACTTGAGGGGGGAAGGGTTTATTTGGCTTACATTCCACATTGCAGTTCATCATTGAAGACAGTGAGGACAGGGACTCAAGCAGAGCGGGAACCTGGAGGCAGGAGCTGATGCAGAGGCCGGGGAGGGGGGCTGCTTACTGACTTGCTCCTCATGGCTTGTTCAGCCTGCTTTCTCTTGGAACCCAGGGCCACCAGCTCAGAGACAGCAACACATACACAGGGCTGGGCTCTTTCCAATTAATCACTAATTAAGAAAATGCCCTACAGGCTTGCCTACACCCGATCTTATGGAGGCATTTTCTTAATGAGGCTCCCTCGTCTCTGATGACTTGAGGGTGTGTCGAGTTGCTATGAAGCTAGCCAGCAGAGTAACCCTCTGGCAAGGACAAATGGAAGCTCCCATTGTAAGGGAGTTGAACTTGCGTGTGCTTTTTTGCTAAAAAGAGAGAATTGAATGACTTTAAGGCGGTAGACAACCTTATTTCCTCCTAAGGACAGTAGAGACATCATTTGGTGTTCATACAACACCATCAAATAGAAGTGCCCTAGGCTGAGTTCCTGGACCAGAGTTCTGGCAGGATGTCCCACCTGACTTCTCTGTGTATTTGTTCGTATTTATAGTTTACCGTGCGTGTTCTCACATTGTTTGTAAGAAGGCTATTTAGCATTATGCCATCCCTTCTCGTGCATGTGGCCTGTAGCAGTGAGCTTCAGGCTCTGCTTACCTACTTTTGCTTCTTCTCCCACTCGCTGCCTCCAGGATGCGAGGCAGGCAATGTTGGGACTGTGCTATGTAGTAGAGAGTTAACAGTGAAACCAGGCCAGAGCCGAGCGAGGGGTGTGGACAGAAGCAGATGTTTCCACATCCCTAATGGCAGCTGATGACTTGTGTTGAGACATGACTTCATTGTGATGTTTGCAAGAGACAAGAAGAAAAAATCACAGAAAGCCAGCTTGTCTGAGGATGTAACCATCTCTTAGGTAGGTGACTGTATAGGTGAAGTGTCCCTCTACAGACTTATGGCCAGGGTAGGTGTGCAGCAATAGCAGCATTTAGTTCCGTTTGCTGCATACACTCCTTGTCACACTGCCTGCCTGTCATGTTCAACAACGGTTGTCACTTTCTCGGCGTCTGCAGTCACTTGAAGGACAAACATACAGGTGTGTAGAAAGACCCATCTTAAATGTGGGTGACACTATGCCTTGTACCAGAGGCCTGGGCTGAATGCAAAGAAGAAAAGGAGCTAAGTACCAGTTTTCAGCTCTGTCTGATTCTTGAGTACAAAAGCAACGTGATTACCCATCTCTGGCTCTTGCTGCCACGCATTCTCTGCTATGATGTAGGCTCAAACTCTGACCCCCCCCTTCTTGAATTTTCTTGTATTTTGTCTTAGCAATGATTAAGTAACTAATATGCTACTTTTCTGCCTAGTTTGAGAGGATTTTGCAAGGTGACTTGAGCCAAGGATTTTATTCGGCTGCATTCATCTTGACAGTCCTTTAGAGTTTACATTTTCAGAGTGGAAATGTAGAGATGAGGACAGAATTCCCAGGCATTTACCTTAGAATTCCACCAATTTCCATGTGTCTAGAAGAGGCCAGCTGTTTAAAGAATGTGAGACATATATCACGGTTATTAAATGAGATTATCATGAATAGATTATCAACTTCCTGTTGTTCTACCTTCTTCAGTAGCCTCTTTCTCTAGTGCTCACCTCTAGGTCTGGGAAGGACAGGCTGCCAGTTCCTTCCTTATACTGAAGGTCACATGGACTGAACACAAATGTCACTTGGCAGAACAACTTCACCTTCCACCTGGGTTCTATAGTTTTCCTCCAGCTCTAGACCTTCCATACAAGAATATTCTGGGGCCAGGAAGAGTCTGCCACTGGGACCTGTGGCATTTCTATTCATGTTCTGAATGACTTCCCAAACCCTCAGATCATCCAGGATCAGCACAAAACTCTTCCTAAGGTCTCTCTGGTCTCAAGCATATTCATCCCAGGGATGTGTATCTCCAAGTGGGATCACTCATGACTGAGACCTTGGGCCTGAAGTGTCTACAAACTTGTGGTGACTCTTCACATTAAGGGGTAGAAACAGTGTAAGGTTGGACAAGTCCCAGAACTTCTGTTGTGGCTGTCAGTACTAAAGAAGGTGGGCGGTCTTGAAAACAGGTCTTCTGGGAGACAATGATGGAACTAGGTGAGAGCTTGGCAGTGCCTATACCCAAGATAGATTTCTTTTTTGCTAGCAAGGAGTTAATCTGCCAAGTTTTTCCATTGCTGATTGTTTACAGGAAGATTTGATCATGAAATGAGGGTGCTTGGGAGTCTGATTCTCCTTGTCTATCTAAATTACCATCTCAGGAGGTAAAGCAAACCAATTTACCTTGAGGCTTTCATCAAAGAAATCCATAGACAGTTGAGGAACCCATGCTAACAAGATAGTGAGTCCTGAAGTAGGAAAACAAACTAAAAAAGGCAAACTCAGAATGAAATGTTTTGCTTCATGATAAGCTCCCATTTAATTCAGGAGAAAATAAAAAGCAAAGATATCAGTAGGAGGAATGTAGATATTCTGGTTAACCAAATATTAGGTTAGTATTTCCTGTTCTCCAGCATTAGATGTGGAAGTGTTAAAATGGCATGAAGTAAACCCCTATCACCAACCTCCATCTCGTGGGTCGACTGACTTATTTTGGGGTTGGCAGTAAGTAGTTGTGTTCTCTTGAAAATGTAGTCGAGAGCGGGACGGTTTCCCCCGTGGGCCCGATGAAACATGTTTATGTTATAAGACAATCACATGAAGTCTTTTCATTCGGAAGAGCTGGGATTGTATTTATGGTCACAATCTTCTGAGACCTCATTGCTGTTTGAGACGCTGTTCTATCGCTGTGATGAGAAACCACGACCAGCACAACTTTTATAAGAGAAAACAAGTCATTGGTGGCTTGCTCCCAGTTTCTGAGGGTTACTTCATTGTCGTCATAGTAGGAGCATGGTGACATGTAGGCAGATGCTAGAGAAGTAGCTGCAAAACTCAGAGATTAGCATTGGCTATTGAAACCTAAAAGCTTACCCCAAGAGACACACTTCCCCCAACAAAGCCACCCCTCCTAATCCTTCAGATGTTTTTAAATAGTGCCTCTCCTCGATGACTAAGCTTTCAATATTTGAGCCTGCAGGTGCTTATTCAAACCACCATGCCTGTTAAGATGGTACCCAAATATCCAATGGAACTCTCCTTACAGGCGGCCATTACACAGTGTGTAGTAGGTGTCTGTGACTCTGCCATTCTCTTCCCCATTCTCCCTTCCACAGTGGGTGAAGAACATATCCGTCCTCAATCCACGGGGCTATTTTTGTGGTAAAAAGGCCTCACTCTGCTTGATGCCAAGGTCACAGACTGGTGTCTTTTACTTTATCATCATAGTCAACTCCATCCTTATCAATCCAATGATTCGCTTCATTAATTTTTCCCCCTAGGCCATGTGGAATAATTCTCCAACAGTTCCACAAGAATTGAATATAGGGCAGATTTATCAAGAAGCAAAGCAGAGGCTGACCCTACATGGAAAGTGCTAGTGTTATCTTAAGATCAGAAGTTACCACTATCAAGACTAGACTTCAAAATTACATGGCAAAATACTTATAAGGACAAAGTTGGACTGAGAGGAAAGATTTCAGAAGTTGGGAGAACAAAGGTTGTGTAGTAGAACTTGGGCTTCATACTTGAAGTACCTACTTCAAATTACATTGCATTTGAATTCTGGTCTTGTTCTACTAGACAGTCATCAGGTGATTTTTCTTTTCTATCAGTATCTGTGAACATTTCCAGTTAGGAAAAGAGTTTATAATGGTTTTTGGTAATTCCATAATGAATATTAATAAAATAAATATAAAAAGCTCCATTGGAAAATAAGGTGAGGCAGGATGAACATTTGCATGGAAGGAGGTGCTTGTAGTCCAGACAGTGGGAGATGAGCCCTGGAAATAGTGACACCTGGATAGGATGGATTGCTGCAGGAGACAATTTTGGGTAGTCCCATCAGTTTACAACTTATGATGGAGTTCAGAGCTCAGAGGTTACAGATGGGAGAATAGAGTCTTCTCGAGTGGTAAAAGAATTCATGGTGAGCTCCTGTCTGGACACATTGAACTGGATGTGTTTAAAGAAGACATTTGGTTGAATGTGGTCATTAGTTTGTAAATAGGAATTTAGCACTGTCTATTCGAGACCTATCAGGAAATAGGTCATTATATATTCTATGGAATTTGTTTGACTTAGCCAAAAATATTGGGTTCCTTTTTCCACTGATGTTTTTATCAACCTGATTCATTCATCAAATTATCTATCTATCTATCTATCTATCTATCTATCTATCTATATGTAGTGAGATATTCACTTTGTCTGTTCTGTGGCACTGACCACGCCCATTGGGGGGTGGAGCCAGGGGCAGAAGTGACCTGTGGAACTAGGTCTGAGGAGGAGCCAGGGAACACTTCCCTGCTGGCGAGATGCGGAGAGGAGAGCATCCGGTGGAACCTGCTGGTGTTCATCTGTCTAGGTTTAAGTTATTTCCCCCTGAATAAACACCTGTTTGGCCTATTTATTTATCCTCATCCTTATTAAACCACAATATCTAGATGTCTATCTATCTAGATATCTGTCTAGATATCTATATAGATATACATATGTACATAGATGATAGATAGGTAGGTGGTTAGATAGATAGGTGGATAGATAGATGATACATGGATAGATAGATGATAGGTAGATAGACAGATAGGTAGATGATAGATAGACCCTGTAGCATGTATCAGGCTCAGTGATGTTAGTGAACAAGAACAGGGGAAGTTACTCTTCACTTTTAGGATCTTCAGCCTTTGCTACAGAATCAAACAAAGATGGCAAGGAGGAGGCCCCTGATCTACAGTTCTCTTGGATTAGCACACAGACTTAGGCATGTGCTGGGTGTCAGGACGGTGAGCTTGTATGAAGTAACATGGAAAAGATAGCCTTTGCTCATGGCACAAGGAGGAGAAAAGATGTCTAAGCTGAAAGGGTTTAGGAGAGAGCATACACAGATGAAGACTAACTTGCATGGAATGTGAGACTAGGAAGGTGGGATGTTCAGGCTCACAGAATAGTCTTGCAATAGTCTTTGCCAGCATCCAGCTTTGGAATCCTGAATGGATTACTGAAAACACTGAAAGTAGTTTTGTTCAGACAGGCCATATTCTTTTAGCTTTGAACTTAATACTCACAATGCCTAATGAATTTTTTGAAAAAGAGAAGGGGGAAAATCTCAAAATAAATAAAAAGGCTAAAGAGAGAGGCAATGACAAGGCTTAAAATGTGATTTGGTGGGTGGTAAAGATATGGAATTTCTACCCATGCTCTACTGAGTCATAGATTAGTGAGCTCAATTATTGTATATGGGTGTGGGACATCCACCGGGCATGGGAAACCTATCAGTAGCTACCCTGCCAAAGAAAAGTGAGTCTCCTTTGCCCAGCAGCCTTCAGCTGCCAAGAGCTCCTCAGTGAGAAGCCGGGCCCCATTATCTCCTCCCTACTCCATGATGGAATTTGGTTTTTTCTTTTTTTTTTTTTTTTTTTTTTTGTTGTTTGTTCGTTTTTTTGTTTGTTTTTTGTTTTACTTTTTTTGTAATTTTTCTTTATTACTACTATATTTTATTTTAATATTATGAAATCTTACTTTCTTCTTTAATTAGTTAATCTAGTTTTTACATTCTTATCCCAGTTCCCCCTCCCTCCTCTCCTCCTGCTCCCCACATTTGGCCCCCCACCTCCTATCTGCTCCTCAGAACAAGACAGATGATGGGACAAAGTTAGATAGACTTTCTAAGGGAGGCCTTACCCTCTCTGAGGACCACATTAGAATCTTTAACTGACTTGATTTTGCACTGGTTTCATGGCATAGCCTCAGCAGCAACCATACCATACCCAACAGACAGCATTTCACAGCACTGCTCTCCATCCAATGAGTTTTAAGAAAATTGTTGATGACGCCAAAGGCATGACATTGAATGCATCACACGCTTTTCTAAATTGTTCAGATCTCACTTAAGAATGGATGCGTCTCTCAGGCAGCGAAGTAAATGAAGACTGAGATAACCCTTGTGTTCCGCTTCCACCTTCACGTGGGGAGCTGTGCTGTGAGGGATCATAGGCTGCGACCCACAGCTGTACACACGAAAGCAGCCACTAGCAGTGGCTTCTCAGAAGAACAGTAACATTTGTGCTTCTGCCTAAAACTTGACTGGCAGCCATGCAGGGAGTGATGCCCTGATTTGCAAGGATTTAATGACTTCTCGTCGTCTAACACCTGTAGGGAGACAGACAAACAAGGCAGGGCATCACACCTGCCAGTGTCCTAGCACGGTGGGTTTGTGAAGGCGCTGTCTTTCCTGCCCAGGAAATAATTTTCTGTTCTAGCCCTATATTCATTGTCACCTTGATGTTAAAATCACCAGTGGCCTTACTCAGAAATAAAATTATATTTTTCAATTAAGAAAAAAATACCATGGTGTCTATTACCAGAGATTACGTCTTCATTTTCTTTGTATACACTACAGTGTGTTTGGCTGGTCATAAATTAACCTTGGATTAACAGTTGCATTTCTGTGGTTCTGATAAAATTTTCATTTCTTCATTATTTCCCCACAAACATTTTTCACAGGGGCTTCGAACACCCTGAAAGCAAGCTGTGTCCACGGCTTTCAAACACTTAGCTTGTGAGGTCTTAATTTTCTCTTCATCTTCATGTCTTCTCATTTCACGTGCAACAACTGTGAGAACTGTAGCTTTGAAAATAATGCTGCATTCCGAGCTCGGGATGGCTGATTTCAGTAGCTGAAAATTTACCGCCCTACCGCCTTTCCATACAGACACAGTTTTAAGGAGCATGGCATGATATTATTATATATCTCAACCACAGTGATGGTGGCTCTACAGCCATAGCTTACTTGGAACTTAGAGGTGCTATTACAGATACACAATCAGAGACAGGGAAAGGAGAGCGTATATGTCCACACACCTTCAAATCACATGAAAATCAAACTGATGTGTTGCATTTGTGACCCTGATTTCAAAGAAAAGTCATCATCCATCAGAACATAAAATAAAACAGAAAAGAAGCCTAAACAGAAAGAAAAACACAGAAAGCCAGTCACCTAGAAGTCATGATGATCAACAAATACATTGATAATTATAATAAGTTTCAAACTAAAAGACAATGAAAGACAATGACTCATATCATGTGAAAAATTAAACTACATGTTCATTGTAAATTAGGAAATGTTTAAAATAAAGCTAAAATTGAGTGAGGTTCAGTGGTAGATAATTAGTTCCTAATTAGTTCCTTTTTTTTTTTTTTTTTTTTTTGCCTGAGACCCTTCTTTGACTCCCAACATTACAAAATGAAAGTAATACAATAAAAAAGTAAAAGGAGAATTTAAGGCAAAATGGTGCTAAATGATACAAAAGATAATTTTATATTGAGTAGTTTAAATAATAAATGTTGTGAGAATGATGAGCTCGAGAAGGTGATTAAAGTTTGTTGACGGACATTCAAGATATCAGCACAAGCTGCCATGAATTAGTAGGTCCTCGATTATCGGTGAAGAATAACCATCTCTGATGTATATACATATAAATGCAGGCTTATCATCCACAGTCAATAGAATTAATCATGATTGGATATAGAGATGTATAATATACTTAGGGACTGTGTAATTTCGTGTGTGTGTGTGTGTGTGTGTGTGTGTGTGTGTGTGTGTTTGTGGGTTTGTGTGTTGGGTGGCTCTGTGTATCATTTAATAAGGTGATATGCCATGATTAAAGACTTTACAAGAATATATCACATGCAATGCTCAAAGGAACCTCAATGCAGCCCAAAAATGAAAACGTGTGTAAATAGTGATATTTGAACCTCATGTATTGGTTAAAAGTAATAAGTCAAATCTATTTTGTTTCAACATAAAGGAATAGGGTGGCTAACAGCAGCACACACTGGGATAAACTTTGGTGGAAAGTGAATATAAAAATAAGGTGCGTGCACAAGCTTAGTCATCAAGTCGTATTTGAAATGGATATTTCAAATGAAACATAAAAAACTAAGAAATTAAAGAACATTTAAGCTGGGAAATCCATTTATAAATGTAAGATTAATCCAGTGCTTCTGCTATGGATGTCAGTTAGAAATTGTAATATTATTTAAAAAATAAATATCAGTTAGAAATTAGAATATTGTTTAAAAAATAAATTAGAGCCAGCCGATGATCTCACTATTCTAGCGTGTGGTGAGCCTCGTTGGATTCCATGGCAGATGAGGGTGACCGAGCTGGGGACAAACATGCCAGGCCGACAGAGCTTAGTGAGAAGTTTTATTAGAAAGGGATGGGGGAGGGGAGAGAGAAAAGAGATAATGAGATACAGAGAGGATAGAAGAGAAGAGGCAGACAGGAAAAGTCCTGCCTTCCCCAGGGGACAGCAGGAAAGAGAGTGTAAGTGGGCGGGGTCTGACTTTTAAAGGGTCCTTTGCACCTGCCTGCAAACTAGGGCTCATGGAACCCTGGGCACTGCCTGGGTGCATCTGCCAGGTGACAGGGGCGGGTCAGCCTGATGCCTGAGTCCTTCCACTAGTCTCTGGAATATACCCAAGGAGTCTAGGTCAGCATACTTCGGAGATGCCTCCCTCATCCAGGTAGACTGCAGAACTATTCTTATTAGTGAAGCTACAACTTCAGTCTAGGTGTCTATCAACACATGGATGGATAAAGAAAACCAGCGCTTACACAGATGTAAAACAAAGAAATAATGTCATTTGCAGGAGACACGGATGGGATTGTTCATCCTGATATTACACAAAATGTCTCAGATCCAGACTGACAAATAACTACACACTTTTTTCCAGTATGGAGAGCATAGATTTTACACACACACACACACACACACACACACACACACACACACACACACGCACACTCCTAATCTGAGTGTTTTCTAAGGACCAGAGGGAGCAGGAAGGGCAGGAAGGAAGGCACCAGCGTACAAAGTGTGCTCGAGAACGGCTGTACGAGTGTGCAGCACTTGTACAAAGTGATGGGCTGCACACTCGTAACAGGATGTTTTTAAAGGGGAAACTTTAGATCTGAAACGAGAAAATAACAAGTTAGCAATATGCGCATAGTAAAAGGAATGAACATGAAGAGGGAGTTTTATGAAAAAGCTGAAGCAAACTTGAGAAAAATTTGAGAGTTAACTAGGGAAAATCTAGAATCCAGAAATGCGGAAAAAAAAATTCAGACAACAGAAGGAGAGAGTAGCATTTAGAGCAGATACTTTTCTGGCAACTTGTTTGAGTCATAAACAAGTAGACGCGTGGGATAAAATATGAGGAAATGATTTCCTAAAACAGCTGTTTCCAAAAGACAGGAAGGTCCATCTCTGAGCTTCTCTGACCTTTCTCTGAGCAAGGAGAAACCCGGCAGAGGCTGTGGCAGCCAAGCTCCAGTACTGCAGAGCAGAGTCAGGATGAAGGGGAAGCGGCAGAAAACTCCAGCAGGGGATCCGAGGAGGCGGGGCAGCAGGAAGCAGGCCAGGAGGCAGGGGGACCTGCAGCTTTTAACAGTCAGCAGTTAGCGCCTGCAGACACCTTAGAGCTAAAACAATCTTCTGGAAGTGTTTTCCCGTAAGAGACCTGGCTTCTGCTTTATCAGTACGGCCTGACTCCCCCAAGTGGGATGTCCTCTGGCTGAGGACAGAGCTTTGATGGAGACCAGCCAATAGCAAGCTTAGGAATGAAATGATGGATAGATGACTCTACCAGTCCTGGGCCAGGGTGATGATGATGATGATGATGATGATGATGATGATGATGATGATGATGATGATGATGATGATGATGATGATGATTTGATTTAAGAGTGAATATTTCCCCCTCACCCCGCACAAATCTTTTTATTTTGATAATATTGAATGTTTTCCTTACATTTTTTTTTCTGCTAAAGCAGTTCAATGTCTTTCTATAGAAGTCATGAGATACGGTTACGTTCCACACGGTGATGGATGTGGATGCCCGCAAGGCTGAGACAGGAGAATTACAGGGAGTATGAGATCAGCTTGTGCTGTATAGTGAGTTCTAGGCCAGCCTGGACTACTTAGTAACAACAGCAAAACACATAGATGCTCTGTAAGGATGGGCATGCTTATTTTACTGACACATATATTCCTGGAAAATTAGAATAGACAATTACTAAAAGAATGGTAAGATTTCATGCATCTATTGAGATTATATTTCATAGCATGGCTAAGATGTTAATATATGCATTTCTGACGCATGAATTAAATGATGCTGATTTTCTAAGAGACATATTATTTAGAATTTTACTTTAATTGCCACTGCATAAAACTCTGGAAAGAAGTCGATAAAAATCAGCCTTAGACACTATAATCTGTGGATTCTAAATACTTTGTATTTTCCAAATTTGCTAAAGTCACCACGAGATTAACATTACAGAGTCCAGAACGGAGTTGTGTGAGTGGAATTCTGAGTGCTTGTGGGAAAATTCCAGGAAACAAGACAAGAGTCTTGTGAGCTCAGTTTCTTGAGAGAAAGGAAGGAAAGAAACAGAACATTCTTGGAATGTGCTTTTGTGCCCCTCCTAGGGGGTCAGATGGAAGTGAGTTTACTTCAGATTATTGACTACAGCTGGCTACTGGTATTTGTTTCGATGCCTCTGTGGAAAAATACATTTTTGGCACGTGCAGTTTGTCCGTGTGAATGTACGTAGCTTGAACTCGTGAGAGCTTTACTCAGGTGACCTTTCTTAACACTCAGGGTGTAAACTGTTTGATGCTCTGAAGAAACTTGGCTTTTGCATGAGGCTTCAGTCCACCTCATTCTCAGGCTCCATCCTCCCAGGCCACTGCCCCCAGCGTGGTAAGCGTCTAGTACCAGTGGGGCCTCTCTGTCTCTGACCAAACCCTCATAAGGAGGCATTTGTTCCCAGGTATTGATATTTTGTTTTATGATCATGGCTTCTAGGGCCATGCTACATATCTCCTGCCTGTGTTGTGTTTTTTTTCTGCTTTTTACATTTTTTTTAAATCAACTTACAAAGTACTCGATTTCTTTTTTTTAATTTTTATATTTAAAATTGAAACAAGCTTGTTTTACGTGTCAATCCCAATTCTCTCATCCTCCTATCCTCCCCACCAACCCCCATCCCATCCCCTTTCTGCTCTCCAGGGAGGGTGAGGCCTTCCATGGGGATCTTCAAAGTCTGTCATTTCATTTGGAGCAGGGCCCAGGCCCTTCCCCATGTGTCTAGGCTGAGAAAGTGTCCTTCTATGTGGGATGGGCTCCCAAGGTCCATTTATACACTAGGGATAAATATTGATCCACTACCAGAGGCCCCATAGACTGTCTAGTCCTCCTAAATGACGCCCAGGTTCAGGGAATCCGTGTTGGTCTATGCTATCCTATGTGGATTCTCTAGCTGTCAGTCTGGGGTCCATGAGCTCCCCTTTGTTCAGGTCAGCTGTCTCTGTGGGTTTCTCCAGCCTGGTCTTGACCCCTTTGCTCATCACTCCTCCCTGTCTGCAACTGGATTCTGTTGGGTTTTTGTGTAGTCTCTATTTTGGCTAATCTTTCCTCTACTTCCTTTTGCTTTTTGTATCCCATCACCCCTGTTTAGACCTTTATACTCCAGGACACAACACATCCTTGTTGTGATATGTAGAGAAATCAAGAGGGAACTGAGATAAAGACTTCTGTTCTGCATAGCTTCCATGGCACATAAGGTTTATGCAGACTGGAAGATGGAAGATAAAAGGTATCATTAGCTTTGCTTAGCTGTGTACCCTACATAGTACTGTGCTAACTTATCAGGCAAGAATTTCCCAGTGGCCTCATAATGGCATACCGTCATAGAGGTGGCCAGCCTCTCTCTGATTGGATTTGTGGCCCATTCCACAAAAGGGAGTCTATGCCTACTGCTTTTTTGTATTGTTGTTTGATTGTTATTTAAACAGGGTTTCTCTGTGTAATAGCCCTGGCTGATACGGAACTTGCTTTGTAGACTAGGCTGGACACAAATTCACAGAGATTCACCTGCCTCTGATTTGCTAGTGCTGGGATTAAGAGCATGCCTACTACTGTAAAACCAGTCAAAAAACTATTCCTGAGAAGTTGACCTTAGAGGAAACTTACTACTACTATTGTTCAGCTAAATTGAAACAGCACCAAACTGCTTTCTCAATAGTTATGTTTGTACCCACAGATGAATGCTTTTTTCTGTCTTAATCAGAGATTAAGTGCCTCTTTGCAATGAACAACATCGAACACAGAAACACATAGCTGCTCAACTTTCTGAAAAGTGATTGAGTGTTCAGCCCTAAGCAACTGTTTATTTCACCTCCTCTGGTAAGATCTAGAATATAGGAAAAGGGGCTGGGAAATGCTACTGTGGGGTCATGGCACAGCTGTAGAAGTCATGATCTCACAAGGACTGAGGTGGCTTCTACTGGGCTTCAGTTAGACATGCACCGGGGAGCGAGCGCATTGCGAGTCTGAACTACTGGCTACTGGATGGCTGTGGGGGTCAGAGCCATCGTCATCCATTGCATGTTCACTAGCAGGCCCACAGGCACCAATGGGCACATCTAAGTCTCTGATTGTACATATGACTCCTGCTAAATTCAGTCATAAAGCAAGCAAGAGGTCATGAATGTGGGAAAGAGGGAGAGGGAAGAGGGTTGATGTTGAGGAGAGGAGATAATTGGGTACTCGACTATCCAGAATGTGTTTCATACATGCATGGAAATTGTCAAAGCACAAATGTACTCCATGCAAAACATGGAAGAGAAAATTCCAAGAGCCAG
The DNA here is from genome assembly GCA_030556225.1 of Cricetiscus sungorus. NCBI lineage: Eukaryota > Metazoa > Chordata > Mammalia > Rodentia > Cricetidae > Cricetiscus > Cricetiscus sungorus. The sequence goes on along the minus strand of JANBXA010000741.1, from coordinate 57,534,280 downwards.
CACTTCGTTAGATGTAACTGCAAGCAGTGTGGTGAAATCTGGCAACCGTGCCATCTTGCCTGGGACATGGATCATCAGGTACAGTGTATCCATGCCATATATGCTATCTTCCCATTAGTCACTTGATTATATTGGTCCCGTTTCTCATTGCTGCGACAGAAATAGCAACGTAAAGGAAGAAGGATTTATTTTGACCAGTGACTTGAAGGTACAGTTCATCCTGGCAGGAAAGGCGTGGCCTCTAGTGTGGCTCTTACCTGTGTAGAGGCTTGAGCACATCTGGGTGGACAGAGGAGCAGAGACAGCATGCCTTTCTCCTCTTCTGCCTTTTGTTCACCCTTGGACCTGAGCCTATGAGATGCTGATGCACACATTCAGGGTGGACCTGGTTTAAGTTAATCCTCTTCAAAAGCATCCAGCAGACACATCCAAAGACGTGCCTCACCAAAGCCCTTGGCTTTCTTGCTCATTCAGGTTGACATCAGGCGTCTCAATCGTCAGGCTCATCCTGTTTCTTCATCGTAATTCTTATTTTACCTAATAAACCCACAGAATCAAGTCGTGGTCCTGACCATTCTGAAATGTCAAAAAAAAAAAACAAGATGTATAATGCTTTATTTAAGTGGGAAAAAATGAACTGGATGTTGCCATGTATCGCTGTAAATCCCAGCACTCAAACGTTCAAGGTGGGAACATTGCCTGGAGTCAGCACCAGCCTGGGGTACACAGCCAGGTTCTACCTCACGTCAGCAGTGATGAAATGTCCACGGTGAAAGCAGGTCACTAAAATCTACAGCAAGAGTGAGGCGTATGTCTAATCTTCATCTATGTGGAATCACCGATCACAGCTTGTGTGGTAGGAAGGTTATCTATGGAGGACATAACCCTAAGTTTTTCTCTTGGATTACAGCTTCCTTAAAAGCGTGTGAAATCTTAGAGAGAGAGAGAGAGAGAGAGAGAGAGAGAGAGAGAGAGAGAGAGAGAGAGAGAGAGAGAGAGGTGTGTGTGTGTGACAGAGAGAGGGAGAGAGGAGTATGCATGTGTCTGTGTGCACATCTCTGTGTCATTGTGTATGCGTGCCAGTTAGTGTATAATTCTGTGTTCAGAGGGTGTGGCATCGGGTGCTTTAAATCAGCCCTGTGTTTTGGAGTAAATCTTGTGGTTCCTTCAGTTGTTAGAAAGTCGGGTTTCCCTTTTGTCTGATTCCTAATGGTTTGGTGAAAGGACATTTTCTCATGGCTAACAAGTTTTCACCCATGAGCAAGTTAGGAAACTGCACTTTCCACTGCCTTGAAAAAAAAAGGAAAATGATGATTGTGTTTCTGCAGGGATTTGTAGATGAGGGGACTTTTTCTCCCCTGGGATTTCAATCCATGTTAGATTATAAGAGCTCGTTATTTTCTCGTAAGTCTCAACCACGTCACAGATTGAAGGAGGGAAAGGTCCACTTTAGCCTCTATTGTGTTTTTCTTCCATTCTGTCTTCCTCTTTTCTTTTCCTTCCTTCCTTTCTTTCTTCCTTCCTTCCTTCCTTCCTTCCTTCCTTCCTTCCTTCCTTCCTTCCTTTCCCTTTCTCTTTTATGGGACTCACCTCTGACTCCCTTTCACCAGAGTTGTTTTCTCTAATCTTTACCTCATCTCCTTATCACCAGGAGGAGGTAGTCCACGTTTTTCTGGCCACTTCAATTTTCAGGCACTAAAGGTAGGAGGGGCGGGAGAAGAAGAAGAGTGCAGATTTAGAAGCTGATGTGTTTGTGAACCTGTAAAGTTTCCCTGACCTCACAGAACCTAAATCGCTTTAATCCTCATATTCTGTGGCTTTTGTGGCTTTTACTGTTTCACATTCAATAACTGCATTTGTGTCCATAGCGTGAATTTCCTGGGATTGGCTAAACTGATAAGCAGGTTTCCACAAATCCCTTTAAGTATTTAAGTAAGTGTTTTCATTTTGTATCAATATCTGCCAAAAAAAAAAACACCGGAAAAATAATTATTCTTAACATCACAACAGTTTAATATGTTAACTTATTCATTAAATTGTGCTTCACATCAATGGGGTCCTCAGGTCTACAAACTATCATTTTTAAATAGCAATAAAGGTTGGTAATGCCACAATACAGTCTGCTAATAACCAAGTTCATACATACCGCACAGAAACAAAAGAAGAAAACACCTCCTAGAAGAAATGATTTGCAGCTATTGAATAACTATCTTACACCTAGAATGGGGCACCCAGATAAGGATTTAAAATTTTCCAACATTGATTTGATACATTGAAGAAAGTAAGAAGAAGAACAGAATGCAAGCAAAATCCAGAAAGCACTTCTGGAAGGAAAATGTTGGTCATATGATTCAAACGAAACATGACAAAGAGATAGAAGATGTGTGATCATGGCTATGTCACATAAAACTGCTGGTCAGGACATTGCTACCCCAGCGAGAGCTGAGGAATTTTAGCCCCGATCTCTGGCCTTCCATGAGTTTCCACAGTGACGCAGAAGATAGAGCTCATAGAGCCACCCTCATTTTTTTTGAGGGTGGACAGTTGCAGTCTGTCCTGTGGATATTGAAGAAGACAGGCTCCAGAAACACCTACATGTCAGTGTCTGCAGATTCAGCATTTATTCCATCACACCACCCCAGTGCTCATCTGGGAGTGCAAAGGCTTGCAAGCATTTTCGTGTTTACAACAGGCCAGTCCTCAGAATTCTCAGTACCTCTGCAGGGGAGGTCAGTTCTGTCAATAGATGGTGCAGACGGTTCCCGTAGCTGTTCTGTCCAGGAGGTGACAAAACTCAGAATGCCCCTACTTGCCCAGGAGGGCTCATTCAGTTTCAGAGAATTCGCCCAGATGTGTCCTGCTGAATACGGGAGAACGGGACCTACACTGGATTGTGTCCAGTAGAGACAGGACAGGGTAAAAAGGAAGCCAGAAGTGTTGAGAGAAGGGGCAAACTCATGATCCCCAGAAATCTTGGCGCGGACAGGGCTGGCAGCCTCAGTCAGCCCACCACCCAGCCTGGAGCTTCTCGTATGGAGTTCTAGTGCAGCAGAGGCACATTGATTATGGAGAAGGATAACCTACAACCACAGCTGTGATCACATCAGAGTACTTCCGCCTGTTTAATCCAACCCTTCCACCCTAGTCAGCCTTCAGACCCCAAGTCTACCTGCGGCTCCGCTCCTGCAGTGTGGGTGCACCCCCTCTTGTGCTTTACTGAGTGCCTACAAGAATCAAGTCCCATGTTTCTGGGCTGCCTTTTGCCCTAAGGACAAAAGGCACGTCTTTACCATGTTTCTATATTCCGTTATTGACTGCCACATATTTTGATCGTCATCATTCTCAGGGTGGTCTGTCTCTCTGAGCCCTACTTCCTTCTATTGCCGCCCTGCTCTCTGTAGTCCTCTATGGTGGTGTGATCCCACTTGGACCCTCTTCTCCGCCAGATGACATGTCTGGGAAGGAACAGGATAGACTGGGCAAAGTTGCTTGCTTATTACTGCTTAAATCATTTCAGCAATGGGTAAAGGAACTCGGTGACTACCAAACAAAATACATAAGAACCATAACAATATGCTGGTAAACTACCAGAGACCTTGGGAGGAAGTAGAGAGAGGGAGGCATTTTATGAGCAGAGGTCCTACTGATCACCGCTTAAGTTTTCCTAACGGGTAGCTACTGATTCTGCATTTCTTAAATGCAGAGTGTCCCTTTGGGTTAGTAAGCTTATCGCCTCCATCTTCATGTTGGATAGTTTGAGGGTGGAACGGATCCATATAGAGGTGTTTGAGTGTCTCCCCTGAATTCATGAGCTTTTCTTGGACTCCCTTGTACCATTCCCTACCTGAGCATGTCATTGAAATAAGAGTCTCCTTCTCTGCGGGGGCAGAACTGAGAGTCTACTGGACCTGTCCATGGCATTTTCTAGGTCACTACGGCTGTACAACAAGTTGCAGGAAGACAGAAATCAATAAAGATTTAGAGTTCACATTCTTGCAATTCCCAGTCCCAATACTAATGCCAAGCAGCATGGGGAGAAAGAAAAGCTCCAAGGCTGAAACACCATGGGCTCTGAGCAACTTCCGCACAACTGAATGAGAAGTGGGGGAATATTCCAACATCTCTAAGGCTTCATCCCGAAAGATCAAATGCTGTAGTAGTGCTTAGATGTGCCGGTCAGTGCATAGAGTGTACGGCAGGCAGAGTAAGATGCCACACAAACTGTTCTGAAAAGCATTCAGTGCCCGCAGAGTAAACTTCAATCTCATCCTTTGTAAAACAGGTGAGAAATGAGTGACATTGGAAAGGACTTGGTGTTCCCCGTCTCCTTTTGTATTTGATAGTTTCCTATCAGTATTAACTTTGCATCATTTCTCTAACAAGAGAGCTCCCCCACTTATCAAGATACCCGGCACTGAGTAATAAAGACATTTCTAGTCTTCTCTGCAACTGGATGTGACCAGTGCCTAGATTCCAGCCACTGGGCCACTGGACCGTGACTGTAAGCAGTATCTGCAACTCCCTGTGACTCCACTCCACTGCCTCTAGGGAAAATAAGATGCTGTGGCTGTAGCACACATCCTGGGCCAGGAGGTAGATGCTATGTCTTAGAATAAAAAGCAGTAAGAGAGGATTAGTCCCTCTCCATCCAGACTTTAAAGCCATTATGTTAATGGTTTGATCAAATGAAGACTTTTAGTTCAAATTTTTGATGAGGCTTTTGATATAGAAACACATCTTTGTATTTTTCAGTAACATAATTTTCCTTAAGTGTTGTCAACATTGGTTGGTAAGGTTATCGATTATTTTTTTTTCAGTATCAAGATTAGCCTTCCAGGAAGCCAGAAGGAGACAAAAATATGTGTCTGTCTTAGTCAATACCAAAATATAAACAAAATGTATGCACACACACACACACACACACACACACACACACACACACTACAAAATGTGTACAGAGAGATAGACAGACAAACCACACACATAGAACCTCACAATATGCAAATATGTCCCAACATGCACCCTGAAAAATGTGAATAGAGACACACAAGACATACACAGACACACACACACACACACACACACACACACAGACATAGACACTTACAGACACACACACAGACATACATAGACACACACAGACACACACACAGACAAACATAGACACACACAGACACATACACACAGACATACATAGACACACACACATACACAGACATAGACACACACAGACACACACACACACACAGACACACACACACACACACAGACATACATAGACACACACAGACACACACACACACACAAGACATAGACACTTACAGACACACACACACAGACATAGACACACACACACACACACAGACACACACACACAGACACACACACAGACACACACACACAGACATACATAGACACACACACACACACACACACACAGACATACATAGACACACACACACACACACACACACCACATATACTCCAGTTCGCTGTCTTGTGCTTCCCCCGCCAAGAGAAGGGAGAAAATGCCTGTGCGGGAGTTGGAGACGTCCACAAGAAGTGTAATTACCTAGATATCGTTTTCCCTCTGTCTATGTAGTTGGAGTTGAGGTGGTTTGAGACCTTCAGGCTGACGGGTTCCCATGCATCCCTAGCTTCCTGTGCCTGCCACTGGCATCTCTTCCTTCCTTCAGCATCTCACAGCATGGAGCTTGTGCAGTCAACTGTCAGAGATGCACTACATCCCACCCCTCCATTTCTATGGAGCAAGACCCTGGGGATATGACAACTGTGATGCTTCCGAATGGAGCCTCACGGTGAGTGAGGAAGCCCATGCTATCCACTTAGCACTGGGGCCAACACAGAGGCGGCTTCTCCTCACGCTATCCTGTTGTCTGGTCTCGAGTGGAGGGAAGGCCACGCATCCTACACTCAGCAGTGAGGTGGCAACAGTGAGGTGGCAGAGAGCCTCTTGGTATAAATTTACACTCGCCAGAGGAGCAGAGTGACGGTAGCACGGCTGCCTCCAAGTATTCCTTACCAAGAATGTAAAGTGAATGGGAAAGAATCAGTGAGGTGCTTTGTAACCTGCTTTGATTTTGCATTTGAGAAAATAGTGAGGTGTGTGTGTGTGTGCGTGTGTGTGTGCGTGTGTGTTTTGCACATATGGAAGTGTGCATCACAGTTGATGGCACAGGCACAATGTTCAGGTCTCTACTCCTGGCAGAGCGTTAGCTCTTGACACCTGATGTGTTCTTTCCACCCATTCCCACCCTCCTCCCCTCTCCCCTTTCCCCTCTATCGCCAGTCATCAGGAGAGACTCATGGATATTTGAGCCGCCTCATCTCTAACAATTAAAAAGCCACAGTTAATTCCTCCACTTTGGATTTGCTTTTGTGTACAACTCAAAAGTTATGGCTGCTGAAGAAGCCGTCTCTCTCAGCTCGAGGGGGAGGCAGTGGTGGGGTGGACCCGCGCTCAGGGAGAAGGGCGGGCTCAGGACCACAGCAAGACACAGTCTTACCACTTTATGACAGCTCTGTGGATCAGGAGCGGATACTTGGGATAATAACATCTGGCTTCTTATATGACTTGCAGGAAGATTTAGCCCATGCGGGAGGCACTGTGAATGGAAATCCTGTGCTTTATATCCAACTAGGTCTGCCTTTCAATCCCCAAGGGAGCCGCATCTCATCTGTGGCCTTCATCTCCTCAGCTATGTAATGAGGACCAGCAAGACCCACCCTGTAATGCTGGCTGTATTCATGATCTAGCATGGGGCGTCTCTTAGAACACGCATGCCAGGAGGCCTCCAATGATGCCACCTCCTACAGCGCACCAGATACCAACCACGGCGAGAGAAACACCAAAGCCATTTATCCCCTGGAATCCACAAAAGATGCCAGGCTCCCTCGCACCAGGCACTCCACACACCCTGGGAGAGCATTACCTTTCAGCCTCAGAGGGAACGGCCTGAAGGTTGGGAAGTAGCTTACACAAAGCTGGCTTAAACTTGCAGCATGGAGGGCGTCAGTGAACTAGGGTTTCAGGGTCTCCAGCCCTTCGCGGCTTGGAAGGATCAATCTTATCAAGGGGTTGTAAGCCTTTCTACCCACTCTGACCTTACAACTGCATGTGAGGCAAAGCTCTCTGCTCCCTCCTTCCCTTCCTTTCCACAGAAGTGACTTGTTGTGGCTTGGGAAGGGCAAAACCCACGGGACCTGGGGCAATGCAGCAGTTTTCACCATCATTGCACACTGTAGGTTGGTTTTCTGGTTGTAGCCACAGAGCAGGTAATGGCCATGTGGGGAGACAGAGGTTTTAAGACAGTGGAAATGCCAGGTATAGTCCCTCTGAACTGACATAATTGTCGCACGGACGCCACCCTGCATCTCCTGAATGTATTGTGTGTCCTCATGGGACAGCTCCTGTTCTGTAATTCAGGCTTTTGAAAACGTCTTTTCTTTTCTGACAGCAGAATTTCCAACCTGGCTGAGAAGGTGCTCTCTCCACAAGGACAAGAGTCTCACATGCGTTTAATGGAACAAGCAAGGTTCTAACGCTGGTTTACAAAGGGAGGTTTGACTCCTGGTTCCTTTGCTGGCGCTCTCTTGATATTTTTTTCCCCTTACCTGGAGGATTAACACTAGTAAAAGGTGATCTCCTTGGTCATCACTAAATAAGTGTGCTCCCTGAAATGTTCCTCCAGTGTTTATTTCTTAGGGTCATAACTCACCCATCTTCGGGTTCACTCTCTGTCCCCTAAAAGATCTGGGGCTTAGGGACCTGATGTCAGAGTTTGCAGGCTAGGAGCATCTAACTACGGTCAACATTTGTTTAAAACACATCAGCAGGGACAACCCACGTTATTCATGATTTAACCTCGTCCAGCACTGACAGAGAATGGTCATCTAAGGGCAGAGGGTCCTTCTCTCTTTCTCTAAACAGACTTAAGTATTCTGTCCGGTGCCGGACCTACGCCACGTATGGTTTCCCCGTGTACTTCTGAGGGTTCCAGATTCCCACACCGACCCATGGTGAGTGGTAAAGCTCCCTTACACACTTACACACTGTCTCCTTTCTGAGGCCTCTCTTCTGACCCCCTAAAGTGGCCTGCTGGGTACAATTTGTATCCCTACTTATATCAGTGATCAGAAATTGTCTAGAAAAGGAAAGAAAAAAGAAAAACCCAAACACCAAGGTGGCAAATTTCCAGTTAGATTGAAAATGAAGGCGAAGGAGAGGAAGCAGAGGACGAATTAAGTCACATACAGCCAGAGGCCCTCAGCAGGACCCAGCTTCTGCAATGCAATGAGACAGAAGCTGCGGGCGGAGGGAGGATCACCATCTGACCACCTGGCTGTTGTAGTCCTCCGTGACAGTCCCCCCTGCCGCCCCATCCTCTTTGGGCCAGCGATGTGATCTGTGTTCCCGCTGCACCCTTCGCTCCTCACGCCGCTTCTGGCGGTCCCTCTGGTGCTCCAGCTGCTTGGTGTGGTGGTAGCGCTGCTGGAAGAGATCTTTTGCATATTCGTAGAGCTGCACGTCCAGGAAGTTCAGCTCCTCGATGCGCTCCCGGGCTCCCTCACTGATGTCCACGTTGGAGGCCCGTGTGATGTTGAACTGTGTGAAAGGGGAGATGAACTTCAGGTTGAATGTCCTCTCAAAGAGGAACTGTGTCTTCCTCTGGAATTCAGTGAGCCCGAAAAAGGCCATGTTCTTCAGGTTGCTCTTAGCGCTCTGCAGCAGAATGGCGCCGCGCTCGCTCTCGTTCATGAAAGTCAAGTTGTAGCAGCCCACGAGGCTGAGGTCAGCCAGCATGCGCACCTGACGGTTGTTGGCCAAGTTGTAGCTGCAATCCATGAACTCCCGCAAGCTGACCCCAGACCAGTCATCCCCTGGGTAGCAGGTGGGCAGCTCATCCGGGGTGGGGCTCCTTCCATCACACATGTGGAGAGAGGTCTTCCATGTGGCCCCTCTCTGGACATGTTTCCATTCACTCAGGTAACGTGACACCGGGTCCCGCAACATCGTGATGTAGTAGAAATTCCTGGAAGAGATTGGAGGAGAAGGTCAGGGGACGACAATACTCACACTGCCATTCTGAGTCTCTGGTACCTAAAGCAATGCCGAGTGGGTGGGCGCCACGGCCAAAAGCGCAAAGGAGATCACTGGCCTGGATTTGCACTGAGAAAATGTACGAGATTGTGTTCCTAGCCTGACTTTCGGGACTGCGAGACTTTTCTTCCCCGCTGAGTGTCAGCAGGGGTGGGTGGGAGGAACGGATCATTCATTCACTCATTCATTCACTCAGCACTTAAGTCACTAATAAAGTACTGATGGCTTTAAAATGTTACATTTGGTGTAAACATCGAACATCTAGAAAGTACAGCATCCATCTGAAGTGGAAAGGGTTTCGAAAACCCATTAACTTCTATTTGAACCTTACGTCAAACTTTTCTGTTGTATCTGGCACTGCTAGAGCAGGAAACACATAAAGGCCATTGGGACCCAAAATGGCAAGACCCAAACCCGATTCTTCTTCATCTTTTCTCGTGACATTGCTACTCTGACGGGAGATGCCATTCTGTAAATATGTTTCTCTTATTGGTTAATGAATAAACCTCTGTTGGCCAATAGGAAAGCAAGATAGGCGGGACTAGGAGACAAGGAGGATTCAGGGAGAGGAAGGAGGAGGTTCAAGATGTAGGACTAAGAGAGCAGAGGTCCAGACCCTCTCTCCGGTAAGATAAGACCACATGGAAGTACTTAGATTGACAGATGGGTTAATATTTAAGACAGAGCTAGCCAATAAAATATGCTAGTAACTGGCCGACAGCTTTATATCTAATACAGCATCTCTGTGTGATATTTGGGGCTGATGTGGCTATTGGGACCAGGCAGGTGGAAAACTGCTCATAACAAAATGGCATCTGCAACGTGGACCCTAGAACTTTCACTTAAAACTTGACAAAAGCTTGAAAGGGGGTTTTAGAAACAAAAGAACAGAGACAAACAAGGCTTCTTGGTAGCTGCATTTTTCTCGGTTGGGCTCTGCTTTGCTAGAGACAAGTAGAGACTTGTGAGGCTCCTTTAAGGGAGGTTTCCTGACTCAGCATAAGTGGCAAAAATCTGCAAGGCTTTTAAGAAAAGCTGCTAACAATTCAATGGTGTGTATGAGCAGCTGGAGAGAGTAGCTGAGTGTGATGGTGCATGCCTTTAATTCTGGCACTCAGGAGGCAGAGGCAAGAAGATATCTATGATTTCAAAATAAACTTGGTGTACAGAGTAAATTCCAGGGAGCCAAAGTTACACAGAGAAACCCTGTGTCAAAAAAATGATAAAAAAAAAAAAGTAAAAAATAGAGTAATAAAAAAGCCACGTGAAGATGGGAAGCTCAGAGGGGCTGGATACTGTGTGCTATGATGCTGTCTTTAAATTGCTCAATTGCTAAGGAAGATATAATTGCTTACAATACACTTGATTATCAGTGTTGCTAAATTAATCCAATTTATATATTTTAAAAATGCTTTGACTTCAAAATTTAATTCTAAGGACAGGTTACAGGGGAAAATAATTTCTCTTTTTGATTCCACAGAAAATAAAAAGCTGTGGATGCCTTCCAGACTAACATGGTTTGATCAAGCCAGACCCCCTGAAGCAGCACCCCAGGTGATGCAACATTCAAAACAGCTGAGACAAAGGCAGCCTTATAGACCACTACAGCCAGGATTTCTGCATCTTCTTAGGATCCCCCATGACAGCGCCCCCTACCAGCAGGAAGCAGTTTGAAAAGAATGATGCCCAAATTCCCAAATATTGTTTATAAATGTTTATTTTCATTTAAATGGTTATAAATGGTTAATGATCACAACCAATCTTTTTAAAGGTAAGAAGGGGATTATGGTATAGATATGAATACTTTGTTTTGGAATGGATTTTCATTTATTGATACAAATTTAAGGTTAATTTTCTGATATTTATATTTCTCCTCTTGTTTAGGTATTGTGTTTATATAGCTCATTTAAAAATGTATGATTTAGTACAGATTTTAGATAGTTACCCATAATAGTCAAAACTTTATTTAGGTTTTGCCTATAATAGTCAAAACTTATAGTTAAGTTAGTTAGTATTTCTAGTTATACAGAGATATATTTGAGATGAATAGGCATTCTTCAGTTCAAACCTTTAAAAGACCTATAGAATATGACATTTAAAATGGTTTAGGTTTTTTTTTTTTTTTTTGACAATGAGGCACAACAGCTCCTGGCAACACCACCTGCATCTGAAAGAACGTTGGACATCAAAGAAACATGTTATGGAGTTAACTTCCAATATGGCAAGACTAGCCATTTGTGCAAGATACTGCTCTTGTCTGGACTGTTTGACTTTATGCTGTATAAACTGGACATGCAGGACACACAGGAAAGTGACTGCTGATACAAGATGGACATTGTTACAGGGTCCCTGCTTCATGGAAGAGTCTGCCAGACATTCTGCAGGACATAGAGAAAAGTGACTGACAAACTGCCAACACAGATGGACAGTTCAAGGTTTCCTGCTTTGTTGAGGAGTCTGGAGACACACTATGGCCTATGGGCTGAAGATGGAACATTGCAGAAGAACTTCAGGTGACTGACCAGGCAATGAGTTGTCTCTGTCATTTCTAGAGTTTATACATTATCCTTCTGTGGTCTTTGAAGGAGTTGAAGACAGATAGTTATGGTTATAGTTTTCTTTAGGATTAAAAATAGGTTATATATAAGAGTTTAGACTAAAAGATATGTACATGATAAAATATTTTCTTTAAATTTTGCTACATGTTAATGGACTGAACATTGTTAACTGTGGTCCTTATTTGATAACTGTGTTTTATATATTTTGCTATGTTAATGTTAAAGCCCTTCTTTTTATTTGGACAAAAAATAGGAGATGATGGGAGATACCATTCTGTAAATATGTTTCTATTATTGGTTAATGAATAAAGCCCTGTTGGCCAATAGGAAAGCAAGATAGGTGGAACTAGGAGACAAGGAGGAGTTGGAGAGAGGTAGGAGGAGATTCAACAGGTAGGACAGAGAGAGCAGATCCAGACCCTCTCTCCAGTAAGATAAGACTACTTGGAAATACTTAGATTAATAGAAATCGGTTAATATTTAAGACAGAGCTAACCAATAAGAAATGCTAGTAACCGGCCAACAGCTGTAAATCTAATACAGCGTCTCTGTGTGTTATTTGGGGCTGGTGTGGCTTTGGGACCAGGCAGGCAGAAAACCTGCTCGTTAACACTTCTCTGATTACAAATTAAGGAGGGAAAGGGTGAACTGCCCATCATACCCTTGTCACCTGTATTGCTTAAGAAGAGGCTGGAGGTCCGTTTGTCAAAGAAGCCACAGAGAAGACACCACAGAAGAACAGGGCACATGTGAATCCTCAGAGCTGTCTTCCCTTTCTGAAACCCTATGTTTCCCATCGCCTTTCCACGGAAGACAGTTTGAGCCCAAGTCAGTCCCCGCTCAGTCCTTACTTCATTTATAGAGGCCTGATCTGCATGCAGGGCCAATTCATATTAAGTCAGAGATTTCCCGAGGACACAGGTGTTCTCATCATGCTCTTGGAAGAATCCAGAAACTCCTGTAAAATGCCTTACATGCTGCTAAGTGGCCTGCCATGACCTGAGGGGAAGGACTACTATGCAGTGTGGCACCCTGCTTGCCACATCCAGATGGAGGAGACACAATGGCACCATGGTCTTAATCCATCTTAGTATGTGCTCTTTGAGGAAGCTTGACAACAAAGTAAGCAGACGTTTGGACATGGATACACGCACATGTATGTTGATAGATAGATGATATACAGACAGATAGACAGATGATAGAGTATATATATACATATATATATATATATATATATGATAGATAGATAGATGGATAGATAGATAGATAGATAGATGGATAGATGGATAGATGGATAGATGGACAGACAGAATACAGATGACAGAAGTATAATGGAAGCAGAGATTTTATAGATAGGTGATCAGTAATGATAAATAGTTAAATGACAGAAAACTATTTGTGACAGTATTTGGTAGGTAAACAGATGATAGATTACACATAGATGATATATAAATAAATGAGAGATACATGAAAATAGATGGTAGATATTTAGATAGTAGATAATCTGTTGGGTAATGACTTAGTTGCCACTGTATCATATATGCTTGGCAACCTCTGCAATCAAGCCACTACAGATATTATATATTTAGAGATAAATGGCAAGGCCTAACTCTGTTTCAAGTAAAGGTTATATCTTGGGAAAAAAGGAGAGGTTGGGAAATCACAGTGTATCACCTATATTATCATAGTGCTTGTCCCCACCTCTTGCTGCAAGTGGAGTTCATTACATCCAGCCAAACTCTAAGATAAGGCACCACTACACACTCAAAAATGCCTTTGGCCAGGGAATTTTATCATTGCTTGTAAAATGGTGAAGAGAGGAGAAGAAAAAAACTAAGTTACATTTTATGTGTGAAAGAGCCCAGTGCCAAAGAAGATAATGGAAAGAAATCCCACAGCCAGCCAAACCAATGGGAAACAAGAAATTAGTAATTCCCAAGGGCGAGAGCCCAAGGGTGTATGAGGGAAGGATTAAGTATGGGAGGCTCATGCTCAACAGACAGAAAAACTCTACTCAGATTACGTGCTTTCCTAGACCACTTATGCAAAGAATTTTTCAAGATTGGGGGAAAACCTTTTTCTAGTTTTGTCTTATATTTGCAATGATAGTTTTTTATTTAAATAAACTTAAATGCCTGAATGCCATTTTTTTCTATAAAATAACACTCAAGGTCTACAGTGCTGTTGAGTGCACAATCCTTGTGTGTGTGTGTGTGTGTGTGTGTGTGTGTGTGTGTGAAGACACGATGTCTGCAAAGGTTATACTGGTTCTAAGTTGCAGAGCTTGGATTCAATCGGGTCTGCCTTACTTCAAGAGAACTCTTCCTTTGTCATCCTATCATGAAAAAAAAAAAAACGTGTCTCAGCGAAGAAGCATTCAATTCTTGTTCTTCTCGGTCAAGACAGATGAGACAGAAAACCTTTGTGCGCTCAGTCATAACAATGAAAAATGAACCATTTGACGATGAGTTGTTTTGATTCTGAATTTTAGAGAGAATTGATGAAGTATTTTCATTTAGACTCCGCCTCTTCCTATCCCCTGCTATTTTCAGTGCAGACCCTCACCAGTAGCTGAACCAAATGGCTTTGCGATGCGCTAAAGGAGCTTCAGAATCTTAACCAATCCTTTCCGTTCCAGGGGGAGAATTTCTGGAAACTGCCGTAGGCACAGCAGCCCAAGCCTGTGCATTGCCCACCACCATTTTCCATAACACTCTTGTCTTTCCACATGATAGAAAGAGGATACAACACTGCGGGAGCGTGTCCTGAAGGGTCAGCAAGGAGTCAGGAGATGTATGACGTGGCTTGTATGAGCAGCCGTTGCTGACCGTGTGAAGCTCAGAGAAGATGTGGATGACCTCTGCTTTGTGCCTAACGTGGGACTGCTTCACATTTCCCTTCCACAGCTGAGACTCATCTTTATTCCACAAACAATTTTATAATAAATATTATGAGTACAGCATTGACAAAGATGCAACTCAGAGGGTTATGCTTGCCAAACACACCAGGGCAGTAGAATTTGAGTTAGAAAGGTGTTCAGCTGAGCCAAATGAGACCACAATTGGAATATTATTAACTCTCCCGTTAACTAAATGAAGTAGAAGACATTAAAAAAATGTTACCACCCAGCCAAACCTTTCACACCCCTTGGGGACCTGTTTCATCCCTGCACTCATGGCAGGCAGTACCCTGGCTCTGTATGCGAGTGTAAAGGTCCCTTTAAGAGACAAACTCTACCCACTCCCACTCTCCACCATTTCTCTGAGAGGCAGGTCTGTCTGCCTCTCCTTCTCTCTCTTCTCCACTTCCTCTCTCTCTTCCCTTTCCCTGTTCCCTTCCCTTACCTTGAAAAATTTCCTTCCCATGTAATTTCTGCCTGATGGCATGTTTGTCCCCCTCCATGGGATCTGCCAAGGTCTGTTACAAGCAGGTTTTTCCCTGAGGCAGGTCTGGTCCTGCTGCCACACCAGCCCCCCAAAACACGCAAAGACTCTGTATTTGATACAATGTTCACCAGTTACCATCATTGTTTATCACCTAGCTCTGTCTTAATGATTAACACATTTCTACTATTCTAAGTATTTCCACGTGGCTCATCTTACCTGCCAGAGCGGCTGGCGTTCTACCTCTCAGGGCTCTCCATGTTGACTCCTCCTTACTACTTCCTCTTTCCTCCTTGTCTCCTAGCCCCACCTATCTTGCTTTCCCATTGGCCAACAGGGCTTTATTCATTAACCAGTATGAGAAACATATTTACAGAATAACATCTCCCATCAAAGGTCCCATCCCACCTCACATTGCATATAATAACAAAGTAAACAAAAAACTCCAGTGATGTTAAGAATCAATTTCTGTTACATGTTTCAAATTTTATACTATCCAGATTTTAAAAATGACAGAGTTGTGGGTATATGGAGATAAGAAACCCAAGGCCAGTCCCATCAAGACCCAACTCAATTTGCAGAACTGAGCCCTTTAACCTTGCTTGGGGATACAGGCATAGAATTCTACTGACTTTGTTTTACCAGATATTAAGTGGCTAGGTGATCTTAAAGTAAATTTTAAATGATTTTGTATCCAAACTCAACTATTTAACTTCAGATTACATTTAATTTTGCCCAGTGATTATTATATAAGTCTCAGATATCTTTGAGGTTTACTAGCCAAAGGAGTCAACTTGTAAATGACAATAAATCTGACATCATGACATAAATCTACAATATAATTCTGCACCTATGGCTCAGGGATCATTGCAGAAAAAGGGGCAGAAAGATTGCAAGAACCAGGGGAACAGGAAGTTTGTTATGAGGTTGTGTCTACTCCAGAAACATCAGAAAATAAACATTCATGAAGTCTCACCAACACGAATATCTAATCATAATCAGAAAGACACCAATATGTAGGTTAACTTGGAATGGGGAGTTTAACAAGCTCTCATCAAATGTCGTAGGTGAAAATCTAAATGAATGCTGAAAGCAAGAGGATCTTCCCAGGGCAGAACATGTCAGTTGATTATCAAATACTAAGTCAGTGCTGAAAACATAAATATAAGTAACATTATATGAACTGACCACATTGTCCTATATAGCTAGGTGCATGAGTGTGTGTGTGTGTATGTGTGTGTGCCAGTGATGAAATCAAAGGAACCATGAATTTGAAAGAGAGAGGGGTAGGTAGGTAGACGAGCTGGAAGTTTGAAAGGAAAGGGGAAATTATGAGATTGTATTATAATAATGTTTGAGTACATGCAAAGGAACTAGGAGGACATTGGCAATGATGAGCACCAAGTCATCCAGCTTGCAGCTTTGGATGTCAGTAGCCAATAGGATTTAAGAAGTGGATATTCACATGTATATTTTACCTTTTTCTTTCCTGCAACAGAGCCACAGTACAAAATCAAAGAAACTGTAAAAATAACTTATAGGACTGAAGGACATCCAACTAATGAAGATAAGCATCAAATTAAAATCAAATTACTTTTAATCATCATTAAGTTTTCTTTTCTTTGATACGCTCTTTTATTTTTCACACGCAAAGCTTAGTGGAGCTTCAGTGGGGCGATGCCTGTGTCTGGGCACAGGCACACCCTGTTTTACCTGTGGGCAGAGCAAAGGTCTACAGCAGATGTCCCCTTCTGCTCTGTTTTGACCTGGAAAGTTTTCCTCCTCCCAACACCCATGTGGCCACTGCCCAGTTCTCAGCGCTGGATTCCTGGAAGAGTGGAGAGAGTTCAGCTCTTGGCAGTGTGTCCTGGGATGGGGGTGTTGGAAGCTGGTCCCTCAGTTTTGCTCCTTTACTTTCTTCCCCACATACGTTGGGTACCGGTGTTCTACCATACTGCCCACCATTGTAATCCACCTCCCACAGGCTGAAGCTTTACAGAGTAATCAATAATGAGCTGAGCATCTGGAAATGAGGCAAAACAAGCCTTTCCTCTTTTTAAGATTTTTATCCCAGGCATGTTGTTTACTGACAGATATCCAACATATCTTTTTTGTTTTTAATGATTGAGCAATTTTCTTCTTCTTCATTTTCTTCTGCTCCCATAATTTTCAATTCAGTCTTCAATAAAATTATTCATTTTCTTGAAATGTGCAACTTTAGTTCTTAACATTACTTGTTTAATAGTGGGATTAAAGAGAGGAAGAACTAACCTAGGTCTATGGTGGCCATGATACAGAGCCTCTCACTGACTTATGTTCCTTTCTAACCCATCACCTACACCTAGATAGAATATCCTCCAAATGCCCCTCTATCTATGTATCTATGTATCTATATATCTATACATACACACTGTGATGATAAACTACTCATGCATTTTCCTCCTAACCAGACATTCACATATACCCCATCAAACATTATTTGAGCCTCCTCTCCCTCACATAAGCACTGTGGGTAGGCACTGGGAAATCTCTGGGATTGTTCCCGTAGAGACTTTAGGCACGCAGTGACCTTGATAAAGCAAGGGAAATGCTGGAGTTAAGGGACAGCTCTGCCAATCTCCTTGAATCAGAAAAGTCCCCGAGACATTATTTGTCTTGGCGACAGCATCCTTCCACAGATCTGCTTGCCACCCACCTCACTGAAACTTGGGTGCATTCACTTAAGAAAGTCAAAAGTAAACTCAGTAAAGTAAAATCTCTAGAATTGCCATGCTTTTGGCCCCAGGACAATGATGACAAATTCAGGTATGGACAGAGAAATGGGAAATGGATGCTGTTGTCAGTTCAATAATCATTTTACTTGATCATAAGTGTGTGGTGTTCAGCATGGTTTATTGAGGTTCCAAGGCAACAGAACACACACTTTTCAGTGGTTCTCATATTAAATAATTCTAATGATTTAATGGCTTCCTTCTTTCATGGTGGAAATGTCTGCTCATCCCTTGGCTCATCTTTGCTGGCTTAAGTCGAGGCTCACACCCCCTTCCCTCGACTTCTCTGTCTGTATTCCTTCTTTGTCAACTTTCATGCATAAATGAGTCTTGGCCATCTCTAAGACTCCGAGTGCCTTTCTGGATAGTGTGCTTTGTACCTGGTGTCTCACGGCAGCTGAAGGCAATGCCTACCTCACGGGAGATGCTCTAGAACTGACTGATGAACAAAGGAAACTGATGATTGCATGAGATGCGTGCACTTGGGTAATGAGGTCAGCACGTTGCCTTTAGTGACTACGTCTTTTGTTTTTATCTCACAGAAAAAGTATTTTCATTATTGTTAAAGGCACAGACATGTAAGGAGAGCAAAATGATATAGATGGTTAGATTTTTGAGTTGATGGTAAAGACAGTCAATACAAAGGGCAAAATGTTGACTATTTCTCATACAACTGCTCAATAATTTATTTTAATTAGTATTAAAATTGATGATTTTTTTCTCAGCAGCTTCAAGAAACTATATTTTCCATACCAGTTTGACAAATAATTTGTTCCTTTTTCAGATAGTCAGTGATTCAATTAATACATGCATATCAACAGTTCGCTGTGTGTAAGAAACAGCTCTAAAAATTGTGGAGAAAATTCTTCTAAAAAGGCCCTCACGTTGGTGACTGGGGCAGGAAAGTATATTAATTGGCAAGTTTTAGATGAAAGAAGTAGACAAAAATATGTAACTGTATTCTCTACACCTTGAAGAATCATCACTTGAGTTGCCTGGCCAGGCCATGGGGATATCCCCAAATACTTGTTTCATATAAGAATGCATAATAGAGAATATAAGCTTGCCTGTTGAAACCAAAGTGCCTCAGCCTCCAAGTAACACTGCTATTAAAATTATGAAAGCATCAGCTTCATAAGATTCATCTAGCAATAGCATCAAAAATTGACTAAAGCAGACAGACACAGTGAAACATTTTGTGGCCACAGATGAAGATTAGCGGAGAAAAGTTCCTGAGGGTGTGGTGACGAGGACTTTGGGAAGATTGAGGAATTCTGATTTAATTTCCTCCAGCTGTACTGCTCACTTCTTCTTTCTCCTTTTATTTAATGTTTCCCTTTCACCACTGTGATAGAAGCAGAACTAATACAGCACAAATGTGGAATAAAGAGTGTGAGATACTTGAGTCACTTCACTGGGGGTTATTTTAAAAAAAGCATTCTCTTTTATAAGGCTATGACTATTTTTGGTTGTGAACCTAGCCTTTAATGGCTGAGCCATCTCTCCAGCTCAACTATGTTCATAGCAGCATAGCCAGAATCTGGAAGCAACCTAAATGCCCCTCAACAGAAGAATGGATGGAGAAAGTGTGCTACATTTACTAATGGCGTACTACTCAGTGAAAAAAAAAATGGAATTTTTAAATTTGCAGGCAAATGGATGGAACTAGAAGAAACCATCCTGAGTAAGGTAACCCAGTCACAAAAAGACAAACACAGATTTTATTCACTCATATATGGCTTTTAGACATAGAGAAAAAGATTACCAGCCTATAATCCATACTGTCAGAAAAGCTAGGAAACAAGGAGGACCCTGAGAGGGATGTGCATGGCCCCCTGGAGATGGGGAAAGGGACAGGGTCTCCTGAGTAGATTAGGAGCATGGGGTGGGGGCTGAGGGAGTTAGGAGGAAGAGAAAAGCAGAGATGGGCATGACAGAGCAGAAAGATTAAGTCAAGTGAAGAATAGAAGAGAGCAAGAAAAGAGATACCATAACAGAGGGAGCCATTATAGGTTTCAAGAGAAATCTGGCACCAGGGAAATGTCCAGAGACCCACAAGAATGACCCCAACTAAGAATTTAAGCAATATTGGAGAGGGTACCTTAAATGTTCTTCCCCTATAATGAGACTGATGACTACCTTATATGCCATCCTAGAGCCTTTATACAGTAGCTGATGGAAGCAGAAGCCGACACCCACAGCTAAACACTGAGACCAATTCTTGGAATCCAGTTGTAGAGAGGGAGGGGTGATGAGCAAAGGGGTCAAGACCAGGCTGGAGAAACCCACAGAAACAGCTGATCTGAACAAGGGGGAGCTCATGGACCCCAGACTGATAGCTGGGAAACCAGCACAGGACTGACCCAGACCTCCTGAATGTGGGTGTCAGTTAGGAGGACTGGGCAGTCTATGGAGCCTCTGGTAGTGGATGGGTGTTTATCCCTAGTGTATAAATGGACGTTGGGAGCCCATCCCACATAGAGGGATACTCCTTCAGCCTAGACACACAGTAGAGGGCCTGGGCCCTGCTCCAAATGATATGACAGACTTTGAAGATCCCCATGGAAAGCCTCACCCTCCCTGGGGAGAAGAATGGGTATGGAATGAGGGTTAGTGGGGGGAAACAGGAGAGGAGGGTGCAGAAACTGGGATTGATATGTAAAACAAGCTTGTTTCTAATTTAAATTTAATATATATGTATATGTATACATATATATATTAAGGCTGTGACTTGACAATTTAATGGGAACACAAAGAAATGTTAGGCTCTCAAAATTTAACAAATATGTCCCTCCCATCACTAGCTTGGCTCATATAAAGTCTAACAAGAAGATTAGCATCCATACTTCTGTAATCCACATAAGGGAGGCTCTTCTACTCAGACACCTTTGCTATGGAAAGGATTTCCCTCCTTGTTTCCCCAGCCAAGCTCAAACCTTCCTGCACACTGCTTTAACTGTAGCCATCCGTAAAGGCCTTCTAGTCTGCACAGGTGACAATATTACTGAGGGGACTCAGCCTTGCCTTCCTCTTACCAGAACCAAAGCCATGTGACCAAATGCATCATGGGTGCTCCCCTGGCCGTCGCTTGTGGGATGAATAAATACACAACATTTCTAAACATACACTATTTCATGGATTCCTGGATTGTGTGAAATACGTAGGAAATAAGACAGTTCTCCCAGCTTCTCTCACGCCACAGATGCTGACAGCCTGTGTAATCAAGCCCCTTCAAGGCCTGGCATCACCTGATCCCCCTGAGCTGTGGTAAAGGAGCCACGCGGTAGATTGTTGAGAAGGACATGGTGGGCATGGGTGATGTGCCCATTCTCAATATGAAATAGCAAGTGCCTTCTAAAAAGTGGGTCTTAGCCTTCTCTGCTCTACTGAATGCTAGCATCGTTTTCCGTTTACTCAGAATGGGATTAATGTCTCATCTCTTTAGTGTCACACATGTATGATGGGATGCCTATTCTCCATGATCGATGTAGAGTGTGATCTTCACAGCCCTGTACTTTCCAGGGGGACACTCAGCTTCACAGTCTGACCCAGTGATGAAAGGACCCCCTGAAATCAAATCAAGGAATAGACGATGGTGTTCGACGCAAATGAGAAATTAGAAAGAGCCACTGCTAAGTATCATAGTGAAGAAATTTAGGAGGCTGGCAGTGGTGTGTGTTGTAGCATTGGTTCCAAGGGTGAGCAGCATTGTGAGAGAGAACAGAGACACACGTGTGCTGTTGTCATGCCTCATGCAACAGCCATGCATGGGGTCCCATGGCAGCCACCACACCGCCATCCAGTCCTCCCTCAACACACCTGTCTTTCAGAGCGGCCAGGCCTCTTGGCGAAGGCATTGTCATTTTACTCCTTTGACCCCACACATCCTCCCTCCAGAGGGTGAAACTCAGTAATCACATTTTCCCTGTGTGTCGAGCCTGTCTTTAAAGATTTGTTTTCTATAGATTATGGTTATATACAAATGACATGGAAGGAAGAGAAAAAAACCGAAGAAAACTAAAGTGATCTGTAATTCCTGACTTCATACCCCCCCCACACATGCGTACCCCTTTTAAAAGATCTGAGTTGTCTATTTTATTCACTATTCTTGTATGGACTACAACGTTCTTCCGTGAAATATTTGCGTTACGCATGGTCTGTAATACTTGGACCAGTCCCTCTACTTTGCAGAACTAAGCCTTAGGAGTGTTAGTAACAAAAATTCGACAAAACCCCCAAGCTCTAAATACTGTGCAAACAGTCAATTACAGGGTTAGAATTTCCCAGCCAAGGGTGCTGCTCCTGTTACATTGTCAAAATACTTGAATGAAGTTGCCTCCTGTGAATTTGACTGCAGGATGAGAGGCATCCTTCCAGGAGGCCGACACTCCTGAGTTCCAGTGTCACGGCCCCCTGAAGCTAATGAGCAGCTGACCCCAGGCTCTGCCCCCTGCCTGCTGGACATAACATGCCTTCATGCCGTTCAGGGACATTCCAGGACAGTCAGGTGGGGTCTCATGACATGCTGGAACGGCAATAACTTTTTCTTTTCCCCCCAAAAGATTTATTCTTCACATAATGAGCAGCTGGGATATCGGATTCCAGACTCAGCAAGTGCAGGCTCTGGTCCCCTCTCCAAGGCTGCCATACTGAATCTGGTATCTGGATGAGAAGGACTTCAGTCCTCCTGTTCCATGCTGGTCCTCAGAGAATCAGCCACTGGGCATGCAGCCTGCTAACTTTAATTACAGGAAGCCAAGGATGCTAAACTAACCAAACAAAAATAGGAAATAAGAGGTTCCAGGACCAGAGAGGCCATTTCATCCGCCAACCCCTACTTCCCTTGAGTAAGAGGATGCGTTTTTCGGCGGGGAATTTTAAATCCTGTCACGTCGGTTCCTTATATTGACAGTGAACCTATGCGCCCCAGCCTCACTAAAATGCCATGATTTTCTGCTGCTAGTCACATTTGCTTTCGCTATACCCCAAGTGGCTGCCGCAAGCATAAATTTCAGGGAATGCATGTTCCAGGGGCTTGTTTTTGCTATCTTGCCAAGCACACATCCTCCCAGAACACTTTCAGATGTGCGGAGGAGAGTCCTGCCCCTCATGCATTATTCACAGCTTCTGTGATTA
This sequence comes from Cricetiscus sungorus, assembly GCA_030556225.1. Taxonomy (NCBI): domain Eukaryota; kingdom Metazoa; phylum Chordata; class Mammalia; order Rodentia; family Cricetidae; genus Cricetiscus; species Cricetiscus sungorus. Next base: position 57,511,311 of record JANBXA010000741.1, on the reverse strand, counting down.
CGCGGTCCAGAGGCGTCCTGCTTTGCACCGCGTCCCTGGGATTTGGGCACGAGGACTTCTCAAGGCGCACAGCAAAGCTGTGTTTTATGCATGCTGGTATCCACCTGGAGCCTTGGAGTCGCTCTGGAGTGAGATAAGGTCCCATTCAGTCTCTCTAGCAGTTCTAATCCCAGCTGGGCAAAGCCGAACAGCAGATAGTACACTCCGATTGTGTTATCAGGCCTAAAGTGTTCAGCCAAGCGCTCTTCTTAGCTAATTTCTCAGGCGCTGCTGCTTTTAGGGGATGTGAGAATTACACACGATGGGAACGGTAAGGTGTCTATTTGTGATTCTTTAGCGCTCTGGCCAATTTGGAAAGGAAAAGATGTGAATTTGGGTATTTAAGAGCCAGGCACGTGTTCCAATATTTAGATCTGCATTTGACAGTTTTGATGAAGATTTTCCTAAAACATCACAGGACTTAAAAAAGAAGAAGGAGAAAGAAAGGAATCATCTCTGCCTAGTTTTTTCCCCACATTCTTACATAAAGACTTCTATTTTAGGATTTTCCTACATTTCTGCTACCAGGATTGGGTGATACTTTAGCATGCTAAGCAAATTTACTGAGCCACCCCAAACCAGATCCCTTTCCCCTTCTCTCCCTTCAAAGCAAGTACCCTAGAGGACATTCCCCAGTCGATGACTGATTAGTAGGGAAGCTGATTAGAAATGCACAAAGGTCATGTGAAATGAAAACTCGCACTAGCAGCAATAATGGTTAGCATTTATTGAGTAGGTACCGTGTCCAACTGCAGACTAATTCAGTCATCAAAACAACCCTGTGTTTCTGAGATTTTTCAGATAGTGTTTGCGATTCTGCACAGTAAGGTGGGTTTGACAGACTCTTGCATCATCTTGTCAAAGGCTGCCATGGAGATGGTGTTTGTGACTTAATAGTTCCATGGTCCAGGCTTCATTGAACTCAAAGCTCTGGAAGCATCTCAGGGGCAGGATTTGTGTTTACCTGTGGCTAGACAGCAGAAGAGGAGAGGCAGACAGCACAATGCAAGGGGAGAGAGGCAGACAAAGACCAGAAGAAGCAAAGGACTTCTGTCTCATGTCAACGCAGGCTCACATGGCTCCAGGGAGCCCTGTAGACTTCATTGGAATGATTTCACAGTTCAGTGATCCCCACCCATGGTCTCACAGACTTGCACTAGAAGGCAGGGCCTCGGAGACTGCAGAGAACTTCTGCAATCATGTCCGTTTTTTAATCTCCCCAAGGAACCCAAGGCCCCAAGTACCTACTCATAACACACAAGCTTCAGTAATATAACAGATGCTTGGAAAAGGTTAGGCAAGAGAATTTGGGTAGCTGTAGAGCTCCTGCAAAGTCATGGTGTACTTTTCGACTTAATGTAAACTACCCTCCCTTCCCCTCACCTCCCCACCCCGGCCTTCCATCCCACCTCAAAATGCTGCCAAGACTGACAACAGCATTTGAAGGTGCTGGGTTGATCCTTAAGTTGGCTACTGTACATCTGGGAAGAGAAAATGCAAAGAACACATGTATTATTCACCTCATTTGGACAAGGTGTGACCACATTCTTTCATGAATGTTGGGAAACTCATTTGAGATGCTGTGAGAAGAAAACAGGTTTCAGCACAAAAGATCTGGGTTTTCATTCAGACCTACTTACCCCCCCCCCCCCGCAGTGTGGTCTGGGTAAGTGGTAGGATACTTTGGGGCCTATGTTACTCCATCTTATTTACTGGACTAACTAAACTATAAATGATTCCTTTATAGGATTGAGGGAGGTATTCAACTAGACAGAGAATTACAAAAGGCCCCGTGGCAATACGTAAAAGATCAACATACACAGATTCTACATTTAAGGTCCCCCCCACTTCCGCCACAAATATCAGAGCCACATAAGCTGTCCAAATGGGGACACTGTAAATATTGAACAAGTTATGTTAATGACTCTTAAGTCTGGAGTGCTTTTTTATTTGTATGATATTTTTCATTTCCAAAACACTTTGCTCACGCATTATTTCATTTTATCCTCTGTAGGAGAGTTTATCAGAGACAGCAAAGGACACAGTCTCAGTCTAGATGAACACAAGATTAAGCTGATTGGAGAAATGATAGGATTTCCCTAAGATTAAAACCACCCTTGCCTCCTTTATCTTCACAGACTTACTGCTTGTTTAAACATTGTTAATCATGCTGTTCATTTGAATTTCTCTGCTAGGTCATTGGGGAGCAGCAGACATGGGACAGACACAGTCTGAACCAAGGATACTTAAGGTCATTTGTGTCTACCCCACTTCCCTTTCTTTGCTCCAAAAGACAGAAGGACAACTAGATATTAGCACTGCACTCTTATATATTCTTTGCAAATATGCATTAATGCATATTCTCTTTAAAACTAAGAGAAAGCAAGGACTCATGGAAAAGAGCCAGAACTGCCAAAATATGGGTGTTCCTGCTGGTATTTTAAAAGACTGCATTGTTCCATGAGTTTGTAGGGTTTCTATGATTTGTGTTGGTGTTGAATTCCAACTTTAAAGCAAGAAGGCCTGATAAGATACAGGGGACTATTCCAATTCTTTTGTATCTGTTGAGGTTTGTTATATTGCCTAGTATGTGGTCAATTTTAGAGAAGGTTCCATGTGGAGCAGGGAAGAAGGTATATTCTTTTGTGTTTGGATGGAATGCTCTATAGATGTCTGTTAAACCCAATTGACACATAACTTCCATTAGTTCTTTTGTTTCTTTGCTAAGTTTCTATCTGGTGGTCCTATATAGTGGTGAGAGTGGGGTGTTGAAGTCTCCCACTATAAGTGTGTGAGGTTTTATGTGAGCTTTGAGTTTTAGCAGCATTTCTTTTATGAATGTGGGTGACTTTGTATTTGGGGCACAGATGTTCAGAATTGAGACTTTGTGCTGATGGATTTCTCCTGTGATGAATACGAAATGACCTTCTTTTGATTGATTTTGGTTTGAAGTTTAACTTGTTAGATATTAGGATAGCTACATCTGCTTGCTTCTTGGGTCCATTTGATAGGAAGATTTTTTTTTCCCCAACCATTTACCCTGAGGTAATGCCTGTCTTTGAAGCTTAGATGTATTTCTTGTATGCAGCAGAAGAATGGATTCTGTCTTCGTATCCATTCTGTTAGCCTGTGTCTTTTTATAGGTGAGTTAAGGCCATTAATGTTGAGAGCAAGAAAGGACCATTGATTGTTAATGCCTGTTTGTTTTAGATTTGTTGGTGGTGGTGGTATTGTGAATATATTTGCCCTGCTTTACCCTTGGGTTCTGGTGAAGTGGGATTATCTATTGCCTTTGTGTTTGTGAGCATAGTTAAATTCCGTGGGTTGGAGTTTTCCTTCCAGAACTTTCTGTAGGGCTGAATTTATAGATACTTATTGTAAAGATCTGGCTTTGTCATTGAATATCTTGTCCTGTAACTTGCTTTGTAGACCAGGCTGGCTTCAAACTCATAGAGATCTGCCTGCCTTTGTCTGCTGAAGTGCTATGGTTAAAGTGTGTGCTACCACCACCCAGCAGTTAGACTTTGATGGGAGATGTCATTCTATAAATATGCTTCTCTTATTGGTTAATAAATAAAGCACTGTTGGCCAATAGGAAAGCAAGATAGGCGGGGCTAGGAGACAAGGAGGATTCTGGGAGACAAGGAGGAGAGAGGAAGTAGTAGGGAGGAGATTCGAGATGGAGGCCAGAGAGAGAAGAATGCCAGGGCCTCTCTCTGGTAAGATGAGACCACATGGAAACACTTAGATTAATAAAATTGGTTAACATTTAAGACAGAGCTAGCCAATAAGAAACTAGTAACAGGCCAACAGCATTTATAGTCATACAGTGCCTCTGTGTGTTATTTGGGGCTGGTGCGGCAGTGGGGCCAGACAAGAAGGCAGGAAAAACCTTACTTATAACAAGACTTCCTTTTTAATTTTAATTTCTTTTTTCTTCTTTTAAACTTAAATTACAAATAAGCTTGTTTTACATGTCAATCCTAAATCCCTCTTCCTCCCCTTCTGCCCTGCTCCCCACCAATCCCCTATGCCATCCTCTTTCTGCTCCCCCGGGAGGGTTAGATCTTCCATTGGGGATCGTCAAAGTCTGTCATATCATTTGGAGTAGGGCTCAGGCCCTCCCTCATGCGTCTAGGCTGAAAGAGTATCCCTCTATGTGGGATGGGCTCTCAAAATCCATTTATACAGTAAGGATAAATACCTATCCACTACCAGAGGCCCCATAGACTGCCCAGTCCTCCTACCTGACACTGACATTCAGGGAGCCTGGGGCTGTCCTATGCTGGTTTCCCAGCTATCACACTGGAGTCCATGAGCTCCCCCTTGTTCAGGTCAGCTGTTTCTGTGGGTTTCTCCAGCTAGACTCACAATCTTAAGGAGAGAGTGCTATCTATGGGTTTTGAGCTGGAGATGTGTGTAATATCTATCAATCTCTCTTCTCTGGATGCAAACAGTTATCAATGTTGATGAAGCCACAGATGCTGAAAAGTGAGACATTGCAATCCTATTATCTCTTTTTGGATTATTATAGTAATTCTATAAGGAGGAACCCTCCCTTGTCAACTCGTTGATGCCTGGACGTGTAAGTAAACAGTGAAGATAATCGTTTGATTCATTTCAGTTTCCTGGTTTTCCAAATAGTGGGCTGCTTTTCTGTCTCTTCCAAATGGACCTTTCTGCTGCTAATGCTGGCTTTAAAACTTTTTGTAACATTACGAGCTCATGAGTCTAAATATTTCTAAATACACTGTAGCCAGGGTCCTAATTGGTGTCAAGAATATGCCACATTTGGTCACTGGAAGCTTATTCAAAATGGGTCCTGAATCCTGCTAAAACCCCATTGTGTACAGTAGAGCTTTGGAGATGTGCTTGCATACTGAAACAGCTCCTTCCAAAAGAAGGCAGAGGAAGCCAGTGGCAGAGCGCGAGTGCTGCCTCAGTTCCCAGGAGAAAGCAGCTTCTGTTCAGCATCTCATCGAGGCCAGTCTCCTTCATCATGCTTTTCCAGGGGTGGAATGTGGTGCGTGCCAATTGCCCAGTGCACAGAATAGGATGGAAAAGACGCAACCTTTGGCTTTCATGTGTTTTCTATAGGCCTTGAACATGGCGGGGTGGGGGTGGGTGTGGGTGGAGGCTTCTCTCTTATTTCCCCCTCTGCTTCTAGTCTTCAGTCACCATCTGACATTTGTCTGTGTGCTAGGAACCACAGGCAGGGGGAGTAATTCATTTGTGACTGAATGTCAGTGTCATTCCACAGACTAATCTAGGAGAAAGCACATTATGCTGGAAGTAACGTGTGGTTCTATCAGGTTCTCTCCAAAATCCACTTACTCGTGGTAATTAGCATGAGTTTCTTCCAGAAGCCCAGCGTGCCACATGGACACTCAATGGGATCCTTCCAGCCGCAGTGGGCTCTAGAGCACAGCAGTAATCTTGTCTAATTAATAAAGCAATGACGGAAATTTAAAACAATGCATGCACAGTTATTGTAAATCTCCCTGCAAACATTCAGTTCGTCCTGCTTCCTTTGCCTTGGGTACCCCTTTCATTAACTCAAGTGTGGAGCACAGTGACCTTAAATTGCAAATATTTTTCTTCAGGCATGACTGGATACATAAGAGAGGCAAAAGCTTTCAACATTTGTTTCTTCAAGAGCTTAACAAACTCAGATGGGAACACGCATCTGCCCCTCTTCTCTTCGATATGCAAATCAAAGAACATAAGCTTTAAGAGTTTTCGAGACAAATGTAGTTTGAGGCTGAAGGAGGTGACTTGTACATTCATGTGATCAATAAATGGTTTAAAAATAGGGAGGGACAGTCTCTCAAGAAGCAGAATAGCAGACACCCTGCGGGCCCCTGGCTGTTTGCAACGTCCTGAAGACGTCCCTGATTTCTATGGTCAGGAAAACAATAACCACCAGTCCTTGCATTCATGTGAGCATGCCAGCATTCGTGCCTGGGCCAGGGGTCAACACTGGGAGTGTCCCTCACTCGTCCCCTCAGCGTCTCTCCCTGAATCTTAGCTCACCGGTTTTCTGGAGGAGCCAGCAAGTAGCTGCAAGCACGAGCCTGTCTCTCCCTGACTCCCTGTTCCCCAGCATGGAGAGCACAGACTGCACTCAGCTGGGGATTTTAACCCAGATACCCACGCTTGTTCTGCAGAAGCTTCCTGATTTAGCCATCTTTCCGGCTCCATCAATTCTTTTTAAATTCACAAATGACACCAGCTACCTTCTCTGCAATCCCTATTGTGATGCCCAACTGCTCAACTGGGTCAAAAACACAAAAAAGCAGAAAAACAACAACAAAAACAATGCCAAAAAGTTAGTAGTCAAACCATCACCATTAGCAAAACAGTTAAAAACCCCACGCTCCTTTTGTGCTTAGGCAGATGACAGCCACAAGAGGGCTCTAGAATCTTCCCAAACACAAGACGAGCCCGGAGAGATGTTTTTCTAGTAATTAATTCCCTCAAATCAATATCACCTATTAATGTACATTACAGAGACAAGCTATAGACTTCTGACATTTTACTCTCAAGCTAAGGAGAGGATTTCATATAGACATGCAAGGGGCCCACAGGGATTGTAAGTCAAAACCGAAATTAGCTGCACCTGTGATTTCCTGTGTCTGCTGCAGCATAAAAAAAAAAAAAAAAAAAAAAAAACCCAACACTGCAGTTTTCACCAAAGGTTAAAACTGTATTTGAAGCACTGTGCGCATAATGGACGTCAATGGCCTCCAATGGGGTTCAAAGGCTATCCGCCCGCCCTACCGCACAGTGCACCCCAAAGAGCCACGGAGAGGGACACAGCAGTTAAAACGCAATGGCTATCTCTGGGGTAGTGGGAATCCCAGAGCCATCAGTTCTAGATGCACTTGGTGCCTGCTGAGACCCTGATAGAGTGGATGGTGTTTGCAGCCTGCATCGCACTGTCTGGGAGAGATGATTCCAACTCTACATGTGTTAATCTCCTAGACCACAAGCTGGAAGAGTCCAGCTTCCCACTTGGGTGGAGTTGTGGCAAATAAAGACAGGCAGGATATAGCCTCGGGGACTAGAGAATAGCACCTGTCATCCCCACACAGGAGACATTAAGAAACGTCCCAAAACACATTTTTTAAAAGAGAAATTTAAAATCTTAGCGCAAACTCCGGAAATCCCCCTGTGCATTGACCTCACGTGACTTTTTGGTGACCCTGTCTTCTCCGTGACATGGTCCCAAAGAAAGGTCCATTTGGGTAGCTGTTCTATTCCTGTGGGTACAGGGGAGCTTCTGCAGCTTTGGGACCCGGTGGGGAAGCCCTGCTAGGGAAGCTTGGCTTTCTCTTGAGCAGTGATAGATTGGAGCTCCATGTATCTTCCCTAGTTTTCCTTTGTTCCTTGAAATTAGGAATCACCACTTGCAGTGATCTCTGGTTCAGGAAGGCCCGCATTCCCAGGTCCCCAAGGCACGTTCCAAGTAGCAGAGGCCTCTCTCTTGGTAGACACCTCCAGCTCTACGAGAACTCAATCTTGATGTAAGTGCATAGAGTTTCCACTAACCCTTTGAAGGTCAGCGGTTCACCAGGTCCCGGAAGTCAGTTTAACACCTCTCTGCTTTTCTTTGATTTGCACCTGTCTTTCTAGTTAAGAAAAGCCGCTTCCCACATTGTCAGGGACACCGCAGCCGGGACTCTGAAGCCACTGGACTTTAGTGACCACCCTTACTCGTGACCACTGTGTGTGTTCAGTTCTGGACTCTCCCCTGGCTACCCAGAATACTTTTCCATTCAAGTGTCATTTCTTTTCCCATGGTCTCTCTTGTTATAAGACTTCAGTGACAACTCGGGGATTTAGACTTAGCTTTGGCTTGTGAGTATACAACCGACACCTCAGTTCAGCCCGGGCCTGCAGACTGGAAGCTCTGGAGGGCAGTGGTCCTGTAAGGGAAAGGCTCACACCCAGCAGGTGGAACCCATTAAGGGAAAGGCTCACACCCAGCAGGTGTGGGTTAAGTTGGGTAACTTCTCCATTCTGCAAAAGATGCCAATGTATCTTTGAGTGGGCTGTTAGTCGGTGATGTGGATTCTGAAGGTCACCAAGTTAAATAAGCACAGTAGATTGGAGCTTCATCTACTAAGATGGGGGTCCTAGAAGACAGAAATTCTGGATAAAGGCAGGTAGGCACAGAGAGAAGATGACAAACAAGTATACAAAGAAATTCAGAGGTCTGCATGCCAAGGGATCCTGAGCCTTCTAGAGAAATTGGAACAGATACTTCCTCACAGCCCTCATAGAAACCAACCTCATACAATGTCTCTATTGTGGTCTTCTAGAGTCCTGAACTGTGAGAGAAGAAATGAATGTTTCTCAAGTTAGTCAGTTTGTCAGAATTTGGTTCCAACAGCCCTGGGACTCTAATACCAAGATATTTACTGGAGAAATCCATGACAGAAGTAATCTGCCCTGACCATCCACATTAATGGGCCTTCTTTTATCTGTGAATACGAACAGACCCACCATGAGTTATTAAATATCATAGCAAAAAATCAGTAAACAGGTTATCTGGAAGGAACAGGTGACTTGGTGCATGGAAGAGAGTTTAGAGGCGTGATGGCTATCCCAGGACACTGCGGCATTGTTAGAGAGCATGGGGGCACGGGAAGCGGAGAGTTCTTAGATATTGGTTTGCACTCATATTTACATGTATACAACAGGCCTATAAAGTCATCCATAGGGAAGATAAATGTGAAGGTACAGACAATGTACTAGATACAAATGGACGAAGAACACAAAATTAAGAATTTAATTTAAGAGACATTGAATCTATAGATCAAAACTCATTTTGAAGAAAATTCCCTGAAGAGAGAAATTTGAAACAAAAAGAGGAAAATGATGGATGTAAAAATACAACATTTCCTAAGCCTGAAAACAATGTGTTCAAATTGAAAAGGCCTAAAAAACTTAAGAGTATAAATAAAAGTGTAGCACCCCAAAGGAGAGAAAATGAAGATAGAAACTCTTCCAGAAAAGATATAGTAACAAGGAAGAAGGTTCAGATTGTCCATAGTTTCCTAACGAGACTCCCAGGGACTGGAAATAATGTATCCACAGCTCCAAATTTTCAAGGGAAAATTATTTTAGACCTTGAATTCTGTATCAGGCTTGGTAACACACACACACACACACACACACACACACTCACACACACACACACACACACACACACACATATATACATAAATGCTAAGAAAGCTCACCACATCTACACACCCACAGAAGTAGAGGCATTGTTAATGATGGAATCAAAGACCCTTTAGTTGAACTAGGATGTACAGAAATGCCCAAAAGGAGGATGACTGGTTATCTTTAAAAAAATATCTCTGATTGGAACAATTATGAAAATCCATAGGTTGAATATTTTAGACAATATTGAAAAGGCCAGAGAACCTATCTCTGCAAATGATTAAAACACAGACAATGAACAACGCCAAGAAAAATGAAAAGCTAAAAGGGAAAGTTACAGCTAGGTAACAACCAAAACACACAGGGAATTGTTGGTATCCTAGGTGGGCATAGAACCCACTGGATTTTACAGGGCATGAAGAAATCAGTGCCCACCCACAGGGGCCAGTGCACACTCACAGGAGTCAGTGCACACCCACAGGGGCCAGTGCACACCCACAGGGGTCAGTGCACAACCACAGGAGTCAGTGCACACCCACAGGAGTCAGTGCACACCCACAGGAGTCAGTGCACACCCACAGGGGCCAGTGCACACCCATAGGGGCCAGTGCACACCCACAGGAGTCAGTGCACACCCACAGGAGTCAGTGCACACCCACAGGAGTCAGTGCACACCCACAGCAGTCAGTGCACACCCACAGGAGTCAGTGCACACCCACAGGGGTCAGTGCACACCCACAGCAGTCAGTGCACACCCACAGGGGCCAGTGCACACCCACAGGAGTCAGTGCACACCCACAGGGGCCAGTGCACACCAACAGGGGCCAGTGCACACCCACAGGAGTCAGTGCACACCCACAGGAGTCAGTGCACACCCACAGGAGTCAGTACCCACCCACAGGAGTCAGCACACCCACAGGAGTCAGTGCACACCCACAGGGGCCAGTGCACACCCACAGGAGTCAGTGCACACCCACAGGGGCCAGTGCACACCCACAGGAGTCAGTGCACACCCACAGGGGCCAGTGCACACCCACAGCAGTCAGTGCACACCCACAGGGGCCAGTGCACACCCACAGGAGTCAGTGCACACACACAGGGGCCAGTGCACACCCACAGGAGTCAGTGCACACCCACAGGAGTCAGTGCACACCCACAGGAGTCAGTGCACACCCACAGGGGCCAGTGCACACCCACAGCAGTCAGTGCACACCCACAGGAGTCAGTGCACACCCACAGGGGCCAGTGCACACACACAGGGGCCAGTGCACACCCACAGGAGTCAGTGCCCACCCACAGGAGTCAGTACCCACCCACAGGAGTCAGCACACCCACAGGTGTCAGTGCACACCCACAGGAGTCAGTGCACACCCACAGGAGTCAGCACACACCCCCTGGAGGGAGCACAGTCATTACTGTACTTATTGCGTACATTATTACTGTACATCACTTATGAGGGAACCTGCTTGCTGTGTATTTGCCTTTTGACTTTTCTATTAGAAAAAAATCTCAGGGAATGAGCTCAGAAATTTAAGCTACCTTGCAGGCCCCGGGTGAAGCCTGACAGCCTCTGATCGAAAGTCAGGCCAAAAGACACAGGGCACTCGATGAGTTAGGCACATTGGTGGGGCACACTAACCGTTCCACTTTCCACCGTGGGAGTCGAGAAACTGCTCGTTGCCGGAGAAATAAAGCTCTTACTCGTCAAATGAAAACATACTTTTTTGGCTCATTTTCCCCACAGTCTATTGCAAAGAAGTCAGGGGCGGGGTGGGTCGGGCGTTGTGGGAGCTTGACTGAATTAGCCAATGACACTTAGGGTGACTAGCCATGAGGCCATGGGTGGCTGAGGGGACTAGAGGGGGCGTCCTGTGCACTCTCTGTGGCTCGTACTTGGAAGGCTTCCTGACACAGCCTTTGATGACCTGTCCTGAGCTTTCTCCATCGTTTCCTGGCGTTCGAAGCGGCAAAAGTGTCCTTCCCCACTTTATGCGTGAGCTCATCTTCTTCCCAAGCATCTGTGGATTTCTCGCAATAGGCAGGCCAACTGGTTCCTTTATGGAGAGTGGGGTATTGAAACCTTTTAATATCCTCAAGTCAGTCCAAATTGTGCCGTGTAAGGAATTGCCATTGTCATGGGGTTGGACACATCAAACTCCCTTTCAGTGCTTCTCGAATTCCCCTCCTATCTTTGGGTTTCTTGCTTTTTGTCAAATGCTAAGATAGCTGTGGGGTTGGTCAGCCTGCATTTAAGCTACTATCTTTCTGGGAGTAAATTGCAAAATTGATCTTGATACCTAAGTGCCTCAGAACCAAGGGCTTTAAATACGGTTCCTTTGCCAGACAAGAAAAATTAAAAAAAAAGTAGCAAGAGGGCAGAACTGATCTCCTAGGACGTGGATTCAGAAAAGAGCATCAGAAAAATGTAGGCTATGACCACCTGAGCTTCTAGCAACTATGGGGACAGAAAACTCCCTCCGAACTCCAAGCCAGGTTCCCCGAGCTTCTGGAGTGCAAGAAATACCCAGTGATGGAAGTCTTAGGAGAATCCTCAGGCAGATATCAAAGAAGTGTCTATACTGTCCCAGGTTGAAACCTAAGAATCATGTGTGTGTGTTTGTGTGTGTGTGCGTGTGTGTGTTATATATTTTTGCGGATGTTTTTAATACAAATATAACCATTTATACTAGAGAGAGAGAGAGAGAGAGAGAGAGAGAGAGAGAGAGAGGGAAAGGACACCGTAATTGATGGAAAACTATATAATGTGTAGTGCTTCCCGTAATACCTGGAGTCACAGGTATCTCCATACTTGGGGAGTGAAAGATGGGTGTGAGAAAGCTGGTGACTGTGGGCAGGCCATCTGACCTCCTGTGCAGATTGCCATTGTCCCAGAGCACTAGCGAGGAGGGACACTGATGACAGGCTCTTGCAGAGTTGAATTTATACTTCTTTGCAGGAAGATATTTTTAGTGACCCTGAAGTTGAAGGAAATCCTGGGTTCACAGTAGCGTTGGGAAGGGTATGCTCTGCACCCCAGTATCTTTCATGTGGTGATTTAGCGCTCTCACCCAGCCCCACATAGGAGACTCATACAAGCCTTGCACACAAGCACTTCCCGTGACTAGTGTCTGTTCTGGGTATGTCCTTTTCTTTTTGTTTCTTTTCTTTAATCTAAGGGAGTGGTGTTAGGGTTTGTTTTCTTTTGAGGCAGGATCTCATGTATCCCCAGGCTGGCTTTAAACTTTATTTGTATCCAAGTTGTCCTTGAAATTCTAATTCTTCTCCATCTACCTCCCAAGTGGTGGCACATCACCCTGTGCCATTATTGTGTGCTGGGATCCAACCGTGACTATTGAATGTATGGTACAACTGAGTGCATGGTTTCCAGTATAATAAAAACAGTGCTCAAGGCTTGGACTGGCTCTTTTCAGGTTTGCAAGTCTCACTTCACACTTCGATGTTCTTCGCATACTAAGCAAGGGTCTCCACGGGTGGTGCTAAAGACTAACTCACAATGGCTGATGGGAGACGTCACTCTGTAAATATGTTACTCTGATTGGTTAAGGAATAAAGCATTGTTGGCCAATAGGAAAGCAAGGTAGGCGGGGCTAGGAGACAAGGATTCTGGGAGAGGTAGGAGGAGATTCAAGACGTAAAGACTTGAGAACTCTCTATGGCCACGTGGAAACACTTAGATTAATAGAAATTAATAGCCAATAAGAAATGCTAGTAGCAGGTCAATTGCTTTATATCTAATACAGCATCTCTGTGTGTTATTTGGGGGCTGATGCGGCTGTGAGACCAGGCTGGCGGGAAAACTGCTCGTAACAAGTGGCTATTTTCTCATTGGTTTTAATGTGGGCTCCTATTCACATGTGTTTAATTTCTTAGTCTATATGGGAGACAGCTGAATCCCTACACTGCTTCAGCCACTGAACGTTCCATTCGATGAACCAATTCCATCATGCTTTTGTACTTTGCAATGAGTCCATTTGCTTCCCAACATAGCAAAAGTCGAATAATATAAAGTTCTTCTTTGATACTCTTTTCACAAATAATACATTTACATAGAGCTCGGGGCATTTATTAAACATTTCCCAAAGATTTTTTCTTTTTAACACTCCAGCCAAGTGAGTGGGAAATAATCACTGTTCTGATTCAAAGATGATTTAGGAACAGGGCCCACGCCATATCAGAAGTAGAAAAGACCTTTAAAAATAGGACAGTTTCTGCTTGGTCCTCTCTGCCCAAACCGTGCAGGCACAGGCTCCCGGTGGTGGTGGTGTCTTTATCGCTTCCTAGCTAACGCACTGAATGATGTTTCTTTTGCTGGCCTAAGGTGAGGAACAAGAATGGCTTTTCCATTTCTGCAGATGGCTTTTCTGCCGGCGAAAAATGCTTCCTTGACTTCCTTAGCAAGGAAAAGATTCACACAGCGTCAAGGGCCCGTCCCTTCCTCCCCAATACTGCTTTCATATCACTTCTGCTGAAGCGCTCACGCGGTGGGGAGGTCTTGTGAGACTTCAGTCTTAGGCAGCACTATTATTCATGCTGGGCGGATTGTTTGCAGCACGGAGGCATTAAAATTAAAGACGATGGGGGGATATTCGAATCTTCGTTTCTTACTCTCGACTGGCAAAAGTGAGAGGAAAAAAAACGCCAGGGCCTTTGGCTACATCTAAATTCCATGTGTCCTCACCCCTCAGCACACAGCCGGCACTAACTCTGCAGCTAGCACGCAGCACTCCAGGCAACGCAAGCTTCCTCTGTGCGATCAACTTAACCAGAAATCCATTTTGAGCATGGTTTTTAAGATTTGTTCATTAGCCAGAAGCCAAGCTTTGACACCACTTACTGGAGTAAATGATTTAATCTTCCTGGAGCTTTGCTTTTCTTGGGTCTAACTGGTGATAAAAATAGTACCAACCTCCAATGGCTTCCACTGAGAACTCAGAGAAACGGAACACCCAGGGCTCAGCACAGAGCCTGGAATCATCCGCATCGTTTACCAGCGATGGCAGGAGCAGTGAGGGCCAAAGCCAGGCTTTTGTGGAGCGCTGCCGCGCTGCTAAGGGCATGGAATAGGCCTGCTTCCCCCTTCCTTCGCTTCTCGGCCCTGTCTCCCTCCCTTGCATTAAAGGAGAGAAAGGGAGAAAGGCTTTCTCACATCGATCAAAGCCTGGGACAAAATAGGACCATCATTTAGAGGAAGGGATGGACGGTGACCTTCAGATTAAGCCACCATCACGACGGTGACCTTCAGATTAAGCCACCATTACGGGGACCCTTTACACCCTGGTGCTGTCACCCCGTGGACTTCAGGTCCTAACCACGTTTCCCAATCAGTTCTTATCCGACTTTGGCCATTTCAGCCCCTAATCAAATGAAACTTGGATTCCTATTGGGCAGGTCTTCCGGCTTGATTGAGGACTCCAACGCCAGCTTTCTGATATCCTAGCTGTGATATTTGTAATCCGGGAAAACCTGGCCCTTCCTCCCACCCACCTGCACGTGGCTGGTGTATGCACCCTGACTCTGTAAAAGAAAAAAGCCCACCCAATTCTGCTCTTTTCCCGCTGTCCTCTGAAGGGGCAGATAGGACTTTTCCTGTCTCTCCCCCGACCTCTTTCACTTCTGTCCTCTGTCCCCCTCTGTTTTTGTCTCTGTTGCTGTGTCTCTTTACCTCTTTTCTCTTTCCTCCCCTTATTCCTTTACCTCCCTCTCAATAAACCTTCCAGTATGAGTCCCTTCTACGGGTCTCTGTTACCCATCCCCCCGCTGCGCCACAGGACCTCGGTGCTGGGATCTGCCACCTGCGGCCCCAGCCCACTTACGTTTTATTCCTAACAATACTGTCATAACGGTGCCCAAATCTCACTCTAAGTTCCTGGCTCCAGGCACTTAGAACCTCACAAAGGCCAGATAAGCCTAGGGAAGGAGGGTATCATTTTCTTCATCTTTCAGAGGTTTATGGTTTACAGTCTTGTCGTAGGCCACGACATGCCGAGGCCAGGCTTCAAGCACACATCAGTCCCTCTGCGAGGCAAGGGTCCATAGGTCTTCTGTAGCTTTGTCTGGTGTATAGAGGAAATACAGTTAAGTCCAGGACCCTAAATCAAACAGTCTGGCCTCTTGGAGTTTGTGGTCGGGTATAGAGTCTGAGACCACACAGCATCTTTTGGGTTTGGTCCATGGACCACACAGATGTTCAGCATCCTGACCTTCTGCTTTCCCAGACATGCTTCAGGATCCCTCTGTCGTGAGATCTGAGGTTTCTGCACAGACATTTTATTACATCTCTGTGTGTGTGTGTGTGTGTGTGTGTGTGTGTGTGTGTGTGTGTGTGTGTACACCTACACATGTGCACATGCCTGCTGCTATGGGGCAATTTGTGGGAGTTTTCTCTCTCCTTCTGCCATGGGGGGGGGGTCTGAGGAATCAAACTCAGATCCTCGTTTTTTTTACCTGCTGAGCAATCCCCCCTCTATATTCCCCTAATGGGTGGTTTTGCCAAACCGCTGTTGAAGTTGAAAACTACTAGCTTCAAATTTAAAATTCAAATATGGCAGGATAAAACATAACATATTTTTAGGAAGCCCTTCTGAAACATTCATCCATAAGGGTGCTATGCTTGCCAATCCTGTCTCTGTGAATACTTAGCCTGAATCTTTTCTAGGGCTGCTTAAATCCACCAGACACAATTCTTACTTAGGAAGATTCATGTTAGCATTGGATTACAATAAAGGCTTTATTACTAGACTTCAGTTTTAAAAACAGAAATACAGTATTCCAGGGCTGACGTGAGCTGTAACTCACGCACAATGCATGCTGAAGCCCGGGCTAAGAGCCTTGTTCCAGTGTAAGATATCAAGGCAATAGCTCAGATGGTTAGGGGTGGATTCATATGCTTTCAATTACAAATTAGCCCACACCTAGCTATGGCATCAAGGAGAGTCCTGCCATCATTTGGGGGAAGTTCTCTTTCCCATTCCATCTCCACCTTATCATCCACGTTTGCCTGCCTGGCTTCCTTCCTTTCCCTTTAGAATTCTCTATGCCATTTCCCCCACCCATTGACCTTCAGATCTGCCTTATCTTCAAGACAACAGTGGGCTTCCCAAAAGAAGCTTCCACCCATTAATCTAGGGAGAGGCTATCTGGAATGGAGGTTCCCTTGTTTTCAAAGAAATGACCTACTAAGAGCTTCCAAACTCCTGGACCCATATTTTCCGCTTTGTCTCGTAAGCATTGCATCCGTCGAGAGTGTCTGTCTGGCTCATGTGCTATTCCTAGCCCACCTCTGACTCTCAGTTGCCTAAGAGTAACAAGGAAGGGTTCGTTTATGCAAGGGGTGCGGCCACCATGGGTTAGCAGGGGGCTCGCTTCGTCTCCATACTCCACAGGCAACTGAGACAGGGCCCTCTCAACCAGTGCTGGCAGTGACCTGGAGGGTAAGGAGGGCTCTAGAGAAACATTAGCAGGGACATGTTTTGACTTGTGAGAAGTCATGGGGCTCCCACCACTCACACGCTCATCAGAAATGATTGTGAAATCAGGGTGGGCGATCCTGTGGCTCAAATGGGAAAGAAATTGGTTGAAAGCACTCATGACTACCAAAAAATTATTTTTTCACATCCTTTCAATATTAAATACCGAGCTCAAATCATTCTTTTGTCGCTTCTCCAGCAGAGCCCAGCTGGATCGCAGTGGCCTCATATTTCCTTTGTTGTTACTTTCTGTTCCATTTATTTGGTACTGTCAAACTGACGCATGTGCTAAGTTATTATTGCATGTATATATGTCACGTGTCCCCCGAAACCAGGGCTTTTATCTTTTGGAAAGTCACAGTTAAGAACCCATAATAGGCATTTAATAGCATATCTAGGCATTGATTACCTTTCTAAATTACAGTTAAAATATGACATCCATAATAACTGTGGTGTCATTTTGTCCCACTGGTACAAATGCTCGCTGTTCCTTGGAGTAGGGGTCCTCGTGTTAGTCAGTTGAGTTCTTCTGGAAATTCATTCAAATGTGTTCTTACACTCGCGCTTATAAAGGACCCCCAGTTTATGAAGCGCCTGTTAGAACTCCGTACACATCTCAAACACACTGGACAGACAGTGCCCAAGAAGTAATAAGCGCTGAGTACACATCTGTTGACTAATGCATCTTATGTTCAGAATGGCCATAATGTTAAATAACCCCCTCTGGTAGGAGAGACATTGGTTGTCATTAGGGAAATATGGCTGTAAAAATATAATCCAATACTCTAATATAACACTAACTCTTGGAAAACTTATTGAAAGAGGTGGGTATGCTATAGCTAATGTCCACAATTGGAAAGCACTTGGGAAGGTTAGGGAGTAGGGACACTGAGTTTAAAGCCAGGGCTGTGTAGGGGTTTCTAAGCTAGCATGAGCATCAGGGTGAGAGCCTATAGCAAAGAACACGAAACACTGAGACCTTCGTGGCCATCTGAAGAACCTGACTCTACGCATTTGTCTCTAAGATCTGACAAATGTTCCATAACACTTCTATGAGTTTATGGATATAAAAACCAGCTGAGCTTTGACTAGGCTTTCCATTATCCTGGGGCTTAGAAATTATTCAGGTTGTTTTGTGAGGAATGCATTGGTCATTCTCTGGGTGAATTTACAGCGACATCTTTCCTTGTGTGTCCTGTCTGTCTCCCACATTCATAAGGTAAAATCAGTTGTCCCTCTAACCATAACCTTATTGTTCCT
This sequence comes from Cricetiscus sungorus, assembly GCA_030556225.1. Taxonomy (NCBI): domain Eukaryota; kingdom Metazoa; phylum Chordata; class Mammalia; order Rodentia; family Cricetidae; genus Cricetiscus; species Cricetiscus sungorus. The sequence continues at coordinate 57,493,351 of JANBXA010000741.1, read as the reverse complement.
GCCTGATAGAGACACTCACAATTCTACACACTTGTAAGGTAAATGAAAAGTTAATAGAGGACCTGAAATAAGCAATTTTGCAACTCTTTTTTTGAAGGCTAGAACTATCTAGATGCCTAGATATCATAAACCATCTGCAAAGTGTTAATGTCCCTGTATACCTGGGATACAGGAGTGCATAGTTTCTTCAGAATTACTTTTAATTGAACATCACTTAGATATAAATGTCGAGCAATAACTATATAATCTGACAATGCTGTCTTAGTTCCACTGTAAAGAGACTTTTATGGAAATTGGTGGGTATACTTCATTAACTTTTTGCTTGCCACCCAGGGAGAAATACCAAGTTCTGTATTTTGCTTATGTAGAGAAAACACTTATTTTTTTTCCAAATAATTAAGTCTTCCATGCCTTGAATGAAAGATGGGATATCACAACAACAGCCTCTTCTTATAAGGAAGTGGAAGCAAACAGAACTCCAGCGAAACACTGACTCAGCAGTGCGAGACACACAGTGAGCTCTAACTGATCTGGTCCATTTCTGCTGTCATTATGGGAACCACCGCCATCATGACCATTACCATCCTGCTCTCTCGCCATTGAACATTATAAATTCTAAGACATGTTCCCGGTCACAGATACCAGGTAAACCTACTTTATATAAAAAATAACCTTAGCTTTGTTGATTTTTTTTTTTCCTGCCCTTAGTTGTCTTTCAACTTATTTCTTCATTTGCCTGTTTCTGAGTTCAAGCCATGATTACTTTAGGGTGGTGGTTTCCAGCCTTTGTGAAACAAGGTGTGAACACACGGACACATTTGTGTAGGGTTTGCCATGAAGAGGTGATGTAGTCAGTAGGTGAGGTGTGTAGAAGGGATGCTGGGTCATGAATAGGTGACATGGTGAGTACCCAAAGGGACCAAGTTGAAGTCACCTCTATGTCTTGACTCTTTTGTTTTTGCATAAAATACAACAGACACTTCTCCCCCAGTGAATTTCTACACACAACCCTCAAAGAGGCAAATGTTTCTACTGCAATCCATGCTGCCTTTCCTGTTGCAATGGAAATGCGCCTTCTCATTCAGCACAGAAGCTGCACTGGAGGAAGGGCCCCGAGAGCACAGATGCATAGCTGGGGAAAAGGAAAGGGTCCCTAGAGTATTGTACACCCCAGGCAGCCTCCCTTTCACTTTCACATGGGGTACTGATGTAAGTAAGGGAAGAGAAAGCCGAGTTCTCTTTATCCCCAGCGGTGGCTGTGATTAATCTATAGTGTTAAGGGAAACAGCCAGACATGGAGGCTATGGGAACTAATGGGTCTCCATGTGTAATAAACACAGGTTTAGAGTGAATTTTGTAAGCCCCATCTCTGCCTTTTAAACACTCAGGTGCAAACACCCTCTTCCTTTCTCATACCACATGGCCTCCGATGGCACACAGAGGATATTTGGGGCTACCACACGCCTCACTTTTCCCCTACAGAGATTCTCGCTTCTATGCCACAGTAAATTCAGTTGCTTGTTTCCCGCCACTCACGACTACCCCACTTCTGGCCCTAGAGTGTTACCTTGACATACAGCCAGTGGTGTGTATTTCGCCTTATTTACTAGGTGTTTGTTTAAGAATTTTATGTGCTAGAAACAGAATCAGCACTCCTCCCCCCACCCCCCACCCCCCATCTCCACTGTCAAGACTCTAGATGCTAACATTGTGCATACCCTTGCACAAAACTTTCTGCGTTCCTCCTCTCAAAGCTGGACATAAAACTATTAATTAATAAAAAACCAAACTCTTGCAAGATTTCAAATTCAAACATAGGTCTGCCTTGTTCCAGAAAAATAACTGAGTCCTAATCTAATCTAGGCATTAAGAAAGTCGTCTGTGTGTGTGTGTGTGTGTGTGTGTGTGTGTGTGTGAGTGTGTGTGAGTGTGTGTGTGTGTGAGTGTGTGTGTGTGTGTGAGTGTGTGTGTGTGAGTGTGTGTGTGTGTCTGTGTGTGAGTGTGTGTGTGTGAGTGTGTGTGTGTGTGAGTGTGTGTGAGTGTGTGTGTGAGTGTGTGTGTCTGTGTGTGAGTGTGTGTGTGTGAGTGTGTGAGTGTGTGTGTCTGTGTGTGAGTGTGTGTGTGTGAGTGTGTGTGTGTGTGAGTGTGTGTGTGTATATGTGTGTGAGTGTGTGTGTATGTGTGTGTGTGAGTGTGTGTGTATGTGTGTGAGTGAGTGTGTGTGAGTGTGTATGTGTGTGTGTGTGTGTGTGTGTGTGTGTGTGTGAGTGCATGGTCTTAAAAAGGAGAAAAGCAAACAAAACACGCTTTCTTATCAGTTTGTGCGAAGCCATTCTCCCTTGCTCCTTTGGGTGCTGTGAGGATTGATGATTTCCATTTCCTAACAATACTCCAGGCCCTCCCTGGTAGTAAGTTAGGGGTATGAGCACATTAACTGCAAATGTTGCTCCGGTGGCCTCGAGGATTAATGGTTCCTACCAAAGCCCTGAACTTTCAGGTACAAATACGGTTCAATGAGTTAATGGGCTAATTAGTTAATTGTCAACTTGGCAAAGATGAGAAGTGTTGTTGTTTGTGCACTTTATTAAATTCCAGGAAGTGGCAACCTTGGAGAGTAAGCGCTGAGGATTTTCAGGAAGGTTGGCTAGTGCCACATGCAAAACCTGCATCAACAGAGTCTCGTCCAGCCTGAGCTGAAGGACAGAGGAGACTGTGGCACTAATGACATCCCATGGGTAACGCCAGCAACCAGAGGAGCTGGGAAAAGAGTAGGAGTCATTATTTAATATCCTCTCGGTGTGCCTGTCATAAGGAGCAACGGGAAGCTGGGAGAGCAGAATTATGGTTTATTTCCATGTTAGGAGCTACATGAGAGATTATGTCTGATATGTGAGCTGGGTCAAAAGTTGGTCTGCAGCATAACCAAAGATGAAGCACAGTGAGGCGTTTTATGGCAAGGCACTGCAATGCCATGAAAAAGAAGGCTGTTTATAGCCAGGGGAAGGAGCAAGGTGAGCATATTTGAACGTGGGTGTAATCCTATAAATAAGAGCATGATGAGCCTAGCATAGAACATCTGAGTCACAGTTGCCATTAAGGAGGGGAAATCATTGGAAGATGTTCAACTGGTTGGTTACTGTGAGAGACTACACAGCTCCGACAACCTGCTTCTAAGGAGAAAATTTTAAAATTTCATGAGCCTCTGGATGGTTTGGGAGTGTGTTCAATCCCCGACCACACCAGCACATTCTGAGGAATTGGAAATCCTACACAGAACAGCCGCAGACTGAATGATGGATAATTAAACATTCCTAGTTGCACAGGAAGCATATTTAATTTAAGGTACTTGCCAACATAGTAGCTAATAAGACTTCTGGGAATAGAGACAGTACATGTGGAGAGCCCGATGAAAAGTTTTTCTCACAGAGTGCGATTGGATGGGAAAAGAAGAACGTTTCCCAGTAGAACTCGTGGACCCAAAGGTGGAGCCCCACTCTCTACAGCCACATCACTCCTCCGCCGCCATATTTGCTTTGCACTTTGAGGGTGGAGCAGACCCTCTCAATTGCGTGCAACAGTGGAACTTCCTCCTTCAACACAGCTCTACGGTATCAGTTGTTATTCAGTGCTGTAAAGGATTGCACATGTGTGGGTCAGGATAATCCAGGTTTGGCCTTGAGATATAACATGGCGTCTACCTGGGGCAAGGGTCTTCTCAACTGTTCCTTTCTGATAAATTACTTGTTAGCGGTCCTTTATCAAATAATGTATCTTGAAGTGTTTCTTAAACTAGTTCATCTAACTTGTAATTGTAAGAAGAAATAAACTTTAGGTGAAGATGAAAGTGGAATTCTAACTGGGCAGTGGTGGCACACACCTTTAATCCCAGCACTTGGGAGGCAGAGGCAGGTGGATCTCTGGTTTCAAAGCCAGCCTGGTCTACAGAGTGAGTTCCTGGACAGCCAGGATTACACAGAGAAACCATGCCTGGAAAAACAAACAAACAAACAAACAAACGTACAAACACCAAAACCAAAATATAACAAGAAAGCCAAAACAAAAACAAAGCAACAACAAAAAAACAGGAAGACTTCTAAAGTCAGCTGGGGTCATTAAAGCTATTCCTACGCTACTGATCTGGCTGTGAAAAATATGTGGAGTTCTGCTTATAGAAGATGATGTCTCATTATTATTTATTACAGTTGTTTTGATTTCTCTGTTGTCAGCTGAAACATTCTTATAATCCAAAAGAGATAACCATGTATAGATTTCCAAGCCCTATTTGTTTCAAAAATAAATGTAATCTAATCAGAAATGGCACTAGGCATCATGGGATCGGGTCCTGTCTGCTGACAGTTAAAATTTGGGCATGTTAGTCAAACTCTGTACAAAGACACAATAATCACACAGCCAATGAGTTGGATATCTTCTAACAACTTTCTCTTATTAATTGTATTAGTTTCCTAGATGCATAACTTTCTCTTATTAATGTCAGTCTCCTAGACGCCCGATAGGCTTCATCTAACTCTTATTTATTGAGTAGATCACAAGCACATTTACAAAGCCATGTAAGAGAATACTTGGGAAGTGAGAACTCAGTAGCAATATGCAAAATGCAAAAAACATATACCATAGAAAGGCAAGTCTGACAGCTGTTTTCAAATAGGAAAACAAATCAAGTGAGAAAATAAACACCAGTCAAGCAGCAGGATAAATAAACCTTGAAAGGCATATGGTATATTTGACAGCATCTGTGCATATAATTTAAAGCCTTCATACCTAATCCATAATTAAGTGCAAAAGTATTAGTATTTTTCTTAGACCTCTTAGGAACCTGGAGTTGGAGGTCTCTTCCACATTGGAATTATCGAGAATATCAGAGAAGGATCAAGCAAGGACAGATGGAGTGGCCTGGGATGAAGGAAGAAAAGAAGAAATTGAATGTGCTGACCCAGAAGCCAAGAGAAGAAAGGCTATATGCAACACTGCTACCGAAACTTAATAATGTAAGACAGAGGATGGCCGTAAAAACTTTAGTGAAGGAAGGAGACGAAAACATGATTGCATTGTGGTGCGGTATATATAAATAAGGTTGAGAAACTGGGGATAATAGCTATACGCCTATTTTATATATTGCTAGGACATGATAAAAATAAATACAGCAATGATGAGAACCTCACATGAGGCTGTTTTCTTTCTCTTTGGGAGATGATGAAGTGTGCCTGTGCCTTGATGCAAATGATTCAGGAAAGGGAGAAGTTGAAGTATCCGAGAGAAGCAAGATGGTGGCAGGAAAATGGTTCTTGAGAATAGAGATGATAATGTGGTGTTTGGCCTTTGATGATGTCCAGGCAACATTATTCATTATCCCAACATGTGATGGAGGGAGGTTGCAGAAAGATAAGGGTGTGTTGGTACATTTATGATGAGAAAATAGGTGGATTTCCATCTGTGAACTTCTATCCTAGACAACACAATGAAAACAACAACAACAAAAAATAATTTCCCAGAAATAAAGAAAATTATCTTCTACATTTTTCTTGGTTTCAAATTATTGGTTCTTAGATTAAAAGCATAGGATAGAATAGAATTTATCTGTAATTAGAGGACACTATAAATGTCTAGTGAGCCCCTAAATGGGCAGCTTTTCTAGACTCAAAGTAATGTAAACACTTTAGGACACAGACTTAATAAGAAAATCAATTCTATGATCACTGTTCAAAGAGTTGGCAACAGCACAATGGGGGAAAACGGTATGGACTTAGAAGACATGAAATTCATCCTCTACTCATGCTTGAAATACATCACAGAATACCAGGCACACATTTGATCTTTCCCTTTCCACCTGTATATAAACTGTTAGAATATATTTTCATGCTAGATTTGTGATATGGAAATCAAATTGTATGACAACAACAGCAATAACAATAACGCCCCTGAAAGGAAGAAGTGTTACTATTCATTTGATATCTCCTATGAACAATAGTTCTGATCTGTAATATAGTTAATCTCCCTAAGCCCATACATACACCACATATGCATATACAGTGCTATGAATTCAACTGTGCCCTTCAAAAACTTGCAGTTTTGAGGTTTTAACTCTCAGCACATTAGAAAGCAACTGTGTTTAGAGATGGTTTAAAGATCTGACTCAATTAATGTGAAGCTGTTCGTGCGGACACCAGCCTAATTTCTCATGTGTCCCTGTCAGAGGAGCCAACGGACACACAAGAGACACCAGAGAAACCCATGGTGAGGCGACCCCTCGGAGACACAGTAAGTAGGTGGCTGTTTACAGGGTAAGAAGAGAAACTTTAGAAAGAACTAAATCTATCGAGAACGTGATCTTCGTCTTCTAGCCTTCATGAATGTAATATGTACATAGACATTTCATTTTAGCCTTCTTTCCTATGACAGTTTGTTACAACAGTCCAAGCAAGCTAACCCCTCCCTCCCCACTTCTCTCCCTCCCTCTCTCTCTCTCTCTCTCTCTCTCTCTCTCTCTCTCTCTCTCTCTCTCTCTCTCTCTCTCTCTCTCTCTCTCTCTCTCTCTCATCCTTTCTTAACCATAACAGTAGGTGTTAGAATTTTTATTTTACAGTGAGTGAGGACATCACAGTTCAAAGAATGGAGTGACTTCCTTGGGGTCACTATGCCCAGTAAATGCTTACACAGTGCACAGTCAGTCACCCCTGAATTAAAGATAGTAGTGAAATATCGAAGCTGCACCAGCACACATGTCTAAAAGGCAGGTTGTTTCCCACGACCATGCTCTTAAGCAGGCTCCTGGCTAATGTGCTCTACGGTCGTAGCTCTTTGCTATTGTTGTTTGTGTTGCTGTTTCCAGGGCTCTGTAACCACTATCTCTTTGAGGTTTATTAGAATTTTTAAACGTCCTTCTTATTGCACCTTTTATTGGTCCCTTGTTGCAATTCTATCTTTCAAACTCAATTAAGCAAATTGTTTATTCTTTCAGCCTTTTTATTTCTCATCTCAGGCAAGATAATTCCAGGGGATTACAGCTTGCTGGTTTAGCAACAAAGTGCTTAGCAGAGGATGCTGAACAGGCCCACGCTTACTAGGACAGTGCCGTCATGAGATGGTCCCTGTGTTAGTGTAGCCGTATACTCTATGGTCTTGCAAGCATCTGATCTCCCTGCTTTTCCCAGCATCACTCTACTTCCATTAAAAGTGGAGCCAAAAATCTCCCTGTGCATCTTCTCTTGGGAACTGGTTGACTTCCAGCTGAAGGGTCAATAAATATAATTAAAAGACTCATCCAACTGGATCTTTCTCTGAGTGTCTTCCCTTGGAGGGTCAATTGTCTCCAACTCATAAATGGATTTTTAAAATCACAAGGTCTGTGAAAGGTTGCCGATGTCCTCAGCCTATGGATTTGCCTAGTTTGATGTTTAGTCAGTTGTAGTTGGTCCTCAACCAATGAAAGACACACCTCTATTCATAGACAGTTAATGAATAATCTCCATTGCGTTACTGTCTGACAAATAGGCCCTCCCAAAGGTATGCCTGTCCACTTGCTCTCCTCATACACAAGTAACAATGCAATGATTCATGTGGACATAACGACAAGAGAAGGAAATGAGGGGGTATCCAACCTCTTGGTAATTACTGAGACAGCTGTCTTTCTTCTTCTGTATGCTACTTCTGTCCTCGACTAAAACTGTTCAAACTGCCGTTATGACTTATTTCTCATTATTAAGAAACCCAAAGCGTGATGAATTCAAGCCTCAAATCTTGGACTCATGAAGTCTGAGATTACTTCACCATCAGTCAATCAAATCCCATTTCAGCCAATCAGCATTGACATGGCACACATCATCTCAGCCAATCAGCATTGACATGGCACATATTATCTCAACCAATCAGCATTTACATGGCACATATTATCTCAACCAATCAGCACTGACATGGCACACATCATCTCAGCCAATCAGCACTGACATGGCACTCATTTGTTCTCTTGTTTAGGTGTCTGCCTTAGAAACTTCATGTCATTGAATGGTTGTTCTTCATGGCGGCAGTCTGACCTGCTGTTTAGAAGTTTAGGTGCCCAGTGATCCTATGAATTGCTGGTTTATTGTCTTATCATTCAAAGAATGTGGAAGCGACAATAATATTTACTTTAAAAGATGTTTTCTGAGCCTGAAGTTTGGCTGAGATCTGTTTATGGTTGTCACATGAAAAGGAGAATACAATGAGGCCTGGAACTTTAAATATAGAGTTTCTCTCTCATTCAAAAGTCAAGATTTCATTTTCAGTGATCGACTTGGTCAAACTGAGGGCTGAGTAAATGCTGGATGAGTTACATGTGTTGACTGCTGGTTAAAAGGTATGGGATGTGCTTCTGAAAGGTAAAAAATGACAGGGGGCATATTTGTCAACGTTGATGGTAACAAGGATAACCCTGATGGTAATTTCATTTTATGTCGCCCTTCTGCTCCCAAAGACCCCAAGTCTACAGATGCACCAGGGAATAGGCCACAGCTAGACATGCAATGACCACCCTTGTGTTAGACTACGCTGCTTCATCACCACCAAGAAGCAGCCCCTCCTGAAATCAGCTCTGTGCCATTTGGTGGAAATTGCACAAGGGATGCTTGTTGCCATGGGGATGAGAGTGGAAAGACAAAGTTTGTCAATGAAAACTGGTATCCCAACACGAAACCTTTTCCTTTAGATGGGCTTTCCTTTGGGCGCTCTGGGGACTAGGCTGGAAAGAGTAATAGTAGTAGCAGTAAGGCCAGAAACTTGAATGAATTCAAGCATAACTTACACACTAATTCTTTATAGTTAGCCATCTCATTGCATTTTTTGTTTGAAAAAATTCTAGAGTGGTGCTAATGAATGAGTAAGGACGCCACCACATTCACGCAGTTCTGATAGCTTAGCACCTGGGAGGGCGGAACTCAGGGTTACAGGAGAGCAGCTTTCACCTGGGGGAAGCTACTTAACCTGGCATGCCTTCCATCTCCTCATGCCCATAAACACAAACAGGGTTAGGGGGTTGGAGAGACTGCTTAGTGGTTCAGATGTTTATTTGGGGAGAAATCATTTACACCAGAAACAGATGACCGCCACAGGTTCCCTTCCCAAGGATGCCCCGGATGCTGTCTGTCTCTGACCAGGATGTAAAAGAGTGATCTGGGGTCCAGGACCCCAGACCTAGTCACCCCAGGTCATGCCCACACCTGTCTTCACGCCCAAATGGGCGTGGTCAGTGCAACAGGTGTGGGCGGGGTAGACATCTCACTACAGCTGCTGACCTTGAATCAGAGCTTGGGTCCTAGCACCTATGTCTGGTGGCTCATATTGGCTTGTGACTACAGGGGCTAAGGGATCAGACAGCCTCTTATGGTCTCTGCAGGCACCAAATATATATGTAGTACACACACACACTGAAAACATACTAAAAAATAATCTTGTTTAGCTTACAGAATGATCAAGAGGATTAAGAGCCTTTATCAACAGCAAGTACCTTTATTCACAGTACCCAGAAAAAAATACATCAAAGCAGATTCTGAAATAACTTTTGATCATTTAGTGTTGTTATAACACTATGGTGATGTAGCCAGGTTCATTTGTGATCAGTGGGTTAAGAACTTGGGGCTGTGGTATGTATTTGCTGTTACCAAAAGTATAAAGGGTTTGAGAGACGATGAAGGTGTTTGCATTAGCAAGACTTGGCTATAAATAGTTTGGGGTGGTGTGTGTGTGTGTGTGTGTGTGTGTGTGTGTGTGTGTGTGTGTGAAAAATTGAAAGAAACTAAGGTGAACGTGCTTTCCAAAAGAAACTCCCCAGTAGGTTATGAAGGTGGAAATCACAGATGAAAGGCAAGGTGATTTGCCAAAATATAAATAAGAAAACTCATCCACCGGAAGAAGCTTCACTTCCATCTGGAACACAACTGCTAGGAAGACACTTAATATTCATGACTGACACGTTTTCTTTGCACTGTCAGTCAGCGGGAACCAAAGTACACAGCTGGTTGGAAAACGCATCTCTGCCTCAAGTTTTATCCGATGACCTTACGCCTCAAATCAGGCATGGAGGACTGAAACACTGTCTGCCGGCTTACCTTACTTACTTACTTATTTATTCCAGAGAGTGGGCTAGTGACCAAACTCTGCCTCGGAGTAGCCAGCATCCTTCACATTTCAGGCTCTTATCAAAAGTCAACACCGGATTGCAAGAATCTAAACCCAATTATCAGTCTCCAGAATAAGGAAGAAAAGACCCTGTGTATCCGGCTACGTATCTTATTTGCAGGCAAAGTGATTTGTCAGGCAGGAGTTTCATTTAAAAAGGCATTCTTTGAGAAAATTTGCCATACATATCCAGGAAATCTAAACTTTGGGAAGAATCAGTATTAAAATATGTCTGTTTTTTTTTAAGACTATAAATTTGAATAAGATCCTACTACTATTTAGGACAGAGTTGCTTAGAATCCTAATCTGCAAAGAGTTATAAGACTTCCCCCCCCACACACACATAAGACATGAATGCCTAATTATAAACTCAAGATTTTAGCTTTTTGTATAAGAAGTGACAATCTACAGCCTTTCTCTTTAGTCTCTGATCAGAGACTGGAATAGAGGACCTGACACAGGAAGGAAGACACCGATGTGCCTCACTCTCCAGAGGTAGAAAGTCAGCGGCTCACTGCTATTTTTCTTGCGAGCTTGAAAGCTGTGTAACTGTATAGTTAGAAACAGAAGGGAAAGCAGCCTAAAATCTTCGTCAATAAATCTAACTCTTCTTGGCATGCCACAGTATTTAGTTAATAAGGAAATATTTGTGCAAAGAGAATTAAGCAAAAATGAAGTGCATTATTATTATTTTTAAACAACATTTTATTGGCTAGATAACTCTTGGGCCCGTATCAATGCCCGCCCCTATTCGCTCCTGAGGGAATCATTTGAAACCAGCTTATAAGTCCCAGGGCATCACGGTGGAAATTAATTTCTAGCGTTCTAGCCTCTTGAGAATTGATTGCAGATTTATACATCCTTGCCTTTTGGTTGTGCAGCGGGCTCTAAACAACCCGGATGTTGGAGCGTGCTTGTGATCCTGCGGCACCAAGGACTTAATTAGACATCAAATGTGCACCGCTTAATGATGGTTGTTTAAGTTATCAAGGCACACCCTGCGCTCCTCAGACCCACAAGCCGGAAGGAAGCATGAAGTAAGAATACAGTAAACCCCTTTGACACAGTGGGGTGTGGGAAATATCATGTCACCACTGGCGGCCTCACAGCTCGTCCTCTCCTCTAATGGTCTGGGCTGTTTCGTATTTCACAGACCATTGCTGCTTATTCTCTCTCTCCCAACTCCCGAGTCCGCTCCAGCCCGCATTTATCATTTTAATACCTTGGCTAATTTCACCCTAGAATAATGTTTCTGTTTATAGACGTCTGGCCCCTGTGGCAAGCCGCAAATACTCTGGGGTTTCCAGAAAGCAATGCTAATACCCACTAGAGTGGTAGGAGAGGCTCTCCAATCACAGCCCGACACCCACACCCACTTCCAGTGCCTCGTCAGCCCCGGCCCTTGGAGCTGTGATGAGAATCCTGCTGTGTGCAGCTGTTCTCGATGCATTCTGGGACAGCGAATGTAGAGGGCAGCCCAGGGCCGGACATGGAGACCCTAACAAGAAGAAAAAGTGATTAATTCTGTCAGCCGAAGGTCAGGGGTTAGCAGGACACAAGCGCACTGACTGCTCTGGGCTAAGCCTGGCTTTCATTCCCATCCGTGGCATGAACCACTGGCGACCAAGGTGAAGCAGCTTTTGCTCCTGCTCAACAAATCCGTGTGCTCTCGGAGGGAAGAACTCTAGCTGATTAGCGAAGGATTGATGGCCGTGAATGCGCCCACGTATACACCATCTGGACAGGTGTCTTTTAACGAAGATTAATAAGCATATGTCAGCACAAGTTTCACATGGCAAGAGGGATGATGGTGGAGAATCAACGATCTCTGAGTCCAACTGCCATGCTGCCACCAAACAAAAGTTTGCCAAACGAACAAAGCCTTGTGCCAGCTTGGATAGAGAGGTGCCCCTGCGGAGCCTGAAATAGTTTATTCCCGAGCTAAATAAAATAGTTCTCCTCCCCGGGACAGTGGACAGGGACCACGCTGCCCTCTGCCGCTCTGTCCAAGTCAAAGGGTGTAAAATTTCCTCTCGGCCAGAAATCTGCATGCATCTGGACCCAAGTCAAAACCCTAGCTTCTCTGGTTCTGTCTGCTGCCAAGCAACTGAGCATTTCACAGGTTCTTGGAGACTGGCGGGTGAGGTGCCTGTGTGGGTCGTCAATTGCTAAAGGACAGCTGTAGAAAAGTGGAGGACCGTGGAACAGGTCAGGAAGTGTCCCAGAGTCTGCCATAGTGTGACACCTGGCCAATTTACATTTTAGCTTCTTCTGCAACATCAAAGTGGGCCAGGGCTGTGCACTCCCAAGGAACTATCCAAGCTCCCATTTGGATCTCAACCACAGGTTCAAAGTATGTTTATTTTCTGTATTTCATGTGTGTGAGCATGAGCTTAAGTCTTGTCTAACTGTGTTCGACCCTTTTTCACAATGACGGCAGCCCCCAGGGACCAGTATCCAACCTCTCTGTCCACAAAAGATGATTATATCCACATAACAGGACATACGTTACTATGCCTATGACATAATATATGTGTGTAAGCTATCTTACATTAAAATAATAAAGATTATGAGAGATAATTACGCTGGTAGTATTCTTTGTGAAGCCCTTATAGCAAAGAAAATAAATAGCTCTCTTAACAGAGACCTCTAATTCTCCGCTAAGACCTCTAATTCTCCGCTAATGTAAAGGATGCTCCTTTTCACTGAGCTTGCTTCCGCCCTTTCCCCTTTGGTCTTTTGGGTGTGTGCCAATCCTCTGCCCTTCTTCAATAACAAATGTTTAACAAGCACCTATTTTGTGCAGGGTGAGACCTGACAATTACGTGCGGTGTAATTACTACTTTCCTAACTTTTGGCCGCGACAGATTTCTTGATTGGTTGTCCCTGGTCTCCATGAGCCCAGACGAAACCTTCCCTACACAAGTGGTTGATCCCAAGCCATCAAACGCGAAACAGGAACGAACTATGCCAAACTATAAAAAGTAAAGATGTGTGTAATATAAGAAAGTAACAGTCTCATGCGAGAATCATTAGTGATTACACCCGGTAGAGCAAACAATATACGACTTTAGCTTAAAAATAAGGCCCTGCCCAGATGGTCTCTTTGGTCATATTGTACTTCTCGTTGGCATTCTGCCCCTAACGAAAATGAACTTCGGAGGGGTCCGGTAATCCGAAGAGGTCATTGCTACTGCATGAGGGAGGCTTCCTACCTAAGCAGAATCTACTTCACCCCTTCGCATTGCTAAATTTAGGCCCCGCTACTAGAAATAGCTGAAGGAAAAAGAAGTCTCCTGGAACTGCAGCTAATAACAGTCACAAGTACAGAGGAAGGGGCCTTTGAGCAAACTCATTCATGATGGACAGCCAGTGGCCAGGGAGGGCACACTGGCAGCATGCTCCCCAACCCCCTCAATTATATTTACATTTTCCCTTCCTTTCTCTTCTACTAATCCATTCATATTCCTCTCTCCGTCTCCTTCACATTCTCGATCTCTTTTCCCACCATTTGTTTTTGCACGAATACACGTGTGTGTATCTCTAAATACAGTCTGCTATGTTGTCTCTTGCATGTACGTTTTCAGGGTTGATCATTTGGCACTGGATGGTCAATTGATCTTCTCTTCCCTGAGGAAGGGCACCCACCCCCACGTTTCCCCCAGCTGACTACAGTTCTTTGCGTAGGGTGTGGACTCATGGGTTTTCCCACCCAGTCCCACCTGTCTATATGTACTTTCCTTAAGACGCTCACATTTGGGCAGCCGTGTTGCTGAGAATTTATGGGTATAGCTCTTGATGCTATTAGAAGACTCAATTTCAAGGGAAAAAACATCCCTGCTCCTCTGACTCATACAATCTTTCCACTTCTTTGGCAATTTTCCCCTGAGCCTTAGAAGCGGAACTGTATTTTAGGTGTGTATACTGGGATCCACAGCTTGGCACCTTGATTGACTGTGGTTTTCGGTGGTGATGCCTGTCTGCTGCAAAGAGAAATTTTCTTGATGAGGGTGAAGTGGTATAAGGACAGATGTTTACAGACTGTTGTTGGAGAGTATGCTGATTTGGAGGATTAGCGATTGTAAATTCTCCTCTGATGACCGTGACTTCCCTAGCACTGAGGAAGCTAGATTTCCAGTGCCAGGCCTGGTTTCTCTCCTGTTCAACCACTACGCCTTTCTCTGTGGAAACACTTGCACATGTGGAAAGAGCCTTGTGGGGGAAGTGAGGTGAACAGCAATCAAAATTTTAGAATAAAAGCATAGTACCTAAGTAAAGTACGCATTTGAATGTTCATATGGTTCTTAAATGCAGTTGACATGAAATTGGTTGAACCTAATTATTAAATCAGATTGTTCTTTAAGTTTCTAATTTTATACTTATCCCCTCATTTCTAACAGTGCCTTAAAGATTGTATATAGCACATAAATTATGCCATGGAATATTAGTTGAATTTGAATCTTAATTTAATTTTTACTACTTAACAATTTAGAATTCTAATTGAGTTAGTTCCTGGTCTCCTTTCACTTTTTACTTTTTGACTCCTAGTGTTTTTTTAAATTTTAAACAATAATTTCAAGTTTTACAGAGTCCTAAACAGAGCTTCTTGAATGTATGCTTCCACCCACTTGGGGATATGAAACTGAGCGTGCAGGTCATGAAAACTTTTATTTATTAAATGAAAAACAAGCAAAAGTCAGTTCCGAGTCAGATGAGTAACGTAAGTCAGTGACGTAGTAAGTCTGACCAATCCGGTAGCACCCACCCGCGTGGCATCAGCACCTTCACTGACGCCTCAGTTCTGAACTCACAGCATGCTAACTTTACACTATGCATGCCACCCAGTCACAAGATGCCAACCAACAAACGTGAAACATCTCAGCTCAGCACTTTTTATTGATCATGAGTTGGAGTGATTTTACTACACATGCCAAGCTTTCAGCTTTTATAGAAATGTAATTTTAAAATCAGAGAAAACAGATACTTTGAATAAGTTTCTGTTGCCATTTTCAAGGCTGTGATTATCAGATAGCATATTCTGGGTTGTATTTTGTAGAAGAACTCTTTTTTTTTATCATTTTTTTTTATTTTAAAAACAATCTTTTCTCATTTTACACAGCATTCCCAGTTACTCCTCACTCCCCTCCTCCTGCCACCCCATTCTTTCCCCTACCACGCGCCCTCTGTGCAAATGCTCAGGAAGAGTAAGTTTCCCATGGGAGACAACAAACTCTGGCACTCTTGGGCACGCACCCAAAGGATGCACATTCAACCCACAAGGACACTTGCTCAGTATGTTCACAGAAGCTTTATTCATAAAGCCAGAACCTGGAAGCAACCTAGATGCTCCTCAGCTGAAGAGTGGATAAAGAAAATGGGGCCCATTTACACAATGGAGTACTACACAGCAGAAAAAAAAATACGACATCTTGAAATTTGCAGGTAAATGGAAGCTACTAGAAAAAAAAAAAAAAAAAAAACATCCTGAGTGAGGTAACACAAACCCCAGGAAGACAAACACAGTATGTACTCACTCATAAGTAGGTATTAGACATAAAGCAAAGGATAACCAGCCTATAATCGATGATCCCAGAGAGGCTAGGTAACAAGGAGAACCCTAAGAGAGAAATACACGGATTCCCCAGGAAGAGAAAATAGGCTAGATCTCCTGAGAATTTTGGAAGTGTTGGGGAGGAGGTAGAAGGAATGTAGAAGAATTTTTAAATTGCTGTTGAAGTTTCTTGAGTTTCATAAAAAACACCTTAAGTAAATTTTGGCTTAGGATTTAGACATAATTTCCACCAATTTCTGAAACACAGCCTTAAAACCTCTGAAGTTTTGTGCCATTTATTTATCTGAAGCAGCATTCTAAGAGTTGACAATTCTAAAATCAAAATATTGATCAACTTTGAAAAAGTGAAAAGGTTGTCATCCATTGGGTCTAATATTCAGCCAAGGTGATTCTTTATGTAGAAGTAAATAAGCTCAAGCATGTATTTGTATGCAAATTTGCTGTCATATTTAATGAGTGCTAAAACTTTATGCCTACAAAAGAAGTGTTTGAAAATAAACTTACTTATGATTAATCATTGTTAAAACGTTCATTCGTATATCTATTTTATATACCTATGTACCTAAGGTTGAATAAAAATTTCTCAGGCAAAAAGAAATTGCGGGTAGAAGATTTTTAAGAAGACAGAATATAGAAGAGAAAGGTGTCTGTGAGTGCAAGTGCATGTGGCTTTAACGTTCTCATATAAAGGTACTGAACAGACAACAGGACTGCCCAAACTGAATCGTAGGAGATGGCCAAGAGCAGAGCTTAACACTGGGGACAGTAATGGTTCCTTAGTTCAGACTGACACTCTAACAAATCGAAATAACACAAATATGCAGAGTTGCGACTTAGAATCCCACACACAGTCCATTGACTTACCCCTTTTCTTTGGGACTAGTACCCACAACCATTTACACACGCTGGGGTTCACTGTTTAAACTTAGTCTCATCTTCTTAAGTTGTGCCTAGTTGCAAAACTTAGTAAGTCTTACTCAAGAGCTTGCTCCAATTATGGTCAATTTAGTAGACTCTCCACAGCCTCTTAATAGATCTGCCACAAACATTTGACAGAAGACACAGAAAACTACACAACAAAATTCTGACAAGTTTATGGTAGTAGAGCTGGGGATGACAAGCGGGGCCCTCCCTCAGACCACCAGTGCCCAGGTGTTTTGCCTCCCGTTTCTTCACATGTGTATTTGCAGCTGTCCCGATTACCTATACAAACGGAGTGTTCTCTAATGGATCAGTGGGCGAGGTGGTCCTTGTTGTTCAGAGACTAGAGAGAAGATTTAAGTGTTGCAATTGTTGGTCTCTCCTGCCTAAGCATTCAGAAAACACTAAGGTTTTGGTGGGAACCAGAAATCTTAACAAAGAATGTTTCTTCTAACTAAAGAGTTATGATCCTAATAACCTAAATAGAGTGTGCTTATTATGTTTATTTTGTTTCTTGGACACAAACCAGTGGCGTTTTGGGGAACTCTGTGGCAAACAATGAACCCAGTCCTGAGTCTGTCACCTATTAGGCATCTAAGGGAACCTTGTGAGCAAGAAAGTATGAAGGACTAGAGAGAAAAGACAGGGCTAAACAATCCATTACAGCTACGTGTCAACTCTGGACTCACCACCAACGTATGGACATATCTGAATCTAGGAGATAGTAAAATATCAAAATCTTTGGGAAGTATCAGGTAGACAACTGCCCCATCCAAGATTGGTCATGAGAAGACCTACAGATGCAAATCTATCACAGATGTTGAAAACGATCTGATATGATCACAACCTGCAAGTGGTACATAGCGACATTCACCCTACACACAATAAAGTAATTTACATGTCAGATCATCTTTAAAATATCAAATGACTCCTTAGAGTCCCATAATGTCTCAGCATCCCTCAAGGGAAAAAAAGATAAATGACAGAAAATCATGAAAAGAAACAATGACTCTCTTACTCCGAGGTCAGTCCAGTCCCCTGAAAACTGAGTAAGCCACCCCAACCCCAGCAACCATGCCTGTACCATCAGGCATAACATCAAATGCTCCTCCCCCCTTATCACCATATCCCATCCTATCCCTCTGGCTAAGTCCCCTACCCCACAAAAGGTCAGACTAGCATTCTGCAGCCCAGGTAAGACCATTTGCGCACCATGACCACACCTGTTCAGAATAACCCCAATCACTCCTCTTTGTAGCTAGTTGTTTTCCGCCAGCCCGCCTGGTCTGGTCCTGCCACCACGCCAGCCCCCAATAACACGCTGAGACTCTGTATTTGATATAATTCTGTTGGCCAGTTACTATAATTTCTTATTGGCTAGCTCTGTCTTAAATATTAACCCATTTCTATTAATCTAAGTATTTCCACATGGTCTCATCTTACCGGCCAGAGGGGCGTTCTACCTCTCTGGTCTCTCCATGCTGACTCCTCCTTACTCCCTTTCTCTTTCCTCCTTGTCTCCTAGCCCCACCTATCTTGCTTTCCTACTGGCCAACAGGGCTTTATTCATTAACCAGTATGAGAAACTATTTACAGAATGACATCTCCCATCACCTCTTCTCCTTGTCACTGTGTCTGAGTCCACACCTCTGACAGAAACCTTCCACCAGAGACCAGACCAGCATCTGGAACCTCAGAGACCCGGTCAGCTCCCTGAAAACCAGGCAGACTTCCCTTTACCACATGAGCAGCCTCTGAGGGCCCCTGGCCAGATCAGAGGTCATGCACAACATCAGAACCCCAGCCTGCAACTTGGGCTGGACCAGAAGCCATCTAGGACATCAGAAGTCCAGCCCCAGACTTAGGCAGAGACCCTCTCCTCAGTCACAGGCCACTGCAGGCAGAAGACTAGAGAGGAAACGGAAAACAAGAAAAACACCCATCCAACAGGACAAATCCAGAAATGGGCACCTAGACCTATAATTACTCAAAATACAAATGTCTAAATGTCAGTATACGAATACAATCAACAACATTTGGAGGAATATGTCACCACCAGAGCCCAGCCATCCTACAACAGTAAGTCCTGACTATTCCAACACAGTTGAGACCTAAGAAAATGACTCTACAAACCAATGTATGAAGCTGATAGGTGTCCTTAAAGAGTAAGCGAAAAAAGAATACCAAGAAAGGCAAGAAAACTCAAACAGTGGAGGGAAATAAATAAAATTATTCAAGACTTAAATATGGAAATTTGGAGAAATAAAGAAAATATAAGCTGGGGGAATTTTGAAAATGGAAAATCTAGGCAAGTGAGTAGAAAAATTTAGACTCAAGCATCATCAACAGAATACAAGAGACAGAAGAGAGAATCTCAGGTGTTGAAGACACAATAGAAGAAATGGGTACATTGGAGAAATACAATTTTAAAATAAAAACTTCCTGAAAGAAAACACCCATGGAATCTAGGACTATGAAAAGAACAAACTTAAGAATAATATGAATAGAAGAAGAAGATTCCCAACAGAAAGACCCAGAAAATATTTTTAACAAAGTCATGGAAGACAAATTTTCTGAGCTACAGAAGGACATGGGTATAAAGGTACAAGAAGCTTACAATATACCAAATAGATTGGAGCAGAAGAGAGTCCCTTTACCAAATCAAAATACTAAACATTTTAGAAAAAGAAAGGATATTAAAAGCTATAAGAGGAAAAAGACAAGTAACTTATAAAGAAAACCTATTAAAATTAAACCCAACTTCTCAATGGAGACTCTAAAGGCCAGAAGGGCCTGGACAAATGTGCTAAAGACTCAAAGACACCACAGATGCCTGTCCAGACTGCTATGCTAATAAAATTTCAATTTCCATAGAGGGAGGAAACAAGATATTCTATAATAAAGTCAAATTTAAACAATATCTATGCACAAATCCAACCCTACAAAAGGTACTACAAGGAAATCTCCAACCCAAGAAAGTTACCTGCACCCATGAAAACATAGACAATAAATAATCTTAAACTACCCTAACTCAAAGAAGAAGAGCACACACACACCCCACTACCACCCACCATCAACCACAATAAAATAACAGGAACTACCAACCATTGGTCATTGGTATCTCTTAATATCAGTGAACTCAATTCTCCAACAGGAAGACACAGGCTGACAGGACAGATGTGAAAATAAGACCCTTCTGATGCATGGAAGAAATATGACATAGACAGAGTAAATCATAGACAGAGTAAAAGTATGGAAAAAGATTTCCCAATAATGGTCCCAAGAAGAAAGAAAGGTGGTGTACCTATTTCAATATCTACCAAAATGGACTTCAAACCAAAATTAATCAACAGAGATGAGAAAGGACACTTCATATGTATTAAAGGAATAAATTCACCAGAATAACCTTTTAGTTCTCATCATCTATGTGACACATGTAAGGGCAGCCACATTGGTAAAAGGAACATCACTAAAGCTTAAGTCACACATTGACCCTCACTTATTGATAGTGGCAGATTTCAGTACCCCACTACCAGACACAAACTAAACAGACAAATAATGGAGTTAACAGACTATATGAGCCAGAGTGACCTAAAAGATATCTACAGAACATTTTACCCAAACACAAAAGACTACACCTTCCTCTCAGCACCTTACATAACATCCAGCAAATCTGATCACATACTCAGTCACAAAGCAAGTCTCATATAAGAAAACTGAAATACCCCCACCTACGCATCCTATCACACCACCACAAATTGAAGCTGAATTTCAACAATGACAAAAGAAAAACCCAAAAATTCTTGGAACGTGAACAACTTGATATGGAATAACTACTGGGACAAGGCAGAAATAAAGAATGAAATGGATGACTTCCCTAGAATTCAATGAAAAATGAATGCATAACATACCCAAACATAAGGGACACAATGAGAGCTGCGCTAAGAGGACAGATCACAGAAAGAAGTGACTTTATAAAGAATTTGGAGAAATCTCATATTGGCAACTTAACAGGACACCCAAAAGCACCAGGACAAAAAGAAGCAAATGGGCCCAAGAGAAGTGGACAGCAGGAACTAATCAAACTGAGTACTGAAATCAATAAAATAGAAACAAAGGCAACAATACAAAGACTCAGTCAAACAAAAGGTTGATTCTTTGAGAAAATCAACAAGATAGACAAACCCTTACCCAAATTAACTAAAAGGCAAAGAGAGAATATCCAAATTAACAAACTCCGAAATAAAAAGGCAGACATAACAATAGACACTGAGGAAATCCAGAGAATCATTAGTTCATACTTCAAAAAACTCTACTCCACAAAATTAAAAAATATGAAAGAAAGAGACAAATTTCTCGATAGATGCCACATACCAAAGTTAAATCAAGATCAGATAAAGAATTTAAATAGACCTCTAGTCCACAAAGAAATACAGGTAGTCATTAGAGATCCAAAACCATCCTAGAACAGATGGTTTCAGCACAGAATACTTTCAAATACCAGACTTTCAAAGAAAATCTAATACTAATACTCCTCAAAATATCCCACAAATACAATCAGAAGAAACATTGCCAAATTCTTTTTATGAGGCCATAATCACCCCGAAACTAAAACCCCTCAAAGGCTTAACAAAGAAAGAGAATTACAGACCAATATCTTTCAAGAATATTGATATAGATGTACTCAATAAGAAATTGCAAACTGAATCCAAGAACACATCAAAAAGAACATCCACCATGATCAAGTAGGCTTCATCCCACAGATGCAGGGATGGTTCAGCATACGAAAATGTACAAATATGAAGGACCATGTGAACAAGCTGGGAAGCCTCTCCACATTAGCTGCTCTAAAAACTTTGACAAAATCCAACACCCCTTCACAATAAAAGTCTTGGAAGATTAGGGATACAAGAAACATACCTAAACATAATAAAGGCAATTTATAGCAATCCAATAGCTAAAATCAAATTAAATAAATGGAGAGAGACTCAAAGCAATTCCATTAAAGCCAGGAATAAAACAGGGCTGTTTACCCTCTCCAAATATATTTAATATAGACTTGAAATTCTAGATAGAGCAATAACACAACTAAAAGCGATCAAGGGGAATAAAAAAGGGAAAGGAAGAAATCAAAGTGTCTATATTTGAAGACAATATGATAGTTTACATAAGTAATCCCAAAAATTCTACCAGGGAACTCCTACAGCTGATAAACACCTTCATCAAAGTGATTGTATACAAGATTAACAACAACAACATCAACAAACAGTAGTCTTTCTATATACAAATGATAAATGGGCTGAGAAAGGAATCAGCGAAACAAGACTCTTCACAATTGCCATAAATAATATAAAATATCTTGGTGTAACTCTAACCTGTATGACAAAAAACTTTAAGTCTTTAAAGAGAAAAAAATGAAAAAAATATAAGAAGATGGAAAGATCTTCCATGCTCATGAATCGGTAGGATTAACATAGGAAAAATGGCCATCTTACCAAAAGCAATCTACAGATTTAACACAATCCCACCAAAATTCTAACGCTTAAATACACGTTCAGCATCCTTACCCATGAGGGAAATGCAAATCAAAATGACTCAAGATATTCCATCTAACATCTGCCAGAATGGCTAAGGTAAAACACACAAGTGATGTCTCGTGCTGGAGAGGATGCTGAACAAGAACACTCTTTCCATTCCTGGTGGGAGTGCATACTTGTACAGACACTTTGGAAATCAATATGGTGGTTTCTCAGAAAATTGGTGAGCTATCTACCTCAAGACCCGGTTCTACCCCTTCTTGGCATTTACCAGAAGCATGGCCAATCACAGCACAAGGACACTTGCTCCGTTATGTTCATAATAGCTTGATTTCTAATAGCCAGAATCTGGAAACAACCTAGATGCCCCTCAATCTAGGAATAGATAAAGAAAAGGTGCATATTTATGCAATGGAATATTACGCCACTGTTAAAAACAGACATCATGAAATTTGCAGGCAAATGGAAGGACCTAGAAAAAAATACGGTATGTACTCACTAATAAGTGAATATTAGCTGTCAAGTGAAAGATAACCATGCTACAGTCTACAGACCTAGGGAAGTCGTGTAACAAGGAGGGCTCAAGCGGAATTCATAGATCTCCCTGAAAAAAAGGAAATAGAGGAGACTTTGCAGGGGGCCAGGGGTAAGTGGGGAGAAGGGCATGAAACATCAGGTGAAGGGGGCCTAGCAGGGACAAAAATACTGAGAGAAACAACTGGAAATGGGGACATTTCGTGGCGAGGACGAAGTCTAGTTCAATGGAAACTTCACTGATGGCTCCAGCTGAGCAATAGGGGATACGTAGCCTGAACTGGCTATGCCCTGTAACCAGGCAAGACTTCTAGTGTTGGAGGGATTAGGACAGCAACCCAGCCACATAACCTTGTACCTACAGTCTGTTCTGCCTACAAAGTGTGCTGGGACAGAGGGGGCACAGAAATTGTGGGAGGTGGCCATCCAATAACTATTCCAGCTGAGACTCATGCTACAAGAGTAAGACCACCCAATACTGCCTAGAGCAACAGGACACACAGGCTGGATAGCCCAGAGCACTAGGGTAGAATGAATCAAACAGGACTGGCAAAATCAAAAATCAATGTAATGATGCCTGACGATATTCTGCTATAGTCATAGACTGGTTCCTAGTCCAACTGCCACCAGAGAGGCCTCATCCAGCAGCTGATGGAAACAGATGCAAACCGACTGTCAAATATCAGGCAGAGCTCAGGGAATCCTGCAGAAGAGGGGGAGGAAGGATTGCAGGAACCAGAGGGGTGAAGGATTTTATATGAAAACCCAAAGAGTCACTACCCTGGGTTCATAGGGGCTCTCTGAGTCTGATCAGGGAGCCTGCAAGGAACTGACCTAGGTACTCAGCATATACATGGCAGTTGTGTAGCTTGGTCACCTTGTGGGACTCCTAACAGTGGGAGCAGGGCTGTGTCTGGCTCTTTTGTCATCTTTTGAGACCCTACTCCTCAGACTGGGTTGCCGTGTCCAGCCCTTAGTACAGGGGAGGTGCTTAGTATTACTGTATCTTAATAAAGCCATATTTTGCTGATATCCTTAGGAGATGTGCCCTTTTCCAAATATATACAGAGGAAGAATGGTTAGAGGGGACAGAGGGATAGTGTGAGGAGGAACTAGGAGAAGGGAGGAGTGGAAATTGCAGTTAAGATGTAAATGATGATGATGATGATAATAATTACTTAATTTATCATGAATTAAACAAGAAATAATCTTAAGATTTAAGAAACTCATGTGTTCCCAGCACGACAATTTCAGAGAATTCTACACCCAGACATGCTTTAACCCAAGTACTAAAATTTATGAAAAAAAAGTTAGAAATATCCAGAGAGAATGTTTCATTATATTCAAGAAGAAATCATTCAAATGGCAGTAGCTTTCTTACCAGGACACAATGTAGTAGCATTGCTTAAAGGCTAAAAGAAAAGCATCCTCAACCTAGAAATCTAAACCTAGAAAAACAAATATATACTTAGGAACAAAGTTGAAATATAATCATTGCAGAAGGAAAACTAAGGCAGGACTATTCTAAAGAAACGTTGTTCATCTAAGGGAAGAACAGTATCAGTATGAAATTTGGAATGCCAGCAACACAGGAAAACCAAGAGAAATGATTGATATCTGGGTAATACAATATACTGCTTTCTTAATACCATTCTTTAAATCTGAAAGACAGATGAAAGCAAAAAAAAAAAAAAAGTTACAACAGCATGGACAGCATTGTATAATGAGGGTTTCAGTACATAGAAAGGTGATATATCTGTATGTGTTCTGCATCTACCTATATCTACATCTTTCTTTATCTATTTATACCATACAGAAGGAAGGAAAAAAACTTCTTTGTGGAGAGGTGATACAAAGTTAATTCTAGCCATGCTATCTACAGATCAGTCTCTTTAATTTGTAGATAAAAATTAAAAATACATTTGAGAAATATTTCAATATTCAATAGGTAAATTGAAATCTACAAACAAAATTACTCTGTCTGCAAGAATCAGATATGGGGGAAATAGGAGGCTAAAAACCAATCGGAACAAGTGATAGACAAAATAAAAATGATGGTCTCAAATTCAGGCATGTCAACTGAAGCACATGAGAATGGTCTACACGCCAATGAGAGGCAATTGTGATAACGGAAAATGCAATTATATGCTGTTTGTAAGAACCTAGTTTAAACATAATGACACCAGTGATTTGGAAGGAAGCTTGAATTATGACAATAACTTCAGACAAAGGCTTCCAGGGGGGGGACGGACTACCAATGGTTAAAAACAGGGAATTACATCCCATGAGAAGTCCATGGACTAGGATTCCCTATGAATCCGGGTGTGTGTCCTCTTATAGAAAACAAACAAACAAACAAACAAACACTTCTAGTACTGAAGAGGAAATGGACAATGCAAATTGAGCATGTTTCCACCATTTATCACTGCAATAAATCGATGGAAAGGAAGACAGAATCTATATTGGCAATGCCGTCAGCCGGTGGATCCCACTGACACTTACAGAATGCTCCACCATGAGCTGTTATTATTGCGTGCTGAAAACCGCAAAGGCTGATGGACGGAATCGAAGAATTCATCACCGGCTTGATGTTTCGCGTTCACTGATTGGACGGCCCAAAGTCATGATACTTACTCTTCTTTCTAGCTTGGCCTGTGCATTTAATCAAAATAAGACAAAATCCTAATGGAATGTCTTGCGGTTATGAGGCAAACTATTGTTTAATTTTACGTAGAAAGGCAAAGAACTATTCCAAACCGATTTTGGTCGGGATTAATGTTGGGAGACTCTCAGTGTGTGCCTTCAAGGCTCACCGTAAAGGCATGGTAACCAGCGCTGCTAGGCTCTGACAAAGGCGTAGGAAATAGAAGAAAAGAGACCCTGAAGGAAGTGCTCCAACCACCTACTTCAGCGATATTTGACAAAGGTGAAAGGCAATTTAAAGGAGGTGGGTAGTGATTCCAAATAATCAGACGCTCGTACTCCCTCTCCCCTGAAAAAGAAAAGAACTTGGAGCCCATTAACATGACACCACGCATGAGAAAGGGGCTCAGAAGCTTGCACCCATCCCTTAGGAGCTTAGCGGCACAGCCAAAGGTGAGTTGACCCTCCCCCAGTACATAAGTAGCTCTTGGTCCACGCTCATGCAAGTAATCCTAATGAGTCACAGTGGGTCACAGCAGCACACAAAAAATCCCCTGAGCACATAAACGGAGGGGGAGAATTCTAAACTTCTTGGGGAAGAAAACAGAATTTATTGGGAGTAGAACGGGTAATGGGAGAGGAAAATGGCAGGGAGCAGGTGTACAAAAGGACCAAAATGCATTATAATGTATGGAACTGTCAAGGGATAAAGTAATAAAGGAAAGTAAAGGGAGAAGACGAAACTGAAGCCGGTTGCGAAGTTTAGGGTCACCGTAAGTGCACGCTAATGTCACATATGCCGAAGGCTTGGCCACCAGACTGCCACTGTCGGGAAGCGGTGGTTTCTAGAAGCAGGGCGGGTCATTGGAGACACATCCTCGAAGGGAATATTGGGAGCTGAATGTTGCCGGATTCTCTTGTCCCGCCAGGCCCCGCTGCCCAAAATAAACACGCGGATGCTGTACTAATTATTAATCTGTAGGCTGATGGCTACGGGTTCTTATTGGCTAGCTCTATCTTAATCATTAATCCATAACTACTAATCTATGTATTTGTACATGACCTTATCTTACCAGATACAACACCTGACATGTCCTATCATCATGGACTTCCATGGCATCTCTATCCAACCCTTCTCTGCCTACCTTTCCCAGAATTCTCCTCATTCCCTAGCCTCTATCAGCCAGTGTTTTATTCATCAACTAATAAGAGAAGCATACACAGAATGACAATCCCCACCAACTGTGTCTCCTTCCTTGTTCTCTATATATCTGAGAGGCACGAGGGGGATAGATTGTCTTTCATGCCCCCACTGCCATGGTGTCTTGCCACACTACAGGCTCAGAAGTGACTGAGCTGAGGAATGAAACCTTGGTAGTAACGGTAGCCAACATCAGCCACCTTTATTTAACGTAACTCCACCAGGTATTCTGGCACAGCGACAGAATGCCGAGTAACCCACTGCTGTCCCACACAACGACTAAGACTGGACCGCTGACCAAAATAAACAATTAGAACATTTAACGGAATAAGGTAGGTATAAGCTTTACCAGGCTCAGCTTAGTCATGTTCTTAGATATGACACCAACAGCATGACCCATAAGAAAAGCACTGAGCAACTGAACATCAAACGCTGAAACTGAACATTTGTTCTGTGAGTTATGCTGTCAAAAGAATGAACAGATAAGCTACAGCCAGAGAGAAAAACGTGTGCAAATTACATGTCCCTCAAAAACCTTGATTATGACATAATAATGAGCTCTCCCAATACAGCCTTGAGACAAACAACCCAATTACAATAGGTAAGATGTTTGAGTGGACACTTAAAGATATATAGGTGAAAGTAAGCACGTAGATATCCCCCAAATTAGTAACCATTAAATACCTGTAAAGTTGAATCATAGTATGCTATTAAACATCTGTTGCAAAGGCCGTTATAAATAAGCACCCATTATGTATGTAACACATGTAAATTCATGCACACACATGAGAAAGACCATGCCAGGTGCTAGCAAGTTGGGAACTACTGTAATTTTCACACTTTTCTCTGGAAGGATGAAAACTGGTATGCTTTTTTAAAAAAAGAAAATGTTGGCAGTTTTTTTTTTAATGCTAAATGCAAAACAGCATTTGCTATTTCTTGGCCTGATCCAGCCATCCTATTTCCAGGCATTTACTTCAGAGAAAGGAGAACTTGATTCATGTAGAAATTCATCCACAGATGCTTGCAGCTACTCCATAGGTAATGGTTAAAAATTTAGAAATATCCAAGCATCCACGAATGAATGAAGGAGCAAATACCGTGTCCCTACACCAATAGTACTCATTTGTGACATAAAGCCTTCAACATGTGCAGTGAATTGGATGGATTTCACAAGAACCAAGCTAAGCAGAGAAGTCGATAATGACATATACTGCTTTCTTCCAATTTTATGATATTCCAAAACACCCATCTCAGTCTGTCCCAGGGCGTAGGATGAGGTAAAGTTTTGATTTAGGATCAGCACAAGTGAGATTTCAGAGTTTCAAAAATGCCTTCCTTTTCGGATTCTCAAAGTTGTTGTTATAAGAATCTCCACGTGTGCAAGCAAAGTCAGTGGATGGTAACCCGAGAATTCAGGGTCACCACGAGGAAGCATGAAAAATAAAAAATAAACTGTACTGTCACCATTTTAAAATCATCCTAAATTTGCAGGTGTGTCCGAGTAAATGTATGGCATGTGTGTGTGCACGCACACATGTGCGTGTTATTATTTTATGTAAATCTTAATTTGTCTCTAACAAACATATGAGAGCTGTATAGCAACAAATACAAATGGGTGCCATGACCAGTTCTGGGGAAAGCAATGTAGAAAATATATATTTTTATTTGACATTAAGAAGGCTGCAATCTCAGGAAAGAGACAGCAGGAGACGTGCACTAAAGAATTGCAATCTTAAACGCTCTCAATAGGGGGTGTGCTAGGCTAGAGCAGGCGTTGGGGGAGGTGCTGTTTCAGGGAGAGAGGGGCTGTGGGAATGGGGTATTCCAGACCTGAAGGTAGGCAATGCATCACCATTGCACAGAACTACAAAAGAAGGAATGCACATTTCAGGACATAGCAACCAAAAGATGGCAGAGCTAAGAGGAGCCTGGGGACTATGGAAGAAGGAGGTGAGGCCTATGGGGCTTGATGGAAAGCAGCAGAATTAGGGTACAAGAACATCTGGCCCGATTGTGTATGCACCCAGCATGGTCCCCGTGTGGCACATACACAGCTTCACTTGCCACAAGAGGAAGGGGTCATTGGATTCTTAATGTACAGTAACATATATGTGTGTGGTGTGCATGTGTGAGCATGTATGTAGACACATGAGGTGTGTGTGTGTGTGTGTGTGTGTGTGTGTGTGTGTGTGTATGTGTGTGCACGTGCATGTGCAACCTTGCTGTTGACTCCCAGTATCTTTTAAAATCACTTTGCAGAGTCTCCAGATGAACCTAGAGCTCCGGGATCTCTGGTCTTGCCATCCAGCTTGCCCTCGGTCCCCTGTCTCTACTGGTGGCTGCCACACCTACCTGGCGTTCACACAGATCCTGTGGAATCTGAACTCCAGCTCTCACCTTCAGATCAGGTGATTTATACACTGAGCCTCCCTCCAGTCGGCTAAGCTACATTAAGATTGATTCAGTGTGTGTCATGTTGGGGACAATCTTCACGAGGCATACCATTTATTAGCACACTTTGTTCTTAGACAACCACACGCATGTGTAAAATGCATTCTGGTACTCACCCATCCTTTTTGATTTCCCCGTCACCCCTGCCGCATCCTTTTCCTTTCAAATCTCTCTCCCACAGTCATTAGCTTTGTTTTATTATGTGTCACCCAGAATTCAGCCAGGGCCATCTGTGTGACCCAAGTTTGGAATTATCCATTAGAGACTGCAGAGGTCAGCAACAGGCACTTTGACCCACCCTAGAGTGAGAATTTATGAGCGCATATGCACACATATACAGATATAGACACGTGCATATATATATTACATCTTTATGCATACACATGCATACTCACTGTGTCTGAAATTACGCAGGCAGCGTAGAAGGTGCTTGGCAACATACGTGCTTCCACTGTTTTCTCTCCCGTGTACCTTTCCCTGTGTCTGCCATGCCTCTCTTTGTCCTAATCTCCCAGTTCTGTTTAATTTTCTCATAGCTTGGCCTTTACTTCCTCTGTCTGATCTAAACGGGCCAACCAGCACCCAGAACCCTGACACCAGGTGCAGGTCCCTATGAGTGGACCAGAAAGAAGGCGGCTCACGGTGGCCTTGGTTCTACCTACACAAAGGGTTGTTTTTGGAGTTCTCAGCTAGAAGAACTAGGTCAACCAACTTCTTGTGGTTGCACGTGGAAGAATACAAAAATCTACCCTTACCTCCTTTTGACTTATTTCTTCATTTGATCATGGTTACTTAGGCCCAATCTCACTAACGCCCGTGGACACATGTCTCATTGCACACTGTTTCTGGCACCAATAAGTTGCTTGAGGGCTTTTTTTTTTAATCACAGATACTAACCTTCAAAGGCAAGGTAAGGAGGAGGAAATGGCAGGGGGAGATGTTGTAAATATAATCTCAAAAACAATAAACCATTAACAGCAACAGTAAAGCGGCCTTGCCCAATGCTCAATTCTGTAGTTAAAGCATTTATACTCTCTTATCTTCCTATTAGTGAAAAACCTATTGTTTCAACGTGCGGGATGCAGTTTCTCTCACTTCTCTGAATACTGGCCAGTTGAAAGTTGTATCAAATTAGAAAGTCGAGTCTTGCTAGTTTGGATCAGCTGATACTGTTCCTTTATGGTTTCCTGAGGGTGATATGCAACGCTCACGAAATGCAATTTGGACAACATTTTTAGCTGAGTAATTAGTTACTTCAGATAGAAATCCGGTGGTGCTTTCTAAGCCAGCCCATGTCTGCAATACAAGATTAATGTCGTGACCACGCCGGCCGATCGGAAGCCTAAAAGATTCCCACCACGCGGCGTGGGTGCCTGCACGTGTATGATAACACATGTGTTTGGTACTTGATCCAGCTCTCCCACTATGGACGAAAATAGGCAACAGAACCTGTGTATCCCTAAGGCCCATTTTCTGAAGAGAAGATAGATGGCCATTCCTTTCCTCTCTCCTCTTTGTTGCTACTGTTCTTAACCAGACAGGTTAGTCAGGTGGGCCATGCCCCTTCTGAAGAGTTTTCATTGCCACTAATTGTCTCCCCAGATCCTCACAAGGAGGCTCGGCGGATGTCTATCCACATAAACACTCTACTTATTTATTCATATCAAAGTGCCTTTTTTTTTTCTCAGCCAGAAGTGAATTTGAGCCTCAGTCTCCAGTCTCCCAGTAGTGGCTGATCAAAGCGCCACAGCTGCTGGAAAAGCTTCAAAAAATTAAAATCAAGAGAGGCCTCTGCGGCCCCGCTGGCCTCTTCGCTTCCGGTGGAGTGTTTCTTTCTTCGGGGTATTGTTAAATTCCTTGATAAGCGCTGAGCTGTAGCCTGGCGAGACGTTCTGGAGATCAATGGCACGCTGAGTGTGATGGTTTTAAGGCACACTTTTCTCAAGCTAATCAATAGCTGCTTTCCTGGGGTCCCTCTAATGCAAATTCCTCACCCATCGGGCCCTTTTAAAGCCTCTCTGGCCTTTCTGTTTTGGGGTCATTATTTCTAAAAACCATTTGCTCATCTCCCAGTAAGACATATTGCTGCATCTTGTCTCAGATTGCCCCAGCAAGGTGCATCCCCTCCAATGTGTGTATGCGGTAGAGTATCAGTTACTGTCCACTGGAGGACTCTCCTTGCTTTTCCACAAGGCACGGCAGATGTCTTTGCTTTTCTAATATCCATGGTAGAAACCATTGCCAGCACTCACAATTTCTCAATGGAAAAACATGAACTACTTCAGATTTGAAACTGAAAGACAAGGGTAGAAGTCAGACAGGGAGGAAATGTGCAGAGGTGACAACAAGGCCGTGTGACATTAAAACATGGGATCAAAAAATAAACAGCCAGTCATCCTTCTGGGGCACAATATGATCTCACAGAACAAGAAGTAGAGATTTATGGCCTTTCGCGGGGCAAAGCAGCCCAGGCCAGGAGAACAGTGCACATGACTGATTCCTGTGGGGAAAATGGTCCCAACATAGCTCTCAGCATACAGAGAGGGTGGGGCACGGTCCTCACCTACACTGCAGTCTTAGGCTTCTGGATCCTCTCTGTAACTCTGCCTGTTTCTATGTCTCTAAAACTCTTCCCTTCAGTAAATAATAAGCTCTGTGCTGTGCTCACTTGATGACACGGCTCAAGATAATTTACGGAACTATTTATACATCACTCCAGGCCCGGCACCTCTGCCTGCTCTTCCTGCCCTTGTTAGTTGCTGCTCATTTCCACCTTCCCTTCGCTAAGACATGGAGAATCGCCCAACTGAGGTGTCCGGGGGCTTTTCTCTATCATTAGGGATGAACCACATTAAGCTAACGTCAGACCAGCCTCCTTCCACACGGTATGGGTAGACAGGGAGGTTCTGCCCAACATAGAACCTCTCTGCTCACCAGCCCAGCTACACAACCATCTAAAACAAAACTTCTTCTTATATCAGGAAGCGACAACAAAACACAAGGCACTTAGCTCTCATTTTGGGCCAACTTATCCTTGAGAAGGGAAAGCCGCGTGTACAGAACTTAAGGGTACACCCAAGATGACATATGCTCTGCTTCTCTATATGTTACTCCTTTGAAGCCCAAATCCTAATTCCAAAAGCCTCCCGTGTATTCTCACGTTCACAGCTGGTTGGTGGGCCACCTACAGGCTCGCTGCTTCATATGTGGACAATGAAAGACCTGCAGCAAAGCTGATGGGATGTGTGTACGTCCACCATTGTGGAGGATATAGAGGAAACTGGTAGCCCTTAACACCGGGATAATTTTCATTCCACCCCCCGCCATTTCTTAAATAATTCAGAAGCCAATTTTGCTTGATCATTAACATATATTACCGGAGGAAATTGGGGGCAGCCTCAGGGCTCCATTGGTAAATTGATTATGGTCTCTGAAAAAAGTCACCAGTGCTTGGTGAAGAAAGAAAACAAAGAAGAAGGAAAAGTGAGTCTTGGACTAGCTCTAAGGTTCACAATCTATAAGGATGCTAATATACTGCAAAATATGCCTTATCATTCTATCCATTTTCCTGGCAGATTTCTAAGTTTTCTATGGCCATTTCTGTTTCACATGAGAAGTTTATATACTAAGGCGAAGTGGATATTGGACATAATTATTTGGCAACATATTTATGGAAATAAGATTACTTTTTTCGGGGTTTCAGTCTATGGTTTTTCCTTCAAGGTTTGACAGTGACTAATAATACTGCCAATAAACACCAACAATAATGGATTTGTCATTCCACTATAATAGCTAAGTGCAAGCAATTTTAGCTAGACATGATCATCTCTTGAAAACAAGATTTGAATTTACTAGAAATGAAAAGAGGACTAGCATTTCCCCCAATAATGGGAAGGAGATTATTTTTTAGGCCCAAAGACAACATACGTTGTTTTGAATTGGGTGTTGTCTCGTTATTGATATATTTTCATTTGCTGAACTGCCTCCAAGTTACGATCTGTCCCGTTTTCCGTCGAGAGTCTTATCTTTCCATTTTTATAGTCCATTCTCTCCAAAAGAGAAAACTTCCAGGGCAATTTGTTTAAGAAGGCACAGCTAGTGAATATCAAAACAGGTGTAAAACTGCTCTGATCATGCTACAGTCTTCCTCCAGAACAAAGCTCAGCCCTTGGCTCTGCAAACCCACGAGCTTTTGGAGAATTTTCCTCAGAAGTGCGGTATAGCGCTGGGCATGTTCTCTGCTTCATAAAGATGCCTGGACAAAGGGCAAGGGCTGACATCCACCCCATTTGCCAGTCATGTGCCCTGGCATAGGGTGACATCCACCGGGGAGGGGAAGTGTCCCTGTCTAATTCACGCACAGCCACTTTGCAGGGCAGTGGCAGCTCTATTCAGCGTGGCATGCAACGTGGGACAGGAAAGCTGATGTTAAGATTAACATTCATAGAGGGAAGAAAACACACGTTCATGTTAAGGGAATAGGAATGATCCCACTGCCACACAGTCAAGGCTGCTCTATCTAAAGTCATCTGTCCCCACACTCAGCTTACCCACAAATGAGTTGGATGTAATAATGTTTACAGACACATATTCTAGGATGCGATGCTTGGCAGATATTGCCATCAGGTGCGTGTTTTGTTTGCAATGACCTCTTCCTCTTCTTTCTTCCCAGTGAGGATATCATTCTGCTAGAGCCAGTGCAGCTGGCATAGCCTCGGCCTTCCCCCAAGTGCAGCAGAATCAAACTTTCCTCATCCTGGACAAGTGTCAGCCAGTTGTTGAAGAGTCAGTGGACATCGATTGTGGAGAAAAGGTGTGAGTCTGTGTAACTCCCTGCAGCTCTCACTTAGGCCCAGGTGAGAGCAACTACTTCAGGTTGAGGATGAAGGAAAAAGGTTTCAAGAGGATGATTTCACCTTGGCGCTGGGAAATGGACTTCTTATCTGGAATAAGCGTTGTCAAGAACTTCTTCATCCAATTCTGTGCCTCCTCGTTATCTCTTCCCGTAATAGTTGGGCTGGCCAACTAAGGCTGCCAGCTGTTGGAGGAAATCACTCCTGATGTGACCCGGGGCAGATACTTAGCACAGTGTCTGTCCTGGTCACTGACTCGCCGTCTTTTCAAGTCTAATGTCCACAGTTCCTGTTCTGTTCCACGCCTGCCACTGAGGCTAACTAATCACACAATGCCATCTGTCCTATTTCCTCATCCAAACACCCTTTTCTATTCATCCTAAGATTGGTCCAAAGCATCAAAAAATAATCTTGTCACTTAGTAAAATATGCTAATAGCGTTTTCTGTCTGGGATTGGCCAAAGGTCTGAGTTTACAATCTATCAGGGCTTCTTCTCAGCTCTCAATTTGAATAATGACCTTGGTCAGTAGGACATCAAGGACTAAAACAGCATAAAAAAACAAGACAGCATTTTTAAAATAAGAAAAGATATATGAATACTTCTTGGGGTGTTCCCCAAAGTCAGGCAGCCAGCAGCGAATCACTGATGTTCGCTGAGCTGGCCTCACACTTGCTCTTACATAGTATGTGTTATGTACTAAAGTTACTATTCCATCTCTGCCCTTCCTTCCTGTGACAAGTTCCTGCTCTCACTCTCCCCTGCTGCAAGCACTGTTAGTTCTTTGCAGTCAAATGGTACCCAACTCATTGTCTTCCCCCATCTCCAAGTGACCCCCAGATAAACTTTCTTTACCTCCACAATCAGAGATCTCTCTCTAATGTGGTATCGAACATAGTTGTTAATGTCCTCAAAGGATTCAACAACACCCCATCCCAGTAACCAAATCGCCATGCAACGGAACAGAGGGATTCTCACAGGATGGATTTCACATGTCTTTCAACATGGTATTCTGATACTGTGATCTAACTGAGGGAGAGGGACCATGTTTTAATCAATGTCATAATAACACCCAACACTGTTTTTCCATATCCAGTGTTATTTTAATGTTTATTCATAAACAGTGACACACCTGTACATCTTGAAGATTTATTTGAATATCTATTAGTCACTGTTTATATGATGCAGGACCATCTCTACCTCTTCCGGACAATCATCACAGGAGAAGATGCTTAGGAACTATCCTTTCATTTCCTCCCACTGGTTTCCTTGGAGATTTTTAAAAATAGACATGCCTAACTGTTTATAGTTGTCAATGCAAACATTAAAGATCAGAATGATCTCAAATAACCTAATGAAGCATTTAGGGTCTTGGAAAAACAAAAAACATCAACCACAAATTAGTATATGGAAAGGAATAATTAAGATCAGGGAGGAAATTAATGAAATAGAAATGAAAAATATATAAAGAGTTTCTAAAACAGAGTTGGCTGTTTAAAAAGATTTTAAAATGTGCAAACCTTTGACCAAACCAAGTAAAGTATGGAGAAAGGAGACTCATTTTATTGACATTTGAATTGGAAAAGGAGACATTACAACAGATAACAATGAAACTTAGAAAATCACTAGCATATACTTTAGAAATGTATATTCCAATAAACTGGAAAACATGTAATAAATGGTGAATTTCTAGACATTTATTCCCAAACCATATTAAACCAAGATAACATAAATTACTTATAGAGATCTAACAAAAAAGATTGAAAGAATAATAAAAATATATACCAACTAACTACCAAAGTCCAGGCCAAGATGTATTTACCACTCCATTTCATCATCCATTTCATCAGATATTCAAAGAAAAGCTAGCTCCAACACTTCTCAAACTATTCCTTAAAATAAAAAAGAATGAATTCTACCAAACTAACTGTTATGATGAAGTTAGTATCACCCTTTTGCTAAAACCTAAATCCCCCCTCTCTCTCCTCTTTCTCTCATAAGCCAACAGTGAATATATATGTAAGAATTTTCAGCTGAATTTCAGAACTCATAAACAATATCATTAGCCATGATCAAGTTGGCTTTACTCCAAAGATGTAAATCTGATTCAACATATGTAACCCAATAAATGTAATACATCCATAAACAGAACCAAGGACAGAAAGTCTGTTGTCAAAGTCTAACAGCCCTTTATGAAAAAGTTCCTGAAGAAACTATGAAGAATTGTTATCTCAGCACAGCAAATGCTACATACAACAAATCCTTAGTCAACATCAACATTATATCAAATGGGAGAATGTCAGAGAGCGCCTCCTGTAAAACCAGTGACACAGTAGGGGTGTTTATCTCTTCTGGTCTTATTTAATACAGGTGTCAAAACATTAGCTGGAGAAATGTGAAGGGATACAAATACAGAAGGAAGAAGTGAAAACATCTTCGTTTGCAGATGATAAAAATTTATAAATGAGAGTCTCCAAACTATCAACCAGAAAATTCAGAGCTCTGCAAAAACTTCCTGCAAGATGGTAGAATACAACAGTAAACATATGAAAACCAATGTTCTTTCTATATTCCCGAAACAGAGGTACTGAGAAAGAAAATCAGCAAAAGCAATTCTACCTTACAATGTCTACAAAATGTCTTGGAGTAAACGTATACAAGGAAGTGGAAGTCCTTTATAGTGAATATTTACAAAGACTGATGGTAGTAGCATCAGAAGAGGGAACACCTCCCGATCTCATTGAAAGAGTGGGCATCATGAACATAGGTGTAATACTAAAACGTGTAGATTCAATGAAGTCCCCACAGAAATCCCAACGTCATTCTTCAAAGAAACAGAAAACGGGTTCTTAAAATTGATACGGAAGCACACGAAAGTTCGACACTGCCTGAACACAGCTGACGGAAGGATTAATGCTGGAGGTATTACGCTATACTGCAGAGCTACAGTGGCAAACCAGTATGGTTCCAGCACAAAAGCAGACAAATAGAATAGACTAGAGCTTAGACATAACCCTGCACATATGTATTCTCTGTGCTTTCGGCAAAGATGTCAAAGAAGATGCATTAGTAATGGGAGATTCTCAACCTTCCTAGCGCTGTGACCCTTTTATACCATTCCTCATGATGTGGTGACCCCTCCCCCAACCATAGCATTATTTCCGTTACGACTTCATAACTCTAATTCCACTGCTATGAGTCACAATATAAATATCCATGCTTTCTGATGATCTTAGGTGACCCCTGTGAGAGAGTCATTCATCCCCCAAAGGGGCCACGGCCCACAGGTTGAGAAAGAGCTGCGCTAGAGGCATGCCGAGCTTCTTCAATAAACGGCTCTGGGGAAACCGCATATCCACATGGAAAGCAATGACCCCAAATCCTCCTCTTTATTTTTACAGTGTCTAATGGATCTGAGACCTCGATCTAGGTTCCAAAACTCTTAAAATGGCAGGGAAAATAATAGGGAAAATATTTCAAAATATAAGCAAGGGCTTAAGAATAGGACTCTACCTACTCAAGAACTGAATTGTTGATCGACAAATGAAATTTTACAAAACTTAAAAGCTTTTGAACAACTATAATCAGGTGAAGAGGTAGTTTGTAAAACAATAGAAAATCTTACGCATCTGGCAGTGATTAATATCTAGCATATACAAAGAACTCAAAACAATAAACAAAAGACATCCAGTAACACTTAACATTTATTAAATAAATATTTCCAATAATATAACTTTTTATTTATTATTATTCGTATGTATTATAACCTATGTTTGTGCTTCAATAGTCTACTTCAATTGGATGGTGATGCCTCTTGTCTTTCTGGGGCTTATAGCCGCCCATGTTCAAGGAAACACTGAAGTTAGGCATACCACAACCCAACTGAAGTAGGCAAGTCTTTTTGCCTCACGGAGAACAAAAATCCAGACCTTATGGGCAAGATGGTGAGGCAGATGAGTTAGTAGCTTTGATTCTGAAGTGCTACCCAGTTTCATCTCCTCTTGGGTGTGTCTATCACTTGACTTTAAAAGGTCTATGGTACCAGGCTGGTTGCCCAGAGGTTTACATCCAGGATGTGAAAATCTACCCTATGTGTGAACCAAAATGTCTCTGCTTTCCCTTGGCAAAACCGCAACATGCACAGAAGGAGGAAAGACTTGGCCAAATATTAAGCACGCCTCAAATCAGACGGTATAAAAATTGTAAACAAAAGCTGACTGAACCATGTATGTTTATGATGCTTCTTCACAGCTAGATTTTATAGACCATTAGAAGTGAAAACACATGTACATGGGGTGGTAGTGTGTGTGTGTGTGTGATATGAGTGTGTGTGAGTGTGTGTGTGTGTAATGTGTGTGTGATATGAGTGTGTGTGTGAGATATGAGTGTGTGTGTGATATGAGTGTGTGTGTGAGATATGAGTGTGTGTGTGATATGAATGTGTGTGTGAGATATGAGTGTGTGTGTGATATGAGTGTGTGTGTGTGATATGAGTGTGTGTGTGTGTGTGTAATGTGTGTGTGATATGAGTGTGTGTGTGAGATATGAGTGTGTGTGTGATATGAGTGTGTGTGTGAGATATGAGTGTGTGTGTGATATGAGTGTGTGTGTGTGATATGAGTGCGTGTGTGTGATATGAGTGCGTGTGTGTGTGTGTGTGATATAAGTGTGTGTGTGATATAAGTATGTGTGTGTGATATGAGTGTGTGTGTGTGTGTGTGGTGTGTGTGTGTGATATGAGTGTGAGTTTGTGTGTGTGTGATATAAGTGTGTGTGTGAGATGAGTGTGTGTGTGATATGAGTGTGTGTGTGTGTGATATGAGTGTTGTGGTGGGATGTGTTTGCATAACTGTATATGTGTATGGTGTGTGTATGTGTGTGAAGGGAGTGGTGTGTGTGTGTGCATGAATGTGTGTGATGGTAGTGGGGTGTGTGTGTGTGTGTGTGCATGAATGTGTGTGATGGTAGTGGTGTGTGTGTGTGTGTGTGTGTGATATGAGTGTGTGTGTGAGATATGAGTATGTGTGTGATATGAATGTGTGTGTGAGATATGAGTGTGTGTGTGATATGAGTGTGTGTGTGTGATATGAGTGTGTGTGTGTGTGTGTAATGTGTGTGTGATATGAGTGTGTGTGTGAGATATGAGTGTGTGTGTGATATGAATGTGTGTGTGAGATATGAGTGTGTGTGTGATATGAGTGTGTGTGTGTGTGATATGAGTGTGTGTGTGTGTGATATAAGTGTGTGTGTGATATGAGTGTGTGTGTGTGTGTGGTGTGTGTGTGTGATATGAGTGTGAGTTTGTGTGTGTGTGATATAAGTGTGTGTGTGATATGAGTGTGTGTGATATGAGTGTGTGTGTGTGATATGAGTGTTGTGGTGGGATGTGTTTGCATAACTGTATATGTGTATGGTGTGTGTATGTGTGTGAAGGGAGTGGTGTGTGTGTGTGCATGAATGTGTGTGATGGGAGTGGTGTGTGTGTGTGTGTGTGTGTGTGTGTGTGTGTGTGTGTGTGTGGTGGGCTCATCCTATTTAATCTTGCTTTCCATTGATGTCTAATCTATTCTGGATTTTCCCCCATCAAGCTGTGATTACGAGTATAGCAAGCAGACCTGTCAGGCTCTGCTCTGACTGCCTGTGAGGGGATACGGCGCCTGCTGTGTAACAGGACAGAGCTGCCAAAATCTTGAAGCCTTGGCACCTTGAAAGAGGCAACAACGCACATTGTTTATTACAACATTCCTAAAACGTACATATGCTCTCTCCGCTCAGAGCTGGGATCATCAGGTTTCTCCTCCCTTACCCCCCAGCCATTTTTGGTCTGCTTATTTTGAACAGCTATGAGTACTAGCAAGATTACATAGAGGATGCGTATCTACGTTCCCTGAGTTCTTCCGAAGGCTGCCTCCTGGTTTTCCTGCACCATCTTATTTGGGCCAGTGGATTAATTAGTGGCTGGGACGACACTTCTGTCAGACAGTCAGGATTCATCACGGCTCTACCTCCCGTCATCCTCAGTACCTGGGCACTGCAGGTGCAGCAGACTCAGCTTGGGCCTCTTACCCGAATGCACCGAGAAAGCAAAGAGGGGGTTTAGTCAGCACGCTGCATTAGGAAAAATATGAATGAAATAGTCCAGGGACCCCAGGAGGGTCTTTGGGGCAGCGGCGAGAGGGTTGAGCAGAGACAGTGAAAGGGGATGCACATGATAGCAGTCCTGGTGAGAACTCCTGAAGAGACGCCGTGTCTGCAGAGACTGGCGATTCGAGTCTCAGGCCTGTGGAGAGACTGGAACGTGACAGCTACAGAGGCTGACTACCTTATCTTGTGCTAGTTTAGCCCCCAGAGCATCCACTCGTAGTCCATCTCTGTTGTGTCTGAAGTAACATCTTCCAACTGACAGATAGAAATCCTTTCGAATCCACTCATTTAGCAAACCACTCACTAGCTTCTGCAAACCCATAGCTAACACTGCTTTTGCGTTGGAACCTAGAATGGGGGGTAACTTAAGTCTGTATTCTTGGGTTATGGGCGTCCAAAATGGCTCCAGAATAATCTGTTTCTCATTCCCTTTAAATTGAGAGCTCCGGTTTTTATGTGAACATGGTCAAGGTGAAGTACTGTCCATCAGTAACCAATGATTATCTTTTCAACTCTGGTCCCATAATTTGTCTTTTAGTCTATTTTAATATTTTTTATTTTCCTGACATGCTTATAGTTTTATAATATTCACCTGTCACCCTTTTCTTCCTCCTACTGAGCATCTTCTTATTTCCAAGTAGTCTCCCTTCTCCTTTAATGCTTTCCATCTGTGTGCGTGTGAGAAAGAGACAGAGACAGACAGACAGACAGACAGGATTGGAATTTTGGAATTTGATTTGGGTTTGTATGCACATGGAAGAGAAACCATTTACTAAAGCAGTGCCTACACCAGCAAAAGCTAGTTGCCAAAAGCTTCTTGGGGAAGAATAAGACTTCATTATTTCTTACTCATGATAAACTCCTTTTTTCATTATTATTATTATTATTATCATCATCATCATCATCATCAATCATCATTATATTGTTTGAAAATCCCATATGTGCCTACAAAATACTTGATCAAATTCATCCCCCATTTTCCTCTCCTATAATTTCTCCCCTTTGCCCCCACCATGAGTTCTTCTCAATTTCACGCGCCCCTTATTTTTAACCCACTTAATCGACTGAACGCTGCCTTTACGTTCACAGGTGCAGGAACATCTGCTACAGTGTGAGTAGCCGCCTAAGAGGCTGGATCTCTGAAGAGATTGAGCCTCGTCCCCGTGGCCAATATCCTCAGCTGCAGGTGAAACTTCATAAGCCCCTCCCTCCCACCCGCGCAGGCATTTTGTGTGTCTTGTCTTGAGGAGGTCTTACATATGCAGTCACAGGCTTTGTGCGGTCGTGCGCCCGCTGTCACTAAAATGCTGGAATGTTGAGAACTCTGATCTCGAGCAAGTTTTGTGCATGACTTCAATGGCCATGAGACGCGCAGAGGACTACATCCTCGCACACTTCTCCACAGCGTCTGGCTCTTACGTTCTCTCTGCGCTTTTCTCTATGGCGTCCTCTTAGTCTTTGAATGGGTTATAGAGATGTCCAGTTGAATGCTGAATGCCCAACAGTTACTTATTCTCAGCATTATTAGCAGTTAGAAACCCCTGCAGTTACTAGAATTCAGTGTAAAAATAAGATTCTCTTACCAGCTCTACAAGTAACACTAATCGTTGGACATAAACAAAAATATTTAGCAAGGAGTTTGCTGGGAACAACATGTCCTCTCAGCAAAATAGCTGTTGGTTTTCTAGTTTACCGCTAGCGCCTATGGTTTCTCTATCCATGGGCTTTTGACTGGGATTACACTCCCAGGCATGAATTCCTTCCTGTGAAGTAATGGACCTACACTTAATCCAAAAGTTGTTACCTATATAACAGCTGTGCCGCTGTTACGCATGTTGGCATGTATTGCCAGGAATTTAAGTTGTATAACACACCTAGGCAAGGATGCTGGTGTCTTTTCTACCTCAGCAGGTTGGTTATTACCTTCTGCTACCATGAAAGCTAGCCACTAGGAAGGAAGTTTCCAGCTTTATTTCTCTCAGCAGCCAAAATATCTTCAAGGATGGGTTTGACTACCTTGTTTCTAGTTTTGCCAGGCAACCTAGAGAAATGGTGATGGACTGCATGGTTCCCGGGGCCTCAGAACACAAGGCGACACCTTGAAAGGTATCACATTTCTGGGACTCCAATTTTTGTTTTATTATCTATACCTTTTTGAATCACCATTATCCTACACAGAGGACCTCTGTCTAAATTCTTCTACAGTTACATATTTTTACATCAGCTTGCAAAGCAGCTTTTCCTATATCCTTAGTTTTGGTTAATTTTTCCACCTTGCCTACTCTGTTCTAGCCCCTGCCCCTACTCCATTGAAATCGTTCTACTTCCAATATCCTCTTCCTCTCTACTTTATGTCTCTGGGGCTCAAATACACGTAACACCTCTTTTCCCCATCATGGTCCCAGTTTTCACTATACCGCCCTTATAGATCTCTACTCCAGCTTAAGAGCAGAAATCTACACATTTGAAGCCAGGATCTGCAAACAATAAGGAACAGAACAGCGTTTGTTTTTCCAAGCCCAGGTTAGGTCACTTAGTGTAGTATTTCCAAGTTCATTCCATTTTCCTGCAAATTACACAACTTCACTCTCCTTTACAGGTGACCGGAACTCCACGTATACATGAATCATAAATTGGCACTCCATTAGTCACTGCATTGCTGAGGGGGCTAGTTTGGTCCCGGGGAGATAATGATGCCTGTTCTAGGGCACAGCATTGCTCTCCTGTGGAATTATCCTCATCTGTGGTGGCTCTGTTATCTCCTGATGTTTTGTTCTTGTAATTTAAGGTGAGTCAAGAGAAGAGGTTAAAAGCAACAATGTATCTTTGTGCTTAGAGTCAAAGTAAAGAAGACACTCAGTAAAAGCAGGTAGAGAAGCCAAGTTTTCCTTCCCTTTCAGCAGCCTCATTGTCCCAAGGCAGGAGGCCAGTGCATCTCAGCAAAACCAGCTTCTAAGTTCCTGTTTCACCATCAAAGGGCAACTTTGAGCAGAGTCCCATGTAGGATGGCCATAGATCTCAGATTCCAACCCATGCTTGATAAACGTTACCCTGCTCCAAATTCACATTTTTGATCATTATTATCAATGAATAACTGTTACGGCAGGTTCCTCCCCGCCGGCCTCCCAGTCCTGCTGCCAGTCTGAGCCCT
Source organism: Cricetiscus sungorus (assembly GCA_030556225.1). NCBI lineage: Eukaryota > Metazoa > Chordata > Mammalia > Rodentia > Cricetidae > Cricetiscus > Cricetiscus sungorus. Next base: position 57,450,175 of record JANBXA010000741.1, on the reverse strand, counting down.
CAGCCGCACCAGCCCCAAATAACGCTCAGAGACTCTGTATTTGATACAATCCTGTTGGCCAATTACCATTATTGTTTATGGGCCAGCTCTGTCTTAATTATTAACCCATTTCTACTTATCTAAGTATTTCCACGTGGTTGTCTTATCGGGGAGCCGTGGCAGGCGTCCTGCTTCTTCCCTGGGCTACATCTTGACTCTTCCTTCCCACTTCCTCTTTCGTCCTTGTCTCCTAGCCCCGCCTATCTTGCTATCTCATTGGCCACAGAGCTTTATTAACCAGTATGAGAAACATATATACAGAATAACATCTCCCATCAAATAACCACATCTCCTTACTGATTGTGGGGTACACTGCAGAATGCACCAGCTCCCCCCCAGCATCTCCCTCTGTCACATTCCTTCTATGAAAGCCAAACACTTTCCATTACAGTTTCCTACATATTGCTGCAGGCAAAACAGTGTCTTACAGAACTGCCATTCATGTCAGGAAAATATAAAATCCAATTAAAAATCACTTGGTTCCAGAAGGCAGACATGTAAGTAAAACATGAAAGGGGTTAGGTCTGATTTATATTTGTCTAAGTTTATGGTTATTTTTAAAATGAGAACATGGAGGTATTAAAATTACACTCAAGAGAATTTGTTTGGGGATTGGTAAATGGCAAAACACACAATCAGGGTCCATTTTCAGTGAGTAAATTCATCCACAGGAATTGCAGCCTGCCTTCTATAAACACATAGGTGGCGCTGGGCAGGAGGGCCAACCTTCAGAGCCAACAGCTATGCACACATGTTCTGCACAATTTATTATTCTGTACAGTGAATGGCCTGCCCATAACTCACAAGCTGAAAGTTAATGAGAATATCTGTCCCTACTACCCATAAGAAAGATAAGGACTGGTATAATGTGGTTTGTCCAGTACTTCTGAGCCTTCCAAGGGCAGGAGAGAAGGCCCCTGACAGCCAAATGCAACAAGAAATATTGTACTGACCTACAGGCTTCTTCTTCTCCCATCAAACCAACCCATGTGTAGAAGCATTAGAGAACAATTCATTCTCAATAACTGCTCTCAAATAACTAGAAACTTTTTAATTGCTGGCTTAATTAACTTAATGAAGTTATTGTGTAGCTCCAAATAAGAAAGGGCTAGGATGGAGTTATAATTTACTTCTTTCCAGGAAAAACTAGAATACACACGCACACACACACACACACACACACACACACACACACACACACACACTCACACACACACTCACACACAAACACACACATACACACATACACACATACACACATGCACACACATGCATACACAGTCATGTACACACGCACGCATATGCACGCATGCACACACGGAGGCGGGAATAAGACACAAATAAAAAAGAGGCAATCCCCCCCCAAAGTCTAATTGTCTGTGTGTTTATCTGCTGTTATCACCAACCTTTAGAAAGTAAATATATGCTGTGGATTACCTTAGAAGAGTAATAAGTATTAATAATGGCCAATTGATTAGAGATCTTAAACGGCCCTTCTAAAACAACGTGTCAGCAATCCCCTCTTCCTGGTATGACTGGAATGGATGTCTGCATTAAAGGCTTCTCCTTTGTTTGGGGTTTTTAAGAGAGGGATGTGCTCAATGGGCTGTCTAATGGCCCTCAAACTCTCTCTGCTATTTCTGTGAAGGCTGCTAAGATGTCTTGTAAAGAAAATAAGTGTTACCATCCTATGCTGAAACGATCCTCCCAAGTGCCATGCCTTAAATAAAAGTGGTGTGTGTGTGTGTGTGTGTGTGTGAGTATGTGAGTGCGTGTGTGTGTGTGTGTGTGCACCTGCGTGTGGGCACACCCGCATGTGTGTGTGTATGTGTGTCTTGGCTTGGTTACCTGTAATGGGGGTTTCTCAAGGCAGCCCTAAGCCAAGGCATGGTCAGGGACAGCATCAGCAACAGCATTTCAGAGCCTCTACCTAGCTAACCTTGTACATTTCCGGGGTAGAGAGCCCTTAATTACAGTGTATTGAGCTAAAGATCTAGAGATTTGTGCATCAGGGAGGACAGCTCCGTACCGTGCTGTGGATGTCCACAAGCGAGTGTAAGTGAGCCAGGTGTCATGTCCTGAATGGCACCGATGCTGAGATTTTAGATGACAAGTGTACAATAGTTGGCCCTGTAACTGAAGGGCTTGTGGGTTGCTCTTCCTCCTCCTCCTCCTCCCTCCTCCTCCTCCTTTCCCTCCCCCTCCTCCTCCTCCCTCCTCCTCCTTCTTCTTTTACATTTTTTAATTTCATTGTACATTCCAACCACAGTTCTCCCTTCCACCTCTCCTCCCACACCCCAGTCTCCTCCCATCCTCCCTCACCCCTCCTCTCTAGCTCACCCCCAGTCCACTCCTCCTCACAGGTAAGGGCTCCCACGAGGAGTTAACACAGTCTGACACAATAGGTTGGGGCAGGGCCAGGCCCCTCTCCCATGCATTAAGACTGAGCATGACATCCCACCGTAAGGAATGGGCTCCAGCAAGCTAGCTCATCAGGATTATGTTCTGGTCCTGCTGCCAGGGGTCCCTCAGCTAGTTCAAGCTTCACAGCTGCCTCCCACATACGAGGGCCCAGTTCAGGCCCTCTGGAGTCTCCACAGCTGTCCGTCTGGAGTCCATGAATTTCCACGAGCTTGGTTCAGCCGTCTCTGTAGATTTCTCCATCATGATCTTGACCTCCCTTGCTCATATGCTCCCTCCTCCCTCTCTTCACCTGGATTCCCGGAGCTCAGCCTGGTTCTTGGTTGTGGATCTCTGTGTCTGGTTCCATATATTACTAGAGAAGGCTCTATGATGATATGTGGGTATTCATCTTATAAAGGATGTGCTCATGGTAACTGAGAAAATGAAGTAGCATGAAGATGCTTTGTGGTCATGCATTATGACTTAGGTGATCAGAAAGGAATCATTCTGTCCTGTGTAATCATACCACAGTGAGAATACAATAAATGGAATTTGAATATTTGTGTTAGAATCCTATAACCTAACAGCTGTGTCTGAGGCAAAATGAAGAAAAAGCTAGATAAGAATAGGAGAGTGACATAGAGTTTGTAATCATTTGCTAAGAAAGGCTTATGCATGTACTTAAATGTAGTGCTTGCAAAATGCTGGCTCCAAATCACTGCTGGCAATTACTTTTCTGCATTGTCAACTAGCTGAGGGAGTGACAGTAAGCACTGTCCCCTTTGCATACACAGTGTCCATTTCCCTTTCCCTTAATCTGTGCTCTGGTGGCTGTTACGGATGACATCAGCATGTGGAGCAAGTGTGCCCTACCATCCAAGCAATACCAGGTAAGCAAAGAGAGTGCAGCTAGGGCCAGTGATTGGAAAAACAATGAAAGCATTATTCATTTCAGACCTGGGAAGGAGAGCATGGATCTCAGGTTCTACTGTGTCTGTGTAAATGAGAAGAGAGAACAGAAGACAAGGTGGTAAGGGTCTCAGGGGCATTTGCTTTCCACTGTCCAGCACATACAAGGCTAAAAGGGAACATTAAATAGACTATGACTTCCAATAGGGGTGAAGAACAAGGACATGACCTGATTTCAAAATTAGCTTCTTTGGGTGACATGGGGTTCTAGGTCTCTTGGCTAGAATGCACTGGCTGGAATGGGGTTCTAGGTCTCTTGGCTAGAATGCACTGGCTGGAATGGGGTTCTAGGTCTCTTGACTAGAATGCACTGGCTGGAATGGGGTTCTAGGTCTCTTGGCTAGAATGCACTGGCTGGAATGGGGTTCTAGGTCTCTTGGCTAGAATGCACTGGCTGGAGTCCCCCCTTTTCACCTTCAGCCTCCTCTACAATTTGTTGCCAGATTGCTTACTGCTGGGTTTGTGAGGTTGGGCAGGTAGGTGAGTCTGACTGGCCATGAGCCACAGCATGTGATACTCATACTCTGTTCTTACTTCTTCATCCCGATCCACACCACATCCGTCATCTACAAACAGTCAGATAATCCATGAGAACAGATTTCAACAAAATCTGTTCTTCCCAATGTCTACAAAATATCCAGCCCATTTCATGGTTATATCTTGAGAGGGTGTCAAATCAACTTGGAAACTGGGAGCAAAGATGCAGAGTAGGTTACAGTGAGTAACACTTTAATTTTATGTTTCGGCATTTCTTATTTCTTAAAACAAAGCTGTAGTTTCATGATTGCAGATATCACATCATTTCCCAAACCATTCATAACCATGAAGTAGGTTCAGCTTCTGACACATGGCTTGAGCCAGAGGTGATCTCCATTTTCTGAAATTTGAAGGCTGGGTTGTGTGTGTGTGTGTGTGTGTGTGTGTGTGCAACACTGTGGTGCCTATGGTAGTCACACTTGAAAGGCATGGGAAATATTTATTGAAAGTCTTTGAATTATTGAGTCATTTCTGACTACCAGTTGTACAACCAGCATTATCCTCTTGTAGGAAAGCAGCAACAAAGCACTGGATAGGGTCTAAAATGTGTGGCTGAGGATGCCGGCGACAGCGGATGTTGTTTAGCAGTTGATGGCTATTTATCAGCTATGACATTTTAAGGTATGCACCTCAATGCTTTTGATTACACTTGCCACAGATTGAGAGCAATAATTATACTCTGCACAGAGATAGCTAATATGGAATGTACTTAGTAGCATGTGCTCACATACTAGCTCTGTTCAAGAGCAAGCTACCCCTGGGGTGAGCTCAAGCTACCCCTGGGGTGAGCTGAGCCTGCTGGCTATGTGTACAGCTTCTTTCAAACTGGAAGAGCCCCAATGGGAAAAAGTTAGGACATAATTTCTTGCATGCAACCACTAGAGGTCTCAAATAATTGTTCTGAAGGGCAGGCATCCTAGCTATTTCTAGACCACCAGGAATTAAATTTGGGTGACAAAGGGGGATAATTTTCATCAAAAACGAGGAGAGAAGCTGGTACAGGTCACCTCAGAAATATTTCTCCATGACACCCCAAAGGAAGATGCTCCTTGGAGAAAGAAAGATACAGTTCTGATGGACCACAAGGAAAAGGATCCCCTTAGAGATGTCAGAGACTTGGCAAGCCCCACAAAACAATTAGCTGCAATCACGTCATTAGTCATCTTCTAACGTGATCCCACCTAGGCTGGTAAAACTGCTACTTAATGTTTGTGTCAGGCAAATACCCCTGAGGGGATTTCTGCCTGAAGAAAGCACAGGAAAATAGACAGATGCTAAGACTCATACTAGTTAAAGGATTGAAGTAACAAGGAAAAGACAGTTAACACGTATAATAAGTGCCTTGGAAATTTGCCATTCTCAGGGTTCTGCATTTTCTCCTTTTAAGACGACTAACACCATATTGTCACGTTTGCTTTCTGAGGAGCACCCGCAGAAATTCTGCATTGTATGTTTTCTTTTTAATCATTTGTTTTCCTTTGTGAATTAAGGCGTCTCGCTGGATAATTAATTGTTACTTTTCCAAAGCAGAAGAAAATCCTAATTCAAAAAACTGAACCTCTATTTTTCTTTTTCTTTCTTTTTTTTTCTTAACACCATTAAGGGTGGGAACAACAACAAAAGCAAAAACAAAAACAAGAACAAGAACAAAAATCCAAAAATGGATCAGAGACCAAACTGTGCTCCGGATTGGCTAACAGTGGTTTGTTCTGCCACGGTGTATGCTAAAGAAACAGTATGGGGAAGTTAGGAAGTGTTGGCCTCCTATAATTAGGTAAAAGTCAAGTGCTTCTAAGACTTCACTAACGACAACTCATTTATTATGATAACACCATCGCCACAATCAGATAATCTTACACTCTCATCTACAATGGGACATGTTCTCATCATTTTCTGAAGCCTGACTCATAGTAAAACACTTGGCCAATGCTCAGAAAGGGGTGAAATTGCTCTTTGAGACTCCGAGTCTATATTTAGTACACAAAGTTCTTGTTGAATATATCAGCATTTTCTTTGCCATGGGCATGGTTCCAGCATGATGGGTGAACGTAAGAAGCACGGTGTAGAGAAACAGAACACATTTCTGCCAGGAGGAACTCTGGGAGCTAGTGGTCATAGTCCAAACCCCAGCAAAAGCCCTGGGGAATGACAGAATGTGAGTGCTACAAGAATTTCACATTTGATGAACGCAGTTCCCACACACAGAGAGGAGGACAAGGACAAGCCATGCCATGTGAGTTATTGAGTGTTTCAAACATAGCCAGTGCTACCGGGGATATAAACTCTTAATTTTTCTGACTTTTGTTTCCATTTTACTGGGATCCAGTTGCTATTGGACTGCACGGATTCACTTTCTTTATCTGTTTTTTCTTTTCTTCTTGAGGACATGGCCAATGGAATCAACACAGGAGAATGTAGAAGAAAAAGTCACTTTGCGGTACTGATGGTCTCAGAGAGTTCCGCCAGCAGCCACAAATAGTTCGGGTATTCAATGGTAAGTAACCGATGAAACAAAGACCTAGCAAAAACCGAAGGCACGGGTCAGGACCCGACTTCTTCCATGAGAGCGGCAAGTATGAGAAAGAGATAACGTATAATAAAAGAGCAGACAAGAACTAGGCCTGCCATTCTGACCTCTCAGCTTGCAAACAGAAGCCAATGATGATGGATGGCTTGTCCGGATGCAACCAGGGAGGGGCACTGAGCAAGATGGTGGGGCCAGACATACGTCCGCGATCTTGCTATCCATCTGAATCATGCACCACACATCCAGCCGATGCCAAGAAGATGAGCGGGCAGCGGGCACTTACCAGGTCTATTGGATTTTTATCTTTGTTACAAGCTCGAGCGTGGCCTGGGAAGTTTACTTAACTCACTGTCTCAGCGGCTTCATCTATTTAAAGAAATGGTAATGAGAGTTGGTCTCGGGTGCCCTGGGGCGCCACGCGTGAGGCGTAAGACAGAGCCATCACTCGGTCCCTTTTCCTTTCCCACCAGGTCACTCTGAGCTCTCCAGTTATTAAGACCAGTCACTTTCAAACCAGCCTGGTTCCTGTTACAGAATTTTTCTCAGAAAACAGTTCAACTCACACTTTATAAAACCTTTGGAAGTATAACAATTGGAGCTAAAATTAGTATTACTCCCTTACTCCATAGTAGTAGAGCAGGCTTTGAAATGTTTTTATGGGAAGCAATATGTGAGGAAGCCCCTAGCATCCAGAAAGTGAAGAAGAAAAACGTTAAATTAGGAAAACTACAAAGTGCTCTTAGTCAAAGAAAAAGGAGCCTGATTCTGTCTGTATAATTGTAACACATTCTATGTTTTTCATTTCTTTCTGCTGTCATTCATAACATTTTTCATAGTTTCTTTTCCCATTACTGTGATAAATTACTGAGGGGCCCAGCCCCTCACCCAGCCCCCTGCTTTGGCTACAAAAAAGACTCAGAAAAATGTAAGCCTCTAACTCTGTAATGTGTGCGGAGCCCAACCTTGTCCTAATCACTAGGAAGCCAGATACCCTTCCTGTGGTAAGGGACCAATCAGAGGTCAGCTGGTGGGCTCTGGCTGTGCTTTACTGATGATAGTGGAATGCAGGGCCTAGCAGCCGCCCTGGAAGGGCCCCTAGGCAGAGCAGCCTTTCTGCGGCTGCAGCTGACCAGTCAACTCAGGACAGGTTGCCCCAGCCCGGAGGAGCACCAATCCTGAGACTGTTGCTATGCAACTAGCGGACCCCAGACACGCCCCTTGCTCTACCCCAGTCTGTGCCCTGCCCTGCTGCTGCTGCAGGTCCCTCCCACTCCACTGTCTGTCGGGCGGACAGATGGACCGAGGACCCGAGTTAATTCCAGTAAACTCATTAATTATAAAGACTCTTTGCTTTTGCACTGGATCTGGTCTTGTGGTGGTTTGGTAGTTTCAAGTCTGGGCACAAAAATACTCTGACAAAAGCTACTCAAAAGTTGATTTGGGTGTACAGCCCATTATGGGAGAGGGGATGAGGAAGGAGGAATTAGAAATAATCGCTCACATTCCGTCACTCAGGAAGCAGGTACTAAATACACACTGCTGCCGGGGTCCCTTCTCTATAAGGTCAAAGATCCCAACCAGAGAGCGGTGCCACCCACTGTGCATGCTTTCCCACACAAACCAAAACTACAATAATAACCCTCCACGAGCATGCACACAGAGCCATCTACCCTTGACATTTAGGACAATTATTTTTTTTTTAATCTGTTTATTTGTAACCTCAATGTTATTTAAGAATAGTTATGTTTGAAATCGATATTGTTATAATATGTCTTTTCATTTGCCTTGTGTTAATGTGAAAGCAAAACTCTGAAATTATTTTTATATAACTATCTGGTTTGGTATCTTTTCAGCTTTTCATTTTTTTTTTTTCTCAGAATTTCTTTTCCTGCTTGGATCTCATCTTCAAAAATCCCAAGAGGGCACTATGCACTGTCTCATAAGTGGGACTCCCTTTTCCCAGGAACAGCCATGCTTCCCCTTTATTAACGATGACAGTGGGACACAAAGTTGGTTCCAGTTTCTAGTTCTTGAAGTACAAGGAAGAGAAATAGAAAGGAGACAGGCTAAAAGAGAAGAAGGGAATGGAGGGAAGGGACAGTGGAGGGAGTCGGGAAGTGTGGCAAGGAGCTGTCAGCTGTGAAAGCCTCCTGAGGAGTTCAGTTCTCTGGGGGTAAATTTAGTAACCGCTAATTATTTAGACTCAGTGACTTGAGTGGTTAAAGAACAGGTTGGACTTCAAATAAATATACCTTGTTCTGCCAAAAAGAAACAGCCACGAATAAAGCCATTGAGCCCATGGATAATCTTTTGTTAATTTTATCCGCAGGGTGCACAGACAGAGGAGAAGAGAGGATAAATCCCCAGCTGGAGCCCAGCAGAGCAGCCTATGAGAGAGCAGCACAGTTCCGCATGCCAAAGGCACAGGGAAGGCTCAGGGTCCCACCTGACACTATCCATGTCCAGAAGACCTTAAGCTGATGGTATCCATTCGAATGCCTGCCGATCTCAATTGTCAGCAGCATAACTATAAATCACATTCATGAATATGACATAATAATAGGGTCATTTGTTTTCTGGTTTATTGATTATTTTAGCTTAGATTTTTACACTCATTTATTTATCTTTTGTGTATGTATGCGTGTACATATGCATAAATGTGAGTGGGTGTGTGAATAAGTATATGTGTAAATATGTGGGTATATGTGTATGTATGTTTGTATATATGTATATATGTGGATGGGTGTGCATGTATGTATATGTGTATATATGTGGGTGGATGTGCATGTATGTATATGTGTATATGTGTGGGTGGGTGTGCATGTATGTATATGTGTGTGTATGTAGGTGTGTGTGCATGTATGTATATGTGTGTGTATGTGGGTGTGTGTGCATGTATGCATGCGGGTGGGTAGATGCATGTACTATTGTACTCATTTGGATGCCAGGGGACAGCTGGCGGAAGCTGATTCTCTCCTCCTATCATGTGGACTCTGGGGGTGAAATCAAACTGCCGGCGTTAGCAGGATGCACCCTCATTTGCTCATCTGTCTCACCACCCTGCTTTTCCGATTGAAAGATGTTCCTGGGTTCAGAGTTTCAGAAGGTTCTTTTCTGCAATGGTCACAAAGAAAATGACAAAAACAAAAAGGTGTGTGTGTGTGTGTGTGTGTGTGTGTGTGTGTGTGTGTGCATGTTTACAGCTGTATGTGCATCAGCATAACAAGATTTTGAAAACATGGAATTGATGAAAGCAAAACCAAGCATTTTAAGATTGTATGTTTTCAACATACAATGCAACATTTACATAAATGGAAATTCTCCAAATAAAATAAAATAAAAACTAAGTATATATCATCTGTGTCAATGTGTGAGCTAGAAGATGAACTGAGTAAGAGTGACATCATCTTTCCACAACTATCTGCCTCTGGTAAACTCAAACGCAAGGGCACCAAGAGCCTGCTGCTTCCGGGAGAGCGACCGTTTGATGCACAGATGACCATAGTTAAAACCAACAGGGAACAAAATTCATCTAGCGAATGGCGGGATACAGACAAGCAGAGAGGAAAGAACTTCTACACATCTGAGCCTCCATGACTCGCGGAAGGAAAGGCTGCCTCACCCGAGGTGTCACCAGAGCTGATGGAGACATGGAGCGACAGACAGACGCCATTCCAATGGACGGGGAAGAAAATAAAATCATCAGAATCACCAGCGACACGACTGCTTGTGGAGCGTTTGGATACTAAGCTTCTCCGCGACAGAGAGCACGCCAGTATTTCATAGGTTCTGGGGAGAAATTAAATTAGGAAGCTCACAAAGGAAGAGCAGAAGCTGGATATCAGCCATCCTGGGAGGAGTGCTGGGTGCTGAAGGGAGACATGCCTTAAAGAGAAGGGGAAGCAATTTCCCACACGCATCATCCTGCCCACCCACTACTGATGAAAGATGGGAGGAAGAGACAGAATTCAGCAACTTCGTTACGGCAGTTCTCAGTTCCAAAGAAAGAAGGATAATGGGGAGGAAACGCAGGAGGAGGAGAAGAGGGAGGAGGAGGAGGAAGGATAACAGAGAGGAGGAGGAGAGGGAGGAAGAGGAGAGGAAGGATGAGAGGGAGAAGGAGAGGGAGGAGGGGGAGGAAGGGGAACAGAGATGACAGAAAGTTTTCTTGAGGATTACAAAAAACCCCTAAAATATTGTAAATACAATTATGTCATAAGAAATGTAAGTTTTAAAAGAGAGCTCATTATATTGAAATACATGGAAGATTTCCCTCTAGCAATGCAATGATCTCTGATTATGATTTCATGATTGTAAGATATGTGATTACATTATTTTCACAGTTAACTCCACTCGTCTTGGTTTTATATTCCTTACGCAATCCTACAACACAGTGCAGTTATAATAAGCATAACCTTTACACTTCTAAAAACACCTTTTGGCCACAATATTTACTTAGTTTTCTGTAGTATAAACCTTGGTAACACAAACACAGCCACACGACTGTGAAGTCAGAAGTCAAACTGAGAGCTATTAAGATCTTCGGCTTTCTCAGCAAGTCAGTAATTCTGGGTAAAGTCAGTAAATCCAGAGCTAGAGACAGGAGTACACAATTAACCTCCTAGCAGTGAGCATAAGAAGAGAAAGCATCGGTGAGAGCTCACATCCAAAGGTTGAGAGAGAGGGGAGGCTTTTATTTCTATTTTTAGATGCCCACAATTAAAAAACAATAATTTCCCATGGAAATGTACTACTTTAATGAAACCAATAAAGAGTCTTATTCTTAAGAGGGCAGATGATTGCCTTTCAGAAGTACAATGGTTAGGTAATTGAAGGTTCTACCACATCACCTTGATTTTACTCATGACAAATATTGTTGATAACCTACAAAAGGGACATTTCCAGAGCGCAATAAAGGGATGCCCTAAATATGTGTGTGTGTATGTGTATGCGTGTGTGTGCATGTATGCGTGTGTGCATGTGTGTGCATGTGTGTGTATGTGTGTGCATGTGTGTGTGTTTGTGTGTGTATGTGTGTGTATGTGTGTGCACGTGTGTGTATGTGTGCGTGCACGCGTGTGTGTATGTGCATGTATGTGTACACGTGTGTGCATGTGTGTGTCTATGTGTGCATGTGTGCATGTGTGCATGTGTGTGTGTCTGTGTGTGTATGTATGTGTGCACATGTGTGTGTGACTGTGTGTGCATGTGTGTGTGTGTGTCTCTGTGTGTGTGTATGTGTGTGTGCACATGTGTGTGTGTGACTGTGTGTGCATGTGTGTGTGTGTCTGTGTGTGTGTATATGTGTGTGCACATGTGTGTGTGTGCATGTGTGTGCATGTGTGTGTGTGTCTGTGTGTGTGTATATGTGTGTGCACATGTGTGTGTGTGCATGTGTGTGACTGTGTGTGCATGTGTGTATGTGTCTGTGTGTACGTATAGATTAGGGAACAAACTTTCAGGTATTGGTTGTCTCCTGCTATGTAATCTTGAGTGTTGAGCTCAGGTTGTTACATATGGCCACAAGCCCTTTTAATTACCCACTGATACTGTCCCTCAAAAGTTTTTTAAACAGTAATATGTGAGAAACAATCACTCTAAAGCTAAGAACAAGAGAATCATTTCTGTTAAGTATATATATATATATATATATATATGCATATATATACATACATATATATACTATACATAGATATGCATATTAATATACACATTATGCACACACATGGACATAGTGGAAGTATAGTTTTCAGTGTACACATAATATCATAATATTCAGGAAAATAATTTCATTGGTTGTGGTAAGTTATATACCTTTAACAAAGGTCATGGAACTGAGGATCTCCTTAAAAATGTATTTACTTATGCCAGATTCTATAAACACATGAGGATATGAAATCACTTGGGTGCTCATAATGAAATATTACAATCATGTGGCTTAAAAAGGAGGAATTTGGTGTTTTGTCTGGTGGTGTTGGGTCAATGCTCTCTGAAACAGAGTCTGTCCCTTACCTCTGCTTTCTTGTGGCTGTCCCTCCTCCAGGCCTCATGGCTGCCCCTCCTTCTACACAGCCTCTGTCTCCCTCTCTTTGCCCTCTGTTTTTTAAATTTCCTATGCTTATAATGACAAAATTGAATTTATGGACTATTCAGATACATTAAATTTAATCACATCAACAAAAACTCAATTTTCAAATAAAGCCATATGTTCCATGTGGACACTTGCTGGTGAAAGGCCACCATCCGATACTTACAGTAATTTTGCTTTAAAACCTGAGAAAAATTCAGAAAGTATGATGGGAAACAACAGAGTTTATGCTACCCCCTTACTGCAAACGCACAGGTAACAAACCAGAGGCGGACAGCAGGATCAGGGTTTTCATCCCGTGAAGAAAGTTCTTTAAGGCATTTTTGAGTCTCTGGTTTTTCCTGTATATTATTTGAAGACGTTTCTGTGGCACTTTAAATTTTTGTTTAAACAGAACAATATTAAGGTGTGAAATGCTTTTCATGTTAAAGTTAGAGATAGTATCTAGGTCTTCCCCACACATTCTAACCTGCTTGGTTGGCAATTTTCCGGGGAATCTAGGGACCTTTCGCAGTTTTTCCAGCTGTCCTGCTGCTTTGTGGCAAAGCTCCTGTCCTTTCCCGAACTTTTGCTTTGTGGATTTATTACAACAGAAGGTTCAGTGACCAGACTCACATCTGAGTCTAAGGACCATGAGTATTTGTTCTATTAGAAAAGATGATTTTCACTTTTAACAAAGGCCTAGGAAGCATTTTAAGCACTCAGCTCAGTAATAATAATGTTTGTGTTTTTGGGTGACAGAGTGAATAATGTGACTTCATTTCAGACATTCAGACATGGTGAAGCTGGGATGTGGCTTGTACAAGCTCATCCCTGAAGATCAGGAGCTCAGGTATGCTAGAAAGCATCACAGTCATGAGGACTATGTCACTGGAGGCTGTGGTGGTGGGACAGGCATTCCCTGTGGGGACCGCAGTGATGGGACACGCATGCATTCCCTGTGTAGACCATGCTGGTGGGACACGCATTTCTCCCAGTCCCTGGGTTTCCCGAGTTTATAGCCATGGGCAGCATGTCTTAAGTAAGTCGGTGTCCCTGAACCCTGTGCTCTTCTATCCTTGCCAGCCTAGGCACTGAGTAACAACTGCTCCAGGTCGCTTTCATAGTATGGGTAATTTACATATGCAAATGCTATGGGTAATTTACATATGCAAATGAAGATGTCTGACACTTCGAATTGCTTCACTGTTTGAATACAATCATTATTGGCAAAATGTCCTGCAAGTTCTCTCTTCTTCCTGGAGAAAATGCAACACAAAACAGTTTCTTCTCCAGTTTAACTACTCAGGGCCAAGGATTTCAAATGTGGTTGATCCTGTGCCCATGGATAGACTGAAGTCACCAATACACAATCTATTAATTTATTACCTACGGACTATGATACCCAGAGATAGCATAAACTGAATAATTTTTGTGGCAAAGGAGCTAAAGCGAATAGGAGATACAATTTCTGAAAGATATAAGAAATGAATAGAATAGATTGAAGACAAAAGGTAGAGCTGAGAAATTAAATAGGCAAAGTCTTCACCAACCTAGCAAGAAGGAGGGATTGGTAGTTTCGTAAAAGGAAATTATTCCTGTGTTTTTCTATTAAACAGAAAATAACATACTTACATGTTCAGCAGACAACCAGATTTCTAATAGTATTGGGAAAAGTCCAAATTCCTGACAGTTGTTCATTTTTAGTCAATTTCAATAACTTCTTTCTAAAATATTTTTATTTAAATTTGCAACAGGCTTGTTTTACATATAAATCCCAGTTCCTGCACCCACCTGTCCTCCCTTGTCCCCCCTCCCCACCAACCCTCAACTCTTCTCCTTTCTGTTCCCCAGGGAGGATGAAGCCTTCCACGGAGATATTCAAAGTCTGTCACATCATTTAGAGCAGGGCACAGGCCCTCACTCATGTTTCTAGGCTGAGAGAGTATCCCTCTATGTGGGATGGGCTCCCAAAGTCCATTTGTGTACTAGGAATAAATGCTGATCCACTGTCATAGGCCCCACAGACTGCCCAGTCCTCCTAACTGACACCCATGTTCAGGGGTCTGGGTTGGTTCTATGCTGGATTCCCAGATATCAGTCTGGGGTCCATGAGCTCCCCCTTGTTCAGCTCAGCTGTCTCTGTGGGTTTCTCCATCCTGGTCTTGACCCTTTTGCTCACCGTATCTTCAGTCACCTTTCACCCACACTATGAAACTGACAGTTCCATAGCTATTTAAGAAGTTATTGAAGTAAACACTGAGCTGAATTTCAATAACTTCTTAAATAGCTATAGAACTGTCAGTTTTGTAGTGTGGGTGAAAGGTGACTGCAGATATGATGAGATCAAAGTATTTCAGTGCACATGCAACTCATTTCCTAAATCAAGACAGGTTAGGAAGGTGTAGGATGTGACAAGTGCCCGGGCAAGTGAAGACAGTTAAAATGGCAAGCAAGCACTTGGCAGCACTCGGGGCCATCTAGAGTTTACCATGCGCTCTTTAAAAGGGAGAAGAGTAAGCACAAGTCATACGTTGTCCACATTTCTTTAAATTATATTTTACTGACAAAGTAAGAACAGTAGGCAAGACATGGCCACCTAGCGAAGCTTGAAAATTCACTGTGAAATGGACAAGACCAGGAAATCTTTGTGAAACAGAGACACACAGGAGGCCGCACTCAAGGAGAGTGAACTTGAGAGAGCTGCGCTCTGGGTAGCTGAACATAACCACGCACTTAGTATTGATTGGTTTTATGTAAGATTATCCATGGTTATCTCCTAAGCTAGGGCTCAGAGATCTTCTCATGTCAACTGAGAACTCTAGTTCTCAGCGTGTGTTCCTCGCTGTCTAACGGTATCCGCGTAACCCTTTTAAGTATGATTCTGCCATCAGCAATTGGCACCCATGAAGTACCCAGGCCTGACTAGGTAAGGCAGGCCAATGATGCTCTTATCTCCATTATAGTAATGGGTGCTGACCAGACTCAAGTGCAGGGTCCCATGTCCTGGGGGTCCTGTGGGTTTTGTGAGATACAACCTGTGCTCATACTCTGCCAAACGAGGGAGTTGACAAGCAGAAGATGCTCATGGCCATCTCTTGTGCCTTATGGAGAACACTTGTTTGCAACAGAGGAGGCTGGGGTACACATAAGGAAAAAGGAGCATAAGCCAATATGATGTGTAGATCAAGAAAACTGCCCCAATCATGATAAGTGGGACCCACCCTAGCCTTCTCCCCTACAGGATCCAACCATTTTCTGTCAGTTCATTCACGCCTCTGAGGCTTCTAACCAAATATCTCCTATCTCTCTAACCTGACGGGCGATGTCCTTTGGTGTATATGTTTCTTTTATTGGTTGATGAATAAAACACTGTCTGGACAATGAGAAAGAAAGGTAGGTGGGTCTAGGATGAGGAGAGGAGAATTCTGGGAAAGGAAGGCAGAGGAGGACCTCGGGATGGACGCCATGTGGCCGCCAAAGGAGTAACAGGTCTGGACATTCTCCAGTAAGCCGAGACCACGTAGAAACACATAGATTAATGGAAATGTGTTAATAATTAAGGCAGAGCCCTAACCACCCTAACCCTAACCACCAGGCTACAGTTTAATAATTAATATAGCACTGTCTGTGACTCTTGGGTGTTTTTTCTGTGGCTAGTAAAGGCGTTCGCTGTGACAGAGTCACATATATGTATTGTCACACCGCCTCTGTCAGTGGCTGAGCTCTTCCATTCACCTTTCTCCTGCTCGATGGCCTCTTTCATCGCTATTTGATCAGACTGTCTTCGGTTCACTTTAGCCTCAGTTAGACCCATTCTTAAAACCACACTACCACCCCCTCATTAGCCACAACTGCTCCATTAGGGAATTTTGCTCGTTGATAAGCCAATTTATGTTAATTACAGACATGCACTCTATTGGTAGTTGAGCTCTAAAAAAAAAATCAATGACAATGCACTTCACAGAATAGCTATGCCATACATATGTTATAAAATTATATATTTTTCAGTACAAGTTATTTTTTCAAAGATTCTTACTTGCAATAATAATGTTGAAAACAGATCACATTTTCTGTTTATTCTCTGGTTAATTATGTGGCATATAAAAGGATAGATCTTACAATCATTCTTATGTGACCTATTTTAAAACACAATTAGTCTTACATATTGTGTCATTCTAACCCACAATAAGACAAAAAAGAAAACGCCGTGTTACCACAGTCCCACCAAAAGCTAAATATGATTATCTGTTTCCCTTCTTATTAATTCTAGCAGTATGACCAGCTTTTAGGAAGCATATAGGATTAATTGAATCTGATGAGCATCCGAAATGTTCTGAGATGGCACTGGGATAATAGAGAGGTAGAGAGCCGGGCGACTGTTAATCATAACATCCCACTTAAAAGCTGGAAGGCATCAGCAATCTGCTATTGCCATATTGGTTCACTTAGCCCTTCTGGATGGGATACTAGGGAGATTTTCCAGAGCAGAATCAAGACAGATGGTAGGGAGGTTGGGGAAAAAATAGTCTCGCAGTATAATGGAAGTCAAACCAAAGCTTTTTGAAAAATATTATTATAATTCCTTGACAAACAACTGACATCAAACCAAAAACATCTATCAGTAAGCATGGCAAGAATCAGTGGCATAAGAACCCTCCAGCCCTCTGTGATGCTCACAATCTGCTCACTTTTGATCAACGAGGTTAGATCCAGCAGGAATACTGTGTAAGCACAGTCCTCATGCCACTTTGTAAATCAAATGATACAATTCCGTTCGTAAGACTAGAATTTCTGAAAACATCCTGACCCACAGATAGGATTTTCAAAATCAAAGCTAATATGGAGCAAATGTTTAAATGTCCTATATTTAAGTCATAATAATTCTTGATTTCATATGAGATTAATGTTGAAACTTAAGTGACACTGCTTTTAGACAGAAAGCATCAATGTTCCATGAGAAATGTGCACAGCTTTATTCTACGTAGAACATTGGAAACATGGTATTTGGTTTGTTCCATAGGTTTGACACCATCAGTATTCATTGTGTTTCTCTTTCATTCATAAAATTCTCTTTGTTCTTAGTAAACTCTCACATCAAGTTTCCAGTGAAACTTCAAATGTTAAGCATTATTCGTCCTTAAATTTTTTGAGAAATTAAGTTCTAGGCATGTGTGTTTCTGTATGTGTGTGCACATTATAAGCTATCTTCAGAGCTCAGAAGAGGCCATCAGATACCAGGGAGCTGGAATTACAAAGTATGTGTGACCTGCCTGGAGGCAAGTGTTAATGATTTCACTAGACCCAGGATAAATGATAAATGGGTGTTTTATTGGGGAAAAACTTACGTACAAGAAAAAAGGATCACCACAGCCTGTCTCTGCCCTTCTGATCAGATCCACTGACCCAAGAGAAAGAGACCATGCGAGAGAGACCATGCCTCATGCTTTCCTTTTTCTGTTTCCGCCCACCCAAAGCCATGCCCAAAGGGTTGTGGCCACCATTACAGGTTCACAGGCAAGAACCACTATACCTGCCTAGCACAGGTGCTGGGAACTGAACTCTGATCCTCTGCAAGAATAGTATATGTTCTTAACTGCTAAGCTGTCTCCCCAGACCCTAGTTAGCTTCTCTTTAAGCTTACAATTCCTTAATGAAATATGAAAACCATATAAAAAAGACATAGGGACTACATGTCTTGGATATAAAAGACACATTATAAAATTTGAGAGTAGCATTATGGTGAGGGGAGTGGAAGGAAATGGGAAGAGTTTTCAATGGGCCTTGAGTAAATTAGAAGACAATGCTATCACTATCTGCTTCACAGTGCAGCGACTATATACTGAATATTTTAAAAATAATCTGCAAGAAACAAATGTGAATATTTTCTCTGGGAAAAAGAAATGAAAACTGTTTGAGTAGATAGTATGTTCATCCCAATTCTAGCACTGTTTGGGGATACTGTGTGGCATCCTATAATTATGTGTAATTTCTATGTACTGTTTAATAAGTTAATTTTAATGTGAAAAAAATGAGATCAGATGCATAATTATGCTAAAGTGCCTGGATAGTCATCTTACTTTCCATGGGTTTCAGAGCCCATAGACCTTCTCTGCTTGCAGCAAGAGTGAAGTTGAGTGATCTTCAAGTTTAGGTCTTTGATGGGGGATGTCCTCATGTATCTATGTTTCTCTTTGTGGTTGATGAATAAAACACTGTGGCCAATAGAGGCAGGAAGGTAGGCGGGGCTAGGAGGTGAGAATTCTGTGGAAGGTAGGCAGAGAGGGACAGAAAGGGATGCCATGTAGTGACTGGGAAGACAGGACATGCCAGGCATTCTTTGGTAAGAGAAGACCATGTAAAAATACGTAGATTAGTAGTTATGGATTAATAATTAGGGATAGCTAGCCAATAAGAAACCCTAGCCTTCAGCCAACAGTTTTATAACCAATACAGAGTCCGTGCATTTATCTGGGGCAAGGTGACTGCGGAACCAGATGGGAAAAATTCCCCAGCAACAGGTTTTGTACTTCAGTGAGTCTTAGGCATACCCATCCCTGAAACATTTAATTTCCAGAGGACTACTTCTCTCATGATACTTTTCTTTCAATCGGATAAGTCACATCCATAAAGAAGACGCTACTGTGGGCTATAAAATAATATACCATTCTTTTTCTGTTTGCCGCAGTGCAAGAATCTGGAGATGAACACACTACAGTGAACATCAACCAAAGGATGTTTTCCACATCATAGCCAGCTGCTATGATAGAGTAATTCTGGAGACAAAGCAGAAGGTGTCAGGGGTGATGACGAAGCTTCCTCCAGAGAGTCAAGCTGGACACTTAATGCATTTAAAGCTTCTGAGATAATGAATATATGCTACTGTAAAGTTAGTCTTAGCTGACCATACTGGAAATCTTTGCTTTCTGTAGGCCTGGTCTTGCCATCTTCCTCTTCCTCCATGGGCAAGCTTAGGCATTGACTCTTTCAAGGTAACTTTTACCATGCTCCTCTCTCTGACACCTAGCTCCATGAAAGCTGATTAATTGAATGAACATGGAATTGTCAACTGGGACGAGCCAGCACTTTTACAATGACTTGATACTTAAGTCCTAAAGGCCTTACCACATCTTGTCACTACCATTCTTCTGGGCCCATTTGTTCTATTTTGGCTTTTCTATTTATGCCTGCTTCCTGCTTGATAGGTTGGGAAATTTAGATTGCTGAGAGTGATGTTTGATTCTTTTTATTTATATTTATTTTTACTATATTTATTTAACAATTGTTTGATTATTGAAGCTATAATGTTTGATGGGGGAGAAAATATATTGGAAAATTACTTAAATTTTCCCATTTAAATAAAATATCAGGTGGCTCACAGGATCATGAAACTGGTAGAGATAGTTGACTTTAGATTTGAGGAGGGTTCTTTTATACTTAGGAGTCAGAATATATTGTCACAGATCTAAATAACCAATTTGTAGGTATGTAAGAGGCCTTCAAAAACAACGTTGGATTATTTACTGTTCCATAAGTAATTTCTATGCAAGGTGATGAGTCAGTCAGAAAGTAGATCTGCTGATAAAACTGACATATATTACACAACAATCTGGTTTATCTATCACCATGTTTTCTTGGCTTGTCAGATTGGAGAGTCACAAGACCTAGCATAAGTAAGTGAAAAGTTTTAAGTATAACACTCATATTGGCAAACAGAATGGCAGCAGATCTGGTGTCCGTGGCTTACATTGACCCTTCCATCTTGGCCACACTGCCGCCTCGGACAGCTTTGCCCCTGGGCTCACACTTTTGCACATGCTAAGTTGATATTAAAATTCTGGTTCATCAAAAGAGGGGGGAAAAGCAAAGATGATTGTCACAGGAGGAAGGTTGCTCAGAACTGAAGACAAGCTGCTCCTTTCCAACTGAAAATGTCAAACACTTATTCATATGGTTCTTACCAGACGTGATTTATATGAGCAACTGCCAATCCTTACCCTCCCCCTCACGAAAGTGCAAATGGGAAGCCTGTTCACACAGCCATTAATATCATGTTAGCTTTGTTTGATGTCTTGACTAGAACATCATCTTTTTCCTCCATGTGGGAGTTATTGATTTACCCTGTTCTTCGCTTTAAAATCTTCTCATTTCTAAATATGACTGTTGTTTACCTGCAGTGTCATAAAAATATAGTTATTTTCTGGTTTTCTATAACTGGGCTTTTAAAATGAACACTGATGTCATTATTTTGTATAATTAACATATACTAATAAAATTCATTGAAAATAAAATTGATTATAATCTGATGTGTAATTTGAATTCACATTTCCCAAATGCAATGAAAATTATATTAATAGAACCGGAAAAATTTAAAAATAAGATCATATTTCACAGGTACCATATTCTTAAGCACCATAATGGCTTATACTTTGAAATATATGAATTTATAAACAGTTCAGATGTTTAATTTCACTTTACTTTTTTTGCATGTCCTACACAATATATGATTTACAAAAATGTTCTTCACAAATTAATTAATAAGAAAAACAACATGCATGATAGGTGCAGATTCAAACAAGTTTCCAATGAAACCATTAAAAATAATAAACAGAGGTCAGTGAACCCGGCTTCACAAGATTGCCTCACCTACTTCCAAAAGGAAGTGAGAATCCAAAAAGCATGATTTATAGTGCTATGCTCCAACAAATCACAGCTGGAGAAGTTATAAGCACAAAACACTTCCTGTGATATGCCTTTTCAAGCACCAGATTGATAAATCTTCAGAAATTAGGCCTCACTACAATGTATATTACCACCCAGAGGTATTGGGCAATCTCCTGATTCACAGCCCACTCATTGTCAGTCTAACAAAGACATGACCACAAGCTGTGTTTTGGTTTTATTTCAGACAATACATGGACTGAGAGCACTAGAAAAATTATAAAGAAACATGCCCCCATTTCCTCACTTCAAAAAATAATAGATCGGATATTCACTTAGCAGGATTTCTGCCGTCATTATGAGATTTTACTCACAGTGTGTGGTGTTCCTATAAGAGAACAATAGGGGCTGCTTAATGGCTGTGTCCTCCATTAAAGCTGGGTGTCTTAAATGTTTTCTTTTCCAAGACAGGTGCTGAGAGCAAGGACTGACAGCCAGAACAGAACAAGCCAGTAACAAGATTTCCTGAGAGGTGTGCAATATCCTTCATGTTTATGCAGCATGGTTTTGAACTTCTCAGGGTGTTTTTTAAAGTTGTTTTTTTTTTTTTCATTTTTACCTGGCTTTTGTGGATCACCTCTTGTTAGTAACTCATTAATGGATTAATTGAGACAATGTAATAAATCACTGATTTGACTGATTTGACCATAAGGAGACTGACAGCTCTTCGAGTATTGACACAACAAGGCTCATGTGTTCGAAGCTAGTGATGAGCTGAGCCTTGGAAGGGATAAGGGAGACCTTATTCCTAAACCTTATTTCCACAACTCTTCAAATGGGGTAGTGCATAGTTCTTTTAAAATGTTAGTCTTGTTTCTCTGCAAATATTTGAGGAGAAATAGAAAGGTACAGGGATACTTTCTTCTTCGGTTGTGTATGCAGTCTATGTGAAACTCATCCATCTATCCACCTACAAGTTCAATGAACAGATCTTTGTTGAGTGCCTGATGTCTTGCTGATATATTGCTGGTTAATAAAATCAAGTAGCTTTATTGGTAAGAAGTCTGTCTTCACTGATGACATTGTAGATCATAGAGGTACAAACAGATCCTTTGCTAGTCTTCATCCTTCTATTTTTCATCTTCCCACTGAGTAAGTCTTGAACCTTTGTGGGTGCTGCTGTTATGGGGCAGAGTCTGTGGGTCAGCAGAGCGACCTAGAACCTGGATTCTTAACAAGCAACCCCTCTCCGCTGACATGTTAATTCTGCACCCAGTGGTATTTCATTAATGTTGTCCTGGGAGGAAAGGTGCTGGCATCAGGGTGAGGATATAGAGAAGCCCACAAGGCAGCTTCAAACTGACAGGTCAGATTTTAGTTGACAAGGTCTTAATGGTCTGATTTCAAGTTCATCGGAAACAATAATAACTGTGGTGCATTAGTTATATTCTGGCTAGTGTGACAATGTCTGCCAAAAGCAAAGTTGACCTCTAGTTTGGAAGCATAGGTCATCATGGTGGGCAGTCATAGTAGTAGGTCTGAGGAGCAGCTGGTGATATACAGCTCACAGTGAGGAAACGGGGAGAGATGGATACCAGTCATCAGCTTGCTTTCCTCTTTCTGTTAAGTCCAGAAACCCAACTCATCTAACAGTCCTGTCCACAAAGGGTAGAGGTTTTCTCATCAGCTAAACCTCTCCGTAAACACCTTCAAAGACACAGCCAAAGGGTCGCTTTCTAGGTGACTCTAGACCTGGTCAAATTGACAATGTGAAGATTAGCTATCACATATAGCTTCACTTCATGTGTATAATAAGTCTGAATCATTCAATTCCGTAAAGTTGTACCACAACCCTGTATCTTTGGAACCATCTCTGGTTATGAAGTGTGGAAGAGACCACAGACTCGGTAAAAGAGCAAGGGGATCCTACAGACCGAAATGCTGTTAAGAGGCAGGCATCAAGAAAAGCACATTAAGGGGCTTCAAGACTTTAATAATGCCACATAATGTCAAATGGCAGCCAATTACACGCTTTTCTAAGAGAAGACACATCCCTGGTGGCAGTGAATTGTTTTCCCGGCAGAAAGTTCTTTTAAAAATAAGAATGGATTGTTTCCCCTTGTGGATTTATATTTCAGTAGAAGGGATGATGCTTAATGCTAACAAAGGGCCTTTGCTTAGCAACATCACAGCTGTCTCTTCTCACCTCTCAGAGCTGGGTACTAGCTGGCACCTGGCACCTGGCACCTGGTTAATCAAGTATCGACTCAGACTCAGCCGCAGCCTCGCTGCCAGGAGCTGAGTTGGTTCATTTTGCGAGCAGCGACCATCTCAGCTGATTGCAGGCCAGTCTCTATATTAACTTAGAGAATAAGGAATCCTCTCACTGCTGCTCCGTGTGGTTTTGACTTCAGTCTCAGGAAGCCTACCTTCATGAAGACTATGTATGTCCCTTAAATGTAGGTGGGTCAACGTACTAAGAAACAACGCACCATTTATGTTGAATTATCATATAGCTAGAGGAGATACAACTGTATTCAGAGCAAAACAGGTAACTATGACTCCGTGTGTGCATCATACTCTTGGCTTGAAAACCGAAACCCCATTCCAGTTTACAGTTAACATTACAGCCCCCAGCAAGCACTGTATAAGTATTTGTTAATAATCACAACTGGCTGCCTCAATGTTTAACAACATGCATAAGACTCAGTGGTAGGAACCATACTTGGTAAGGGGTAAGCTTCCTTTCTTCCCGAAACTCTGCTCCTCCAAGGAGGAGCCTTTGTTACCATTTTATTATGTTTCCTTACTGAACAATGCCATGAGCACATGAGTATTCTTCCAAAAAACATTTTAGGGTCTGCAGAGATGGGTCAGTCATTAAAAGCATGGACTGCTCATCCAGAAGACCCAGATTCAATTCCCAGCACCCACATGGAAGCTCACAATAGTCTGTAACTCTAGTTCCAGGGGATCCGACACCCTCACACAAACATACATGTAGACAGAACACCAGTGTACATAAAATGATAATAAATAAATCATTAAAAAATTAGAAAATATATTCTATGTATCAGGCATTAAATACAATGCATGTGTGAACAGACAAGAGTCAATATTACATGCTTTCAGGGAATGTACACATTAATCTGTAGAGACAGGTAATAAATAAGCTAAAACATAGGTATGTAGGTTATTAAAAGGTGGTTGTTATTATGAAGAAAACTCAAATGCAATGAGAGTACAAAAGCCTTGGAAAGGTACAAAAATGGGTGGCACATTTAAGAGTGGGTAAGAAAAGTTGTGAAACATAAAAGACAGTTAATCAGGCTCTTAGGAGAGTGAGTTATGTGGCTTCCAGTAAAAAAAGTTTGAGAAGAATGAGCTTGGGAACAAGAGTAGAAAATAAGGTTGTCCACAGCAACTAATTCCACATGAAAGCTTTGACACAACAAATATGGCGGATAGCTTTAACTGTCAGTTTGACACAGTATAGAATCCCTTGGAGAGCATCAATGAAGACAGGTCTATATTGGGTTTGGCCTATGGTCATGTTTTTTGAGGGGTTGTCTTGATAGCAGATTAACCCAGTCTGCTGTGGACAGCACCATCATCATGTAAGCTGGGTCCTGAATGGTGTGAGTGTGAAGCTAGTTGAGTGAGCAAGTAGTCAGTACGGGTAGATTCTATTCTCATCAGTGTTGACTGTAGAGATGATGGCATACTGTGGATAGTTCCTAACGGGGTAGAGTGGAGGGTCTTTCTTTAAAGTCTCAGGGGAAGAGAGAAGTTTCCTAAAGTCAAATTGTCTCTGAGACCTCAACTATCATTGACAGAATGTCAAGTCAGGGTCTCTAGCAACTTCAATGGTGAGTAGTATCTGAAGCTATGATGTTAGGGGAGAATGCCAAAGTGACACCGCAGCATCGCATACAGGCCATTTTCTGTGAGAGAAGCAGAAGGGATCAGTATCCTTCCACGCTGGGTGGTGAAAGAGAGTGGAAAGTAACAGCAGAGATGGAAGGAGCATCAGGGGAGAGGAAGAATCCCCACGGGATTCTCCTGGAGACAAACACTTCCAGCAGGAGGCATGGCAATTGTGACTTACACTTCTAAACGATTTCTCAAGACCTAGGTCAATAGTAACATTGATGAGAAGAGCTTTAGTGGGACGAAAACGATTAGAATTGCCTGGAGAAGAGAAAGTAAGCATGGATGAACACCATTGAGTCTTGCTGAAAAGAAAGCCAAGGAGAGGCCTCAAACTAAAGAAGGGTCTATGCAAGAGACTGCTTAATAGCTGAAACGACCAAGAGGCTTCTGGGAATGCTGCCCATACGCATCTAACTAAAAGGGAAATTCTGGGTGTACATCTGGTCTATAGGATACATAGTTACACATTTAAACTTATCTCCCCCCTATCCCCACTTAAATGGAACATTCCATTAAATCACATTTTGAGTGACTACAGGACAGAGCGCTTACTTTGACCTCACCATAAGAAAAGAAAAACATGTCCACCATTTGCAGCATGGCAGGCTATTATTATTTGCAAGATACACCCTGATTTCAGAGATGTTAAAAATGCTTACTTGTGATTTTCTAAACTGCCTCCCACGATCTAGATCTTGGAGAAGTGTTTTGGTTTTTGTTTGTTTGTTTCCCCATTCTGGCACATATAGGGCCAGTCATGAGACACTGTGGTTCTTCGCTGTTCTCAGCTCTGTAGGACATTTCTCTTTTAATGCTGATTTGCTCATTTGCAATTAATTCACCTATGCCTCAGGACAGTGCAATCCCTACCCAAGTATATACAGCCACCTCAGCACGGATGGATGGAAGTGAAGTATAAATGCAATCTCATGAGTAACCACAGCATCCGTGCAGCATAGCTGGGAGGACCTCCAGTAATGTCTGAGCAGAGGGCATGGTCCACATCTTTCCCCTCCACTCAATGCTGGCCAAACTCGGTGTCTGGTGCTTTGGAAGAGGAAACAGGGCAATGCTCCCTAAAGAGTTTTACATCCTCATTCACGCTACCTGGGACTCCATTGCCTTTCCTGGCAAGAAGAGTTCTGTGACTAGTTTAAATTGTTTTGATCAGAGAGACTTTATTGGGGTACGTGGATGGCCCAGTGTAACCGGAAGGACCCTTTCAGAGGTACAGTGAGACCCGGCACCAGCCAGACTAGTCAGAGTGATTTGATGACTGAGTCTGAAGTTGAGAGAGGCTCCCCAGCCAAAAATGTAAGATAGTACCTAGGAAGACGTGGAAACAGGTCACCAGTGAGTGACAATAGATTTATTATATAACAGATTTTTTTTTCTTCATTTTCTCATATTCTGGGATAGTCTCACTAATACATGAGTTACCTAAAATGCCAGAAGAAGTGTTCTTTGAAGCAATTTCTTTCTTTTTTTTAATAGAAATCACTGTATATAATTTTTGTAGCCTGTGTTTCTTTACAAACTGTATCATCTTTACACACGCAGTGTGTTACATTAGTACAGAGAAAGAGCTGTCTTCAATTTCTACTGCATGTGTATGCATCATCAAATAAAAAATTACTTTGCTTGTATTTTGCCTGATTAAATTAGTTAAGTTTATTGTTATGCTTCTGACAATCAGCTATAGACTTACTTCTGATTAGTTCTTTAATTTTTTTTAATTTGCCAGTTAGTAAAAGTCTATTACTCTTTTAAATATTACTTTTTGCTTCTTCCCCTAGGAACTTAACGCTATTTTCCTTGTTCATTTATGAATCATTTAGTGCTTGGATATCATTTGGAGGTATATATTCTCATTCCTGGCCTACCATCTAATGATTTAAGAAATGGTTTGACATTTCTTCACAGTTGTGTTTTACAAAATATTTTTTCCTTATTTATATATGGATCCCAGTTCTCTCTCCCTCCAATTCCCCTATGCCCCCCCACAGACCCCCATCATTCCCCACAGGTCCCCATTGCCCTCACTGATCCCCCCCCCCACGGGCCCCCGATCCCATCCCCATATAAACTTGGAAATGCATCCTTTTGTAGACTTGCAGAAAACCTGTTCTGGTTCCAGTCAGCTTTGGTGAGTGGACTGAGCCTTTGTTTATAGCTGACTTGTCACATTCTGTAACTGTCCTGGGGGTGTGGGAGGTGAGGGCCTGCTGTGTCAGTGAAGTCCTCCTTGTTACTCAGCTGCTCTACACTATTTATTTATTGAAATCTGTTCCACTGACAGCTATGGTAAGAGATTCAACTCTCTAATTCTGCCCTATGTATCTGACAATTTTATTATAAATCTCGGTGCTGAGTGACTTGGTGTCTGGGTATGCCTCCTGGTTAGAACTTCTTCTACCCTGTTTTGCGCTCCACTGCCGTTCCTCATCTGTGTTCGGCCTGGCTCACTGGGGTCCGGTACCGCCATTGTTACTTCTGCTTTGTTTGTGCTAGCCTTCGCTGGGATGTAGTCGCCAATTTTTGACCTTTCTTTGCTGACCATCTAGTTTCATAAGACTCCCTTTTCTTCAGCATTGCAGGCGGCCTTTTCTTGTGGTCTGAGGGCCTTTCTCTTGGGTGAGTATGAACGCTTCAAACCTATTTATATGACAGAAATAATCTGTGTTGGTTCCCCTTCTGCTAACTTTACTTTTTCATCATTTGTGGCCATATAGGTGGCTGGAACACAATTTCCCTCTATTGGATGCAGAGCAGCCAGGAATAGGAAGATGGAAGGGCTCCACCATTACATGGTAAGAGTGAAGATCTGGGCCCTTACCTTCATTTGTTCCTTACACTTCAGTGCTGTGGTATGACCCACCATCATAATACCCCTCTTATTTTAGAATGAGCTTTTATATTTCATGTCATTCATATGTAAGAAGCCTCCCGTATTATGAATATCACAATACTGTAAAATGGGCAGCAGCTGTGATCAGAGTCCTTGACATAAGCCTGAGAACTTCCAACATGATTTCCAAATATGTGCACTTCCCTTCTGTTCTCATCCCAAACACATCAACTCTTCTCAGAGTGTTCTGTTTTAAAAAATAAAATTAAAAAAAAAAAACAATTTTGTCGTTAGGGATTCTGAGCATTATGTATTCTTCTTTCCTGGGGGAGATTTTCACCACATATTGTCATGCACACACATAGCATGTTAGACGGCAAACACTCTGACGATGGCCCACTATGCGGCATGGCTGAGAGCCTGATGACTTAACTTCCTTTGTCAGCTTAGTATGCTATGTTCCTAATTCGAGTGAATATAAATGTAAAACCCCAGCATCCAAAATAGCCTGGCAGCATCTCAACCTTTCTGCTTTGCGGGGGCGGGGGGGGGGCAGTGCTGGAGTTTGTTCTACAAGATGCCTCTACACTGCTAATGATTAGCACCTTAAGGCTTCCAGGCACTCATGGCTCCTCATCTGCAGTAGCAGAAGCTGCACCCGGGTGTGTGAATGAAAGGCAACGAGTTTCTCTACACACTGTGTCCTGGGGAGGGAAGCGGATGGTGCCTGTGCTGCCTGTCACTTGATCACTTGGTGCTAATGCTGCTTCGGGCATTGCTCATTTAGCTTTTGCATTAGCAAATAATCTTATTAAAGAGATGGCCACCATAATGCTGATTGATGGAGAGGAAGCACGCCTGGTTTAAAATACTCATAATTTATAATCAGCTGTGCTTTAACAATGTAAAAATGTCATTTAAAATGCAGTGTACATTTCATCTATTTCTGAGGGAGCAATTACATCTATATGAAATTCTAATGATTTGGATATAATGCTCATCAAATGACTCTCCATTTTAATTCCAGCTCCTTCCACTTTAACAAGTAGTTACTTTAATCTATAAGAACTGCATTCTTGAATACTCAATGATTATTAAACGTCAAAGTCTGGATAATGAAGGTGGGACCATGTAGAGGCAATCATAAGTTTACCATTTCTCATTGACAGATGCCTTAAAACCCTGGCCCTGGTAAGGAAGTCCACAGAGGAACCCGGAGGAAATGATCTTTCCTTTCTACTTGCAGTAAGTAATACTTGGATGGCATCTCCTAAAAACGTACGGCATGCCCACAGATATCATCAGCTGTTGTCATGTGTTAGTCAAAGGGCCAAAGAGTGCTGGGTACATGCTCTGGGGGTGACAGATCTGGCGCCCGTTCCTGTGGAATTATCATTGTAAGGAAGTGGACAGGTCACAAGTAAATAGTTGGTCTGGGTTTTATTTCAAGTGCAATTGGAAGTCACTGCAAGGTACGGACAATGCTGTGGCAGGACCTTCCGCACACCCTGCGAGGGTGACTCTTGCTGACGTGGTTGAGCTGACTCAGGGTAGTATTGCGGTGGCACTTCACTGACTTGAGTTATGTTGCTGATACGGTGAAGGCGGCATTAGTTATAGATTATTGGACTCCGGTGACGAACAAAGCCAGTCAAATGTCTCTCCTGTACTTCAAGAGAAAAGGCACAGAGAGAACCACGTCGTTGGTAACCAAGAATACGGGGCAGTGATTGTGACATGGCATGAGGACACCCATATCCTCATTATCTATGACATCTGTGCTCTGTCATTTTGTTACATGCAGTCACGACATTTTCATCAGTGAAGAAGTCCCCTCTATACATTGGACGAGGTTATCAAAGCAAACTTCAACACGATTAATATTAAGTTCACTGTAGAAAATGTACATATGTAAGTTGACTGATTTTATTATATAGCAGCACCTACAGATGAACTCTGAACTACAAGATGCAAAGCAGAATCTTTAAGTTCAGACAGTTTTCAATCTGTAATAATTGCTTGACCCATGATTTTTCAGCTTCTTGAGGTGGCAAAGCTCTGTGCATTCTGTGGAATCCATACTTTCCATTTGGAACTTCAGTGTTTCCCAAATGTAGCAATATGTGTGTGATACTGTCTCTCATAGTTCTGGGCAGAAGCAGTGACCCCCAGGTGATAGGCAACTTCTTCATAAGGGGAGTCCATATGGGACCACCCTGCCAAGTGCTCTGTTGGCGAGCTAACATGTGTGTGGATTTGGTACATTAGCTATGCTTTTGACTTACACCCTCAACTAGTAAGATGTAACCCAACTGCAATTTTGGCAACATCTGTATTTAACAGAACTAGAGGAAGTGCCTAGCCTACCTGCAGACATCTTTCCTCTGGGGATGGTGAGATGTCTCAGTGTGACACATGAGTTCATGAAGGAGGAAAGAGAGATCCAACTCTGTGAGTCATCTTCTGATTCACCAGTGTGCACGGCTAAGCACCCATCACTCCCTACAGTGTGCATCTCCCCCACAGGGGCACAGTAATAATAAAAATTTAAAAGTCTACCCCCCAGAACCATATTATTTGTACATTTATTTATTCGAACAAAGAGAACCAACCATAACAGGACAAGGCTTTTTGACCTGGTGAACTAATTTGATTCCAGTTATTTTTATCTAATGCTTATTATGCACAGGACTCTTTTCTGGTTCCAAAAACCCAATTATAAAGTTAATTTTAAATGGCTGGATATGAGACACATTTGGGGAATTGAGCTGGGCTTGATAAATCCTAGGAAAACATTGAGATAAAGGGCAATGAGTTGAAACGAAAGATGCCCAGAAAGGAGCACGGGGAATGAATGTCAGACATAGTTTGAGCCACTACTTTATTAATGATCCAGAAGAAAAACTACTTTAGTGAAATTTCCACATGATTCTAAACAGGGAATTGTCAAGCTCTTCAGCGGGAACAAAGATGATAATGTTATGAGCAAGAGCAGTAACAGCAGGAAGCAAAGGCCAGGACACATAAAAGACAGAATTTCATAAAATTCCATTCTTAAAATCATTGTATCCCACATAAAGAATAAAAAGCCAAACATAGACCAGTGTTAACTGAGTTGATTACAGACCAGAGATAAATTTGTATAATAGTAAAATTAAAGCCTATTACATATATCAAAAATGAATCTGAAAGCCTAATTCCTACCCAAACGGAAAATATTTCACAGTACTTTTAGTGCATTAACCACAAATCGTTTTTGTAATCCTCAAAGCCAGAGCGAGACAGCAATCATGATAGAAAGAAAGAGAACCCTGAATGCAGTGGTCATATTCCATTCAGGTTCTGAACCTTAGCCCACAATCCTGCTTTAATTGGGATGTAGGAGGCTCCAAATTTCTCTTTTATCTTTTTAAGACAAAGTTTCTTTTTTCTCCCAGTCAAGACTGAGAAGAAATGAGGGAGCTTGGATTTAATATCCTACAGACAAGATTCCTTTTAGGCTAGTGCCACAGAAACCGTAGGCATGCCACTGTCCATCACAATTAGAAACCTTCCCCTTGTTTATCTCAGAAGAGTTCTTTTATTATGCAACACTGTCCTAAGAAGAGACAACTAAAGGCTGCCTTGGGATTTTCTCCTATTCATGTCCCGTTTCTCATAGGAGGCAACTCATTCTGTAAGGTAAGGTCCACATCACTCATCCAAAGGAGAAAGCTGCTGATAGGCACACAGAGGTCTCTTTTATTCTCTTCCCCACCTCTACCAAGCAGAGAGAACAGAGAGCTCCCATTACCACCATCATTCTTTTGGTTAAAAGCCAGATGCAAGAAGAAACTCCCATTAACAGTACCAGGAAGAAAAGTGTTACTATTTTACATGTAGGCACTGAGGTCACTGAGACACGGAGAACTGATCACACTCATCAAAACACAGGCACATTCGCCTGGTGCAAGAGTGAGTGTGACATCAAATCCTTCTATCCCTAAAAGGTCGACCTAGTAACTTAATATTTCGTGAGCACAATGTCTAGATCGTGACTCAGGTAACCAGGTGATAGAGCATACTGTTCAGTAGAGAATGCCAATTTTTAATAAATAGCATCTTCTTTAAAGCTAAAATTTAAACATCTAAAGCACCCCTGAATTATGTTTAATATCAATACTGCCCATTTATATTTTGAGAAGTCAAAATGAAACCATAAAAATATCTTGATGTAGAAGACCTAAATTCTACACACGCATCAGATACTAATATGTAGGCTTCTCTGCTCATTAAGTAAATATTTAACAGAACGCCAACTAGAAGCAACCTCCCTCTTCTCTGAACTTATAATGTAAGGACTCATGCCCTTGTCACTTGGAAGAAGGCACTCACACAGTACTCTGGTCATCCCAGGCACAAAGGACCCCTTTAAAAGGCAGACCTCTGCCCACTTACATCATCTTTCCCTCTCTCTTTCTCTCTTTCCTGCTGTTCCCATGGGGCCGGCAGGACTTTTCCTGTCTCCTTCTCTCCTGTCCTCTCTCTGTCTCTGTGTCTCTTTACCTCTTTTCTTACCTCTGCCTCAATAAAACTTTCAATATGAGTCATGTCTACAGGTCTCTGTTTCCCCATCCTCCCGCCATTCATCACCCACCTGAGACCATGACCCTCTGCCCCAGTGTGGGACCAGGGACCTACCACCTGCAGTCCCAACCCAACCCACGCCTAACATATATAATAACAAAAGTGCACCTCACTTGAATATCTTTTGTTTTTGATATTTATATGCAATGCTTTCTAAATTATTTTATGCTATTATTTAATGGATTTGTATTGAGTAGAAACATCTTGCCAAGCAGCATGGTGATTGGGCAATGTCACTGCTGTCAAAACGCTTGGAGCCAGTGGACAGACAAAAAAGTAGAGAATCATAGCCAGCCTAACTAGAACTAGAGAAAAGAATGTGGCAGCATCGCAGAAACTGTGTCAAGGGACGCTTAATGTGAACACAAGCCTTCAGAGAGACTCCTAGGGGATGACGGCCGAGCTGAGATTTGAAAGATGTGTAGGAATGAGTCGGGCGAGTTATGTGGATCTTGCAGATACTCTAGTAAAAAGCCGCCTGGAAAGATGAGCAGAGTGGGACTCTCTGAGAACCAGACATGAGGAAAATTCACAAGGACTGGTCTGAACTAACGAAGGGACCTAGCCAGGAGGTCGTGGCGAGACAAGACACAGCGGCCTTGGAGCTTCTCAGGCTAAGCTAGTTAGGAACTCTGTTCAGAGAGCTGGGTTTTGTGGTTCTTGTTTGGTTGTTTTTAGGGATGGGATGGTTGTTGAAATGGGGGAAAACTTAAAATTAAATGCTCCCATTTTTCTTTAATTAAAATGGATCCTTTTCATACAATATATTCTGGTTACGTGCCCCCACCCCAGGTCATCTCAGTTCCTTCCCACTTGCCCGCCAGTGGATCTAAACCCTTTCTGTCATTAAAAAAATAAATAGCGATCTAAGAAATAATAATAAAATAAAACATTGAGGTTGACAAGGAACGTTTTAGCTTTGGTGTAGAGAGCAGAGTGGAGAAAGAACACTAAAAGCCAGTGTAACCATCTGGGTGGAAAAAAAAAAAAAACGATGGTGAGAGTTTGTCTATCCTGGAGCTCTGGTTCTCACCCTTAACCCATGCGATACATCAGTCTTTATCAGGGGGAATGCGCATTGCGGATTTCCTGTGTCCCATGGCAAATATTCCACGACTCTCCTGCATTACTCACAATGAGCTTAGAACAGGATGCCATGTGAAGTATGACAAGGAGAGAGGCAAAAGTCATGGAGTCTCCCAGGGCACGTGGTGTAGATGAGAAGATGAAAGCATATGAGTGCCTGAATACATTTTAAAGCCCCTCGCTTCAACCCATAAAACGAAGCCATACTCAAGGCAAAATGACTCATTGGCAGCAAGATCTCACTTCAAAGGAAGCTAAAGGAAGGCGTAAGGAACGCCTGTCAGACAATAGTGTACAAGGCACAGGGAAGAAAAGCAATGTTTTCATTCACAGATGACATCATTATGCAGACAGTTCAACAAATTCTCCAACGAGGAATATGAGAATAATTGACTTTGCTGGAGCTGCACGATGAAAAAAAAGCATGTATTCAAAAATTCATTATAACCAACATACTAGCAATAAACACATGGACTTGAAATTGAAAGCTAACCATCTGCAATATTGAAACTATGCCACACTTGGACATAAATCTTAGCAAATTAATGCAAGATCTATATGCTGAAAACTGCAAGGTATCCTAGAGGAATTTAATGGAACCTGATATTTCAGGGAAGAGGAAGAGCCTCACTATAATTTAAATGTTCTCCAAGTAACCTATAGATTTTACAAAATGCCAGTCAAACTCTTCGAGACTTCTGAAGGAATTTTTAATGTACTTATACATTCTATGTACAAATTTAATGGGCTTAGAACACCCAAACAAATTGCAACTCCAAATATCAGATAATTTTTGTGGGATATTTGATCACACCGTGAACCCGAGATTGTGTTATCTGAATTAAAAACCTGAGCTCAGGAGTAAGAGCCAGCTGCTAGCTCACAGGAAGTAATCATCCAGGGCAAAGAGGGAATCAAGAAGATGGACAGAGAAACTCACAGAAAGTTTAAGAAGGGACTTAGAGTCTGGCGATTCCTTTTGGATCAAAAGGGTCTCTGCAATCTGGCTAAGGAGGAAGGTCAGCTGGCTGCTCCTCACCTCTCTCAGGCCTCACCCCAGCCTCTGATGCCCTTACTGGTAATAACACACAATGTTAATTTAGATAAAAGCAACAGATATACATTTAGAGGAGAATATTCTCTCTCTCTCTCTCTCTCTCTCTCTCTCTCTCTCTCTCTCTCTCTCTCTCTCTCTCTCCCTCTCTCCCTCTCTCTCTCCCTCACCCCCTCTCTCTCTTTCAGTCTGTCTCTTAATAGAGCCACCCCTCTCTTTCCACAGTCTTAAGAACACACATACACACACACACACACACACACACACACACACACACACACACACACACATGACAGTTCAGTGGATAATTGTCTTCCAAAGAACAAAAATTTCTTTTTAGTTATTTCTATATTAAAATTAACAACAACCACCAAATAAGTGTCTACATGTATTTAACCTAAACAAAAAATATTTAAAAAGGACATGTAATTAGAAGACAAAAAAATATTCAAAACTCAGTAATGCTAAACAGCTCGGTAAAATACAGACAAGCTTTGAAGAGAAATGTTCCTAAGAGCACTTTACTAAGTTAATAGGAACTATACATTTGAAAAGACACTGTCAGTGTGGGTTATGACCCACACTATCTGGATGGCTAGGACCTGGGAGCTGGATGGACCACAGACTTCAAACAAAACTGACGGAAAGATTAAAACTGTAAAGCAATGGTCCCTAATGATATTCTGTTATACTCATGGTCAGTGTATAGTGAGATCGCCCTACAGTGAGGGGAGCAGAAACAGTGATCTGCAGCCAAATGTCTGAGCTTGGGGAACCCCAGGGAAGAGGAGAGGAAGGATTGTAAGGGCCAAGGAGGCTGAGCACAAGGTCCACAACATCCACTCAGCAGGGCTCACGGGGCTCACAGAGACTGAAGGGACAATCAGGGAGCCTGGAAGGGTCTGGGCCAAGTCCTGAGGTTCTTCAGGCTTTAGGGTTTTTGCTGGACTCCTAACAATGGGAGTAGGGGTTGTCTCGGACCCCTTTGCCTGCTGATGGGACCTATTTTCTCCTACGTGGTTGTCTTATCCAGTCCAGCCTTGATAGAAGGGCATATATGCTGTGTGAGTTGGGTTGATGTCACTAGGATGACTGCTCTTTTCTGAAGGGAAACAGAGAAACAGTGGATTGGGGGAGGGATGATACCATACATGGGGGCGATTAGGAGGAGGGGAGGGAGGGGAGGGAGGGGAGGCTGTGGTTGCAAAGCTCTGTATGAGAGAAGAAGAAATAAAAGGGGGAGACTTGTATGCTGGGCAAGCAGACTAAAACAGACCACACCACTGTGAGAGGCTGCTGAGCTCAATGCTCAGCATCGAGAGTAGCACCTGGCAGAAAAGGTTCCTGAACACTGGGGCAGATAGCAGTGCAGCCACATTGAAAAGCTCTTTACCACACAATCTAGCATATTCCAAAGCACACACTCAGGAAAAATACAGTTGTACACGCATGCATGACCTGCTCCTAGCGGTCTTGTAAGATACCAAACTGGCAAATAACTGGATTGCCCACTAATAGGTGTGTAAACAAAGCGTGGTTAAATCTATAGAACAAAATACTACTTGGCAATAAATATATTGTTTATCCCCTCAAAATATGGACAAGTCACCATAATAATACAGAGTGATAGAATCCAGGCAGAGGGAAAGAGATCTGGCTTATAACCATATTCATGTGATACTCTTCCAAACTGAAACTAACCCGTAGCCATAGAGAGGAAATCACTCGCCTGGATGAGGGTGGCAGAGAGAAGCTAATGAGAGACATGAACGGTCACGGGAAAATTTGGGGACAGCGGATGTGTTCCCTGAGTCCATGAGGTTATGGCTTTCTTGGTCACACATTTGTCAAGGTTTACTGAGTGGCACACTTTGAATATGTTTGGGGGTGTGACAATTACACTTTGAGAAAGCTTCCAGACTTAACAAGGTGCCCTGTTATATTCCCTTTCCCTCCTGGCACCAACGTATGTCAGTGTTATTAAAATCAACATGTAGATACTTTTTGCCTGCTTTTAGGTGCCCACGTATTATACGCTACTATTTATGTGTTCTAAGTGTTCATAAATGTTAATGCAATGCACACACTGACTGGTGTAGAGACTCTGGAGTGTCATGAAGAGGGTGGCATGAGCTTCCCATTTGGGGTGGAGGGGCCCGCTGGAAAAAGCCAATGATCTCTAGAGGGGAAAAAAGAAATTGAGAAGAACATTCCCTAACATTAACAGGCAAAAGAAGAGAAGGCAGGAGAAACGGGGAAAGGAAGGGGAGGGGAGAAGCGTGTAGGGGAGGGAGTGCAGTGAGGAGAGGGGAGCCCAGGGATAGGAAGGGGAGGAAATGAAAGGAACTGAAAGAAAGCCCAGGAAGTATTTTGTAATTTTTAAATTTCATCAAAAAGTTCTGTAATCATAAAATGAGGACTAAAGGAATTTAAGATGCATTAAAATTATCTTGAGGTTAACAGGATAAAGCAGAAATGTCATGTAAAATGCCTCCGGTGAGCAGCTGCTGCCTAAACCAAGATGATGTTGAGGGTGCCATGCTGGGAAGGCGGAAGGGGCACAGGCTAGCGCCATCTGGGCTGTGACCTCACAGAGGCTGTAATCTGAAAACCCAAATTAGAAGTCTCAGAGGAGCTTCAAAGAACTTACAGGTGTCCATAAAAGGTGGGCTGTGAGGAGAAAGTCAGAGAGCCAATGTTAGCAGAAAGCTTTATCACTTAGATAAAGTGATCAGTTTGGTGCAGCTGAAAGTGTGGGAAGATGTGCAGAAACAAACGGCTTAGCAAGATGGACTTCCGCTGATCCTTCGACTCAGAAAGAAACAACAACAACAACAAAACAAAACAACAAAACAAAAAAAGAAAGATGCGGGCTGTGTAGGTGTGTAGGGTCAGAGAGGCTCCACAGAGCAGGCACTGGGCTGCGCGGGTTTCTTTTGCCCACCAACCATCGGGTGTGAAACCCTTCACACACTCCTCCTGTGTGTGCATGTGAGTGTGAGCAGTTCACACACTCCTCCTGTGTGTGCACGTGAGTGTGAGCAGTTCACACACTCCTCCTGTGTGTGCACGTGAGTGTGAGCAGAACTGCATGGAACCCCGGGGAGACGAAGGAGCAAAAGCAAACAGCAGTGGCTCTGTGTCTACGGTTTTCTTGGTGCGAAGCTCCCACCCTCCTGGTACTGGCCCTGGTACGGTACTGCTCCTGCCAGGTCTCGGCTGCTTATTCTGCTGTAATAAAGATGCCCTGCCAAACAGTTTCTCCTAACTCACAGTTCTGGCCTATCGTCCCTCATGGCAGGGACATCGCAGTGGCCAGAGGTTGAGACAGTCACCCTGCATCCACAATCACGACTCAGCTAACCCATTCCAGGTGATTCTAGATTTTGTTAACTTGACAGTACTAACTACTATACCCTAATTTCAAGGACATCTTGGGAACTGGCGTATGGAGGCGCATGGGTAGCATGGCTACCCCGGAGATCAGAGGACACCAAAGATGCTGTGAAAATGATTAGCATTCATTGCAACAAACTCTTCAGGCTAAGCACCTTTGTTCTTTTATTCTAACCTTCATACACTACTGCAAGATAGTCTAATTCCAATTACAGAGTGTGAGAAGATGAGTCCAGGAGAATTTAAGTAAATTATTGAAAGCCACAGCAGGATTAAAACGTAGGTTTTCCTGAGACCCAAACCTGTGTCCTCTTCACTGTCCCAAATAAAAAATGCTAAGAACCAAGGCCCCCAAGGAGAAGCGTTCTTAAAGAGAGCAATGATACCCA
Organism: Cricetiscus sungorus; assembly: GCA_030556225.1. Taxonomy (NCBI): domain Eukaryota; kingdom Metazoa; phylum Chordata; class Mammalia; order Rodentia; family Cricetidae; genus Cricetiscus; species Cricetiscus sungorus. Next base: position 57,411,640 of record JANBXA010000741.1, on the reverse strand, counting down.
CTCATGTCAGAAGATGCTCATGTCAGAAGATGCTCATGTCAGAAGATGCTCATGTCAGAAGATGCTCATGTCAGAAGATGCTCATGTCAGAAGGAGCAGGAGATCCACACTGAATACTTCATCAAGAAGAGCAGAGTGAACTGACAATTTTGTGAGGTTATGTTTTCATTGATAAATTGAGACAAAGTGTCTGTGGGATGGTTTTAGCTTCTGCTATTGAACACCTGGACCTTTAACATTTATTTTCTATAGATCAACAGCTCCTCAGCTAGCTAGCATGCAGCGCTCCTAAAATCTGAAAGCCAGACTTTGTTCTGACTCATCAATTGGCAAGAGCTGGGTTAAATTGAGCTGAGACTATGTTTATTATTCAAGATGTTTTATGATATTATTCATAAATTCCACTGCAGTCCTGTTAATGAACTCTGACACTGAGATGTCACACAACCACAGGGGGCTGTGGAAAGCTCAATATTGTCTACAAAAGTCTGAGACTTTTGCCTAGGAAATATGACTGTCCCTAAAATTTTGGATGAGGTAACACAAAGGTAAAATTATTTCTGCTATTAATAATAAATGAGGTAACATCCCTGGCAGGATCTGAAGACATCCTGACAAATTGGAGTAAAGTACTATTAGTCCATGGCCAAACTCACTCATTTACCTTTATCTCAGAAACCAACACAGGAGCCGTACATTCTCTAAATACACTCTGGCTATCTCTTTTCAGGAATTGTTGTTAGGTTAATATTGTGATTTATACAACCATTATGATGAGCTCCTTTCAATTTGGCAATGGGAAACACTCCCTCAGAGACCAAGCTTTATGTATGGCAAAATCCCTCGAGACTCATGACTGATGCACAAATCTGTCTATTACCAGAGCAGAGGAGATGATGAGGGCATTAAATAGATGAAGATATAAAAGCTCCAGGCCCTGCTATAAAATGATATCTCTGTGTACCCCACACTCAGGCGACAGGCACCGGGGAAACATATCACTGCCACCATGCTCCACGATGACTTAAAGAATGATCATTGGCTGAGCACATAGCAGCCAGCCTGAGAGAGGCTGATTTATTTACATCCACACCACACAGCCTTCTTGGTAATCCACAGTTCCTGTTTCCAGTCACCACAGGTCTCACTGCAAACGGAGTGGACTCTCTTCAACCTCTGACGTGTTTATGATTGAAATCAACGGGAAGGCTTGCACACACAAGCACTGTTTTCCAATGATAGTCACAAAGGTGTATGGAAATGACAGAAAACATGAGTTGCTTTTTTCCTTTACATTTGCAACATTTATTTAAGAATAATAAGTATTTGTTATGAAATGTAAATAATTCAGGTTAGGATAAAAACAGAAAATCACTTTCCTTTGATATGTCTTACCGGGGTTTGATAGACAGAAAAGCTGGTGCATATGTCCAGCATGTATCCTGTACATAAGCTTTGATTTTCGTCTAACCCAGGCCATAGTACAGATTTGATCATAGCCTTTCTTAGCAAAGTGACACAGGACACTGAATCCCTCATCTCTAGTGTCTCCAATGATGAAATGCAGTTTCTAATGAGGCCTACTTAATAAGGTCAGTGGAAGCGAGTCATAAGTATTTGATGTTTTTGTATACACAATGCTTACCTAAGTAGTAAAGAAATATGGGGATTGATACTAGACATAAACAACAGTATGACTAGGTCTTTTTAGCTATATCCCCTAGCTAATGTTCAAATGTCCAAATATTTCAAGGCACATGTATGTTGTGTTCTCAAGAGCCCGAAGCCACACAGAAGAAAAGTGTTTCCCTACAGTGTGTTGTGTTGATGCAAAAACGAAGTCTGGTGTTCACCCCAAGGAGAGCAGAAGAAGGCATCCAGGTTCCTCGGGTTTGATTGTCTCTGTCTTCCTGGCGGCTCTCATGGAGATGAGCCAGATCCTGAAGAGAAAACCTTTACAGTTAATATGGTTCCTTCCAGTACTTAATTACTGCCTACTATATCCATGCTACTATGCAATACCGAAAGAGAGAGAGAGCCTTGGACCTGGGCAGCTTCTGGTGTGTTTTCAATGATAAGAAGGATTCCATAGCAGGCTGAAGTGCGTGACTATTCATTACCGAGTCTTAGGAGCTGCACGTGTCCTAGACATAGACAGCTGGGAGGCTTAAGCTTATCATGATCTTCAATGCTCAAGCGGCCAGAGACCAGACGGGGAAGCAGGAAGGACAATGATCACATGCACGAAGACAGGTGAGCAAAACCGGACAGTTGAAGTCTGGAACCCTCAAGGACACAGCCCAAATGTGGTAGCACCTTGTCAGGGAGGGAGGAAGGGAGACAAGAGGAGAAGGAGGAACGAGGGGGAAGGAAGAGAGAAAGAGCAGGAGATTCAAAACCTGCCCTTCATCCCCCCTCTCCCTCCCTCCCTCCCTCTTTTTTTTTTCTCCTGAGATTGGAGTATTTCGTATGGAACTTGTCATCCCCCAGCTTTAGCCGCCCAAGTGCTGGGATTCTAAGTATATGGCACCATGTCCAGTTGACAGTATCCCCTTTAACCAGAGCGGATGCAGCTGCTTGTGAAACCACAAGCACTGAGCAGATAAGAGGCAAAGACCAGAGGAGAGAGAGGCCAGTGCCCGCCCCAGAGAGCAAGGGATCCTGTAGCACGCACTTAGCTACAAGGATATCCTCACTCTGAGCTGAGCTCAGAGCATCGCTGGAGCAGCTCAGCAGAAGGCGGATTCACCCTGGCAGGAAAAGTCAAGGTGCTAAATTATTTAACTGCATTTTCTTTAGTCCCGTGAGTGAGCGCACCATAAACCTGCAGGAAACCTGATTCACCAGAAACGCTGAGTGTGGATCTCAAAATGTAAAACAGTAATTATGCTGGCTGTTACTCATCTTAAAGTCTAAGCAAGCTGGCTTCAATAAACCACAAACCACATATCACCAATGCGTCCCTTTTTATTACAATAAAATACCACTTTCAAGACTGTAATTGCTTTATAGGCCTGGAAATAGAATGTTCATGAGATTATTTCTACAGTGTTCAAATATTTATGAAAATACTAATAATTTTGAAAGTCAAAATACAAACATAATGAACATTAAAAAAAAAGCAACCTGTCTAGTTTTTCTAGTTGTCTTTAAGCCATGAATAGAAGATGGTGCCACTTTTACCAGCTTTTTGAAGTAGGAGTTTGCTCGTTGATATCTAAGAGACTATTTTGAAAAGAAATTTGCCTGGAATACTTCTATTGTAGCAATCTCCTTCATAAAGGCACAGCTAACTAAAGCACTTAATATTTTACAAAAGCTTCCTTATTTAATTTTAATTAATAATAAATTAATATTAATTTAATATTAATAAAATACTATAGGTGGGAGGAAAGAAAAGAATGAGAAGTGAAAGAGAAAAAAGGACGCTTAAAGATGAAAAATGGAAAAAAGTAGTTGATCTAACATACAGTGATTAAATCTACCCATCCATCCACCCATCCATCCATCCACCCACCCATCCACCCATCCATCCATCCATCCATCCATCCATCCATCCATCCTATAATTAGGCGCATTTTCATTCATGTTTTTTCTATCCCCATTCCTCTTATTTGGAGGTTAGACTAGTCATCACTTAGGCAGTTTTCAGATTAACCCTCACAGGTATGTCAGCACATCAAACACACTAAACACGCATTTTACGAGGATGGATATTGGTCAGGCATTCACACATAATCTTTACTCGATATATTCAGTCACTGAGAAGTGCCGCTATCTTGGTGAACTGTCCAAACTCAAGCTGGTACTTACAGAAGTCAGCATCCAGTTTATTGTCTGACCTTTCCCGCCAGGGGTCCTATCATACAGAAAAGAGTGTCTTCTTGTCTGCTGCTGGAGAGGAGTCAGTTTGCAGAAGCTCTCTACCAGCATGCTTCCATGCCTTGAACTCCCAGGGTCCTCTACAGTTAAAAAGCTGCCGCGTAAAGAGAGTGTCCATCCCTGGGCTGCATACAAATGGCTTCCCCTGGCATTCATTTGTAGACCTAATAGATCACCCCAGAGGATAAGGTTTCAAGAAACAGCTAGCTGCATCCACGGCATTAAATATGGTAAGGGTGATAAACACTAAATGAGTTGCTAAATTAGATAGTAGTCACTGTGGAATTGTTTCTGAGTGTGTTGCTGGGACAATGGCCTAGGCGGAGGTGTTCAGACAATATCCGTGGCCGTGCTGTGCTATGAGGTGTGGCTGCAAGGCAGGAGAACACAAGTCCCCAGAGCTGTGTCACGAGCATACGAGATTTCTAGTGTGTGGTAGTTCTGTTACTGCTGTTTTCTTTCGAAAGGCAGGGAGAATTCACCGTAGCCATCTTCCACATATTAACAACTAGAAGAGCACATCTCTGAGCATTTTCTTAAGCTTTGTGTACTTAAAATTGAAAAGAACTTTGCCCACAAATGTGTGGAAGTGCTGAGTACTTTTGTGGGGTCCTGGATTATCCTCCCATGGGAGATTCTAAGGATACACATCAGATTACATTTGCCACTTCTAGCTTGACACCTGGGAAGTTCAATACCATTCCCAAATGCCAATTTTCTTGAGAGATAGATAGGGGATGTCCTTCTGTATATTTGTTTCTCTGTATGGTTGATGAATAGAACACTGTTTGGCCAATAGAGGCAGGAAGATAGGCAGGGCTAGGAGACGAGGAGAATGCTGGGATGGATGGATGGATGATGGATGGATGGATGGATGGATGGATGATGAATAGATGGATGGATGATGGATGATGGATAGATGGATGGATGATGGATAGATGGATGAATGATGGATAGATGGATGGATGATGGATAGATGGACGGATGGATGGATGATGGATGGACAGATGGATGCTATATAGATAGATGATAGATGAATGATAGATAATAAATGGATAACGGATAAGATGATAGATGATAAGATAAATATGTGAATAGAGTACCATCAGCATTGTTCATCACTTAAAATCATGAATTTGGTGACATGTCATTGGATGACCATCTGTGACCATCTGATATTGAGCCAGGATTGAACACACCATCTCGCTTATTGTTGGAGATAGAATGTAAGTTGTCTCATAGTTGTCAGGTAGCTTTCTTTTCCTTGTGCTAGTTTGTTGTGGGAAAACTTCATTTATCTACTCCTATGAAAACCTTACTTAAATGTTATTAGTCCACCATTTCAAACTATCTGTAGAAAGTTTCATATAATAGAAAATTTGAAAAATGTGAGAGAAAATGTATGTAATATAAGAAATAAAGAATTAGAATTTGTAGACAAAAGAAAAATCGTAGTATGAGAAATACAGAATAAAAACACAATTTCCTCCATGGGTTTTTTTTTGAAACCACATCACATAGCCACAATGCTATATATAACTTTTCCATACTGATCTTGATCTTTGAGAGTCACCTCAGAGATAAAGCACAAGTTTCATTTTTATTGTGGAACACGATGCACATGTTATCAATCTCAATGATATCAAAGTGCAGAAGGCTCAGAGGTGAGAGGGGAAAGCAGAGAAAGTGACACGCTCCGACCTAGGGGGGAGAGGAGCAAGGAGTGAGTCCTGTCCATAATGGATGGGGCAGGAAATTAAGATTTCAATACAAATGTTCTTAAAACTCAGCATAAATCAAGGAAGAGGCTGGAAAAAATACTGTATATAATTATGCTTAAAAATTGCTGAGGGAAGGCAGAAATGAAAAGAGTGAGCACAAGTCTCAAACTCTCACCACGAGAAACAGATAAGGATTCCATTAGCGGGATGCTCACCTCCACTAGAGATAGAGTTGATAGACATCTGTGGAAGAAGCAGCTAATGGTGATTAACAGTGGCTGCCTCTAGGAGGTACATGGGGAGGAAAATAAACTTGTTTTCTCAAGTTAGGAGTATTTGAAGAGATTTTAAAATTGAGATGACTCTATAAGATATTGAAATCCACTCTGATGTTTAAAATTGAGAATTTTGCCATATTTCATCTTGTTTTCTTAATCAAAAACATTTTTCTAAGATTTTTTGTATTTCTGTATGTTTATGGCAGAATTATTCACCATAGTAATGTGGATAGGGGAATAATCCTAAGTAGTAGTCATCGTAAATGCATAAAGAAAACGGGGCACACAAATGTAAGGAAATATTATTCGGCTATAAAAGGATGAAAGCTTGTCATTGGCAACAACACAGATGAATCCACAGCACAGTATATTAAGTGAAACAAACTAAGCATGAGAGACTAATGCCATGTTATCTTCATTGTGTGAAGTCTAAAACTTTCCACGCCATGCAAGTTGGAAACAGAACAGGGAGTTTTAGGGGCTGGAGGCTGTGGGTGGTCGTTTACAAACACAGTATTGCAATGGTCAGGGTAAACAAATTCTATTTATGAAACAGTAGAATGAGTACAGTTAACAGTAGTTACTGTATATTTAAAATTAGCAACTAGATAATTCTGGATTTACTCTCAAGGAAAAAAATAATCAAACTTTAAGATGACAGATGTGTTAATTAACCCATGTACTACATAATATGAACAATTATTATGTTTCATAAGAGACATTCTGATATTTTGAATCTTAGTGTAAATACATATTTCTAGGAAATACTCTTTTTAAAGATTCTATTTTTTTTGAGAACATTATATATGACTACTACATCTGCATCTTTTCTATCCCTCCCATTTCTTCCTCCAACTCTTTTTACTATACCCCCTCAAATGTATGACTTCTTCCTTAATTATTATTGTTTTACACACACAGCCTACTGAGTTCCTTTAGTGTATACAGCCCACATAGGGTTGTGACTCAGAGGGACAACTATGCTATCAGAGGTGATTTCCAGCACGTCTGCAATGCACACACTCCAGCACGTCTGCAATGCACACACTCCAGCACGTCTGCAATGCACACACTCCAGCACGTCTGCAATGCACACACTCCAGCACGTCTGCAATGCACACACTCCAGCACGTCTGCAATGCACACACTCCAGCACGTCTGCAATTCACACATTCCAGCATGTCTGCAATGCACACACTCCAGCATGTCTGCAATGCACACCCTCCACTGTGCTGTCTGTCAATGAATCTCTAAAGCCCATGAGAGTTCTGATCGGCAACGTATGAGCAGAGCGCTCCTGTGGCTGCACTGTCTTTCTGATTCAACACTCTCGGGCTTTGATGGCGTGCACTTGATGAGGCAGCGTGGCTCAGCCTTCCTTGAATCTGCTTTCACTCAATCATACACTTGGTTTCCCTTTCCTGTGCTTCCCCTGCTCCTATCCTTTGCCCCCATCTTCAGTAGTGAAGTTCGTTGTTCTTGTTAACATGCAGAAGTCGTCCGCTCAATACTGATCTTTGTGTCTTCATGGGCGTCTCAAGTGTTATTCTCTAGGTTGCTGGTGCACCCTTCATAGGTTCTAATTTAATCCTCGGGACAAAGGGAAACACACACACACACACACACACACACACAGAGAGAGAGAGAGAGAGAGAGAGAGAGACAGAGACAGAGACAGAGACAGAGACAGAGACAGAGACAGAGAGAGAGTTATTTCTCTACCCTTATGACATGCAATGTTTATTAAAATTTCCCCCCTAAATCTTAATTTTCCGAGGGGTCAAAGTTGCCCTAAGGATAAGCATGTACTCATCACCACACACAAAGAGCCCACATTTTCCCACTGTTTCGTAGGCTGCCAACACATGACCCATGACCAAGTTTTCAGATGTGCGTAAGTTGTAGGCCCTTTGTAGGTCAATGTTTACTTTTTAATACAGCAGACCTCCTTAAATGTTTCTTCTCACCATGTATGTATATCAATTAAAAATTAGTAAAAGTGAGTAAAGGCTATAAAATTTTCATTTTCCATGGAGTTTTTATTGCTTTACGTTCTCTCAACAAAGGCATGGCTGGCTGCCTCTACCAAAGCAGCCCTCCGAGTGACTTACTTTAGAAAGAGCCTTGGGTCTGTTCTTCAACACCAGTGCCATGGATAGTACACTTTAGTGAAAACATTGGGGAAAGTACTCAGTGGCATAATCCCCCTTGTAGGAAGTAAAGTTAATATACAGGAGGTGTTCAAGTTCTATTCTTGGAGAGGAGTTAAGAATGGCATTAATGCATCTTCTGGAGCCATTGCGCCTTGCCAGGTGAATAATGTGCATTTTAAACAACCCCAAATCTATATTTACAGTCATATGATAAATGGTAATGGCTCCAAAGAGAAATATTAAGACCTAATGGACATTTAAAACAGCCCCTCAATATGTATTTATGCATGGGATCCAAAGAGACTCATAGGCAGTTTAGTTCTGTTTGATCAATGACAATCAATGTTTCTGGAAGATGTAGAATATTTAGGGTCCACATTTAAAACTCCTATAACAAGCAGTCCTACATGCTGTGGCTCTAAATGATTCCTGGTAGCTCGGGACAGACGTGGAATTCTCAAAACCTCCCATCGGCATCACACCAAAGAAGGGCCAAGGAAATCTAGTGCAGAAAAAGAAAACCCTTCATACAAGTAAAGTCACGGTATCAAACAAGAAATGCGGGTGTGTCCCTTTGTGTCCTCAGATGGATTTTAATTTTTAGCTGCTCGGTAGGAGGCACTTTGAAGACTATGTCTCCTGAAACAACTTTTGAAGTTGAAGCATCTTTGTTTTTTTAAAGTCCCTTTTGATGCAGCATGCACAGGTTCTGCTTTCTGCACCTTCTGGGTTCCTTTAGGCACTTAGAGTCCCCTAGCGTTGTTTGCATGAAAGGGTCCACCGCACCTACTGATGCCTCTTCTCCATGTGGGGAGGAGGCCATGGTACCAGAATTTGCATCGGATTCTTGGAAAATCTTTACTGGCTGGAGTGCCAGGAACCCGTGCAAGCTTTCTGGAAGCCAGCCAGCATTCACCCATCAATATGGAACAGAGTCACCTTGATTGATTTGAGTCTCAAGCCAACTTCTTACTCTGAAAAAAAAAATGCCTTTTTTGATACTCTCAAGAGCCTGAAGGGACAATTCTGATGACTGGTTCATTGTTTGCTGTTTGGATGGGCAATGTGACCTTCAATTCAGAGCCTATAAAACAGACTCCATGGTTTACTCAAGAGAACTTTATAGCTCATTGAGTTCACCAAAAGGAATTAACCACCTAGAGTTCATCAACCTGATGAACTCGATACCTCCAAATCATTCAGTGACCTCAAAGACATTTGTGGCCCCCTTTATCCCCACATCCCAAATCCTGACAAGACTTTTACACAGAAAATGTCCATTTTGTAAATCTCTGTATAACTCTCTCTGACATTCATCTCATTTGTATTCAACCATTTCCCACAAATGTAGATAGTGTTATGTAATCTTTAGTCTATTGCTACAAAGTAAAGTGAGGGGGAAAAGTAGCTCATGAAATAGATAAGAAATGAAATGAGACTAGTTAGTTGTCTTATTACTGTATAAATATGCTATGTTATAATTAGCTATCTGTATTACAGAAACGGGAACTTAACAGAATCTATATATTCCACAGTAATAAAGCCTCACCTCACAGATAGAATAAGAACTGATCGACTCAATCTATTGAAGTTATTCTCATTGTAATTTTTTACGTAGAACATAGCAGAGTTGAGAAAAAGTTGAGGCTCGTCACAATATGGACTATAAAATCACAATGAGACCATAAAAGAGAGATTATGAGAGATGGGGAAACACATGGAACGTCTGTAAGAAGTAAAGACATAAATAGAAGGTGTGTGGGAAGACAACCCCTGAAAATGTTCCGTGGGTATGCAGGTGCTTAATTGATGCTTTGCATGTTGGCTTAATGAGGAGACATCCTCAGAAGTGTGGAGAAAAAATATGCATGCATCTCAAGAAGTTCACAGAAGGACATGAAGAACAGACACCAAAAGGGATGAAGAGCAGCAACAACAGGGAGCATCTTGCCAGAACTGCTCACATCCACTTTCACAAAGACAGCCATTAGGACATGTATGTATTTTTCATACCAAATGACTCGGGTAGGTGCTAAGACATTATCTCTTTGCATTATTTTACTACCGTATTTTCAATTAACTGTTTGTGTAGGGAATCAGGAATTATGCATCATCAGAATGCTTGGATGTTTTGCTTTTTACTGTATAATTATTTGACTTCTGAGTGGCTTCTTAGGCTCTAGCAAATCTTAGGCTTTGTAAGTCAGGAGTCACAGACACAAGTATTATCAGCTAGAGAGAAGACAGATCCCCTGCCCACGGTTACTGCCCAGAGCAGTGGAAGAGCTAACGCGAAGAAAACATGGAATAAAGACGATTTCTCTACCCTGTTTTTGGTCAGGACATTAGCTACATATAAGGCAGGTCCAGAAACAAAATAGACTTAGGCTCAATCAAGCCATGGAAGGAGGGGTAAACATCAGAAAAATGCACAGTTTCAACAACAAGGACATTCAGTACAGCCGGGGAGGCCCTGTTTCTTCTTCTGGGAGTGGAGAGTTCTGGGAGTGGAGAGTTAATGTAGACATAATTTCACAGGGAAGAAAGAGGAGGTGAACCCTCACCCAGAATTTTCTCACACCAAAACTATTCTTAGTGAGGAATTTATCTGCACAAGTTAACTTCCTCCTAAATCATGAAACCATGACTACAGTCTCTCAGTTGGCTTGAATTTGTGGGAGCATAATTTTCTGCAATCCACACTCAATTGGCTTCTCTTCGTGTCTTGAAGTGGCTGGTAGGGAATGAGTGTGGCACTAAGTAGCTGTGGTATAACATTTGTTGAAAAGTGGAGACAATGAGTCATCTGCTCTGCTGCTTCTCCATTGTTACTCATATTTACTCAAGACAAGCCATGGTCTCTGTGTTAGTTACCTTACATGTTGCCGGAACAAAATGTGTGACAAAAAGCACCTTAAGAAGGGAAGTTTCTCTCCCTGATAGTGAGATCAGCGACTGACTTATCCACCATCGTGGAGCCCTCATCTAGTACCTGTTGGAAACAGAAACAAACACCCACAACAAAACACTGAGCTGAACTGGAATCCAGATGCAGAGAGGGAGGACAAGACCAGACTGCAGAAGCTCACAGAGACAGCTGACCTGAACAAGGAGGAGCTAATGCCTCCCCCGCCTTAGACTGATAGCTGGGAATCCAGCATGGGACTGACTCAGACCTCCTGAACATGGGTCTCAGCTAGAAGGCCTGAGCAGTCTAAGGGCCTCAGACTGTGGAACCAGAATGTATTCCTGGTGCACACCTTGTGGACACATCCACCATGGAGGGATACCCCCTTAACCTAGAGACAGGAGAGAAGTCCTAGTTCTTACTCCAAATGACTTGACAGATTTAGATGACCCCTCCTGGATGGCATAGCCCTACAAGTGGAGTGGGGAAGAGGATGGGAGGGGAGGGTGGTCAGGGTGCATGTGAGGTGGGGAGAGAAGAAAAGAGGGAGTAAGGGAGGGAAGGAGAGGGAACTGGGATCCATATGTAAAATAAAAAAAGAAAAGATAGCCACTCTAAAGAAGGAAAAGAAGGAGGAGGAGGAGGAGGAGGAGGAGGAGGAGGAGGAGGAGGAGGAGGAGAAGAAGGAGAAGGAGAAGGAGAAGGAGAAGGAGAAGGAGAAGGAGAAGGAGAAGGAGAAGGAGAAGGAGAAGGAGAAGAAGGAAAGTTTCGGCTTCATGGTTTTCATGGTTAGGGAAATTCTAGCCTGGCAGGAAAGGCATGGGGGAATAAGCCTGAGGAGAGATGATATTACTTCAGCAGCCAGGAAGTGCAGTGCGGTGACTGCTCTGGTTCATCTGGCTGTCTCTCTGTTGGGTGCAGGACTACAGCCCATGGCATGGTGCTATCCACAGACGGTGGGTCTTCCCACCCCAACTAACCTATAGGACCAGAGATTATTCTCAATTAAACAGTTGCCCACAGCCATGCCCCGAGGCTCAGCCCTAACACGATTCCCAATCCTGTCAAGCTGACACCCAATGTTAACCTTCGCAGACACTGGTTCATTTCACTGCCTTGGTCTTTTGAACCTGACGGTGTCATGGGAGGAGGAGGTGATTTATCTGTTTTGTAATGCCACGTCTACCCTTCTCCAATGGACTCGCCATTCTGCATCTCCTCGCAACTGCCTGCTAGAGACTTTCCCCCAGGGGAATGGAGGGAATGGAGCAGCTGAACCATGCTCCTGGTGGTTCCACTGGTGTCCTGTGGTTGCGATTGGTCACACAACTCTGAGGTTGAACCCACTGTGAACCCGCATTTACTTCTGGTGACCAGGATTCAGGATGTGAGAGAGGGCTGTGACAGCCTGGCCTGTAGGTACAGAGATGAAAGACTTCCTCTGGGGATGGGGGAGACAGAACAGAGTAGACTAGTCTTTTGAAAATAAGTGAAGGATGTGTGAGGCAAATTGAATATTATTGATTTCCTGCATCGATATTTTTTCTGATCTTCATGTTTGAGACAATTGGTCTGACAGAGCCCAGACAAAAGCTGAAGGCTTCTTAAGTTGGCATGTGCATGATCTTGAAAGTCAGATTATCAACATCGAATGTTCCATGGTACATGCGGGCCACACAAGGGCAAGATTTTCATATAGAAAAACAACTCCAGTCATTGGCTGTGTTCAGATGATTATAGGGAAAGGAAGGAAAGGGGCTTCTGAGTACAACATCTATTTCCCACAAACAGGATGAGCCTTGTGAGTGTATAAACGGGAGTATCTCAATGATTTCTCCCCGCTGCTTTCTTGAACTTGTGACACCAACACTTAGGGCTTTGCTGTGGGATGGCTGAGAGGTTCACAAGTCCAATATCCCCAGGAGTTATCTCATTAGATTTCCTAACTTTCCAGGCTCCGTGGAATGCCCTCATTCCTCTGTGCCTCTTATTGACTGGCGCTGATTATGCCATCAGCAGACCTCACCGACTCCAGTTTTTCATTTGGATTATTAGTGGTCGATAGAGGGCTCACGATGGTTTGCTATTAACTGTTCATTGAGAGGACTGACATTGAATCCTTCTCTTTCCCATTGCACTGTGTACTTAACCTGCCTTTCAACGGGCAGAGGAGGAGGAGGGGTGGGAACATGTGAGCCTCGGATTTCTCCTGTGCTTTGCCCCAGGGACATGCGACCCACACTAGCCAGGTCATCATTTTATGAGCTGAGCCTACTGAGAGTGCTAAGAAGAAAATGTGTGGTGTGTACCATTTCTGACTCTGTGACACCTCAATATGTGTCCTTGCTTTCAGCTCTGCTTGAATGTATCCCAATGTTATAGGAAAGCTTGAGAATGTGAATACATGTGCTGTTAAAGTAAAATGGGGGTACAGGTGTTTCACCTTCAGAGATGTGGATACAGTGGGGCTGGAGTAAAGCTTAAGAGTTCAGACACCCCCTCTCTCAGTGTGTGTGTGTGTGTGTGTGTGTGTGTGTGTGTGTGTGTGTGTGTGTTAAAAACTTACTAAGAAGATTACAATGCAAGGATAAGCTGTACATAAGCTATCCAGAGATCTTGAGGCTGGAGGATTTCAGGTTCAAGGTCAAGCTGGGCTACAGAGTTTAGTTCAAGGCCAGGCCAGGCAACTAAATGAAACTATAACACTACATCTCAAACATAAAAGAAAACATTAAAACGTGTTGAGGATATGCCTCAGTGGTACAGACATTGCACAATGTGCGAAAATCTGTAAGTTCAATACCAAGCTTTGATGGAAAAACAATGGTAAGGTTGAGAATTGGATTTAAAAACAGCACCAAGGCATGGATGGCGTGGGTACACCTGTGGTGCATCCTGAAGGAAACTCCATCATGTTATCATGCTGAGCAGGAGGTTGCTTCTCAAAACTTGCCACCTTTAAATATCCCGTGGAAACATCTGTCTATTGGGCAGATGGACAGAGATGTCAGGAAACCATGGGTACCGGAAGCAGTGGCCAGTTGCATATTTCTTGCCCTGAAGAACTAGCTGGTGTCCCACTTGTGGACGTCTCTCAGCAAAGCTGAAGTGCAATGGACCACTGTGCTGAGAGGAGACTCATTTGACTCTGACATCGTCAAACATTGCCTATTGGCAGCGTCAGGGTTGGCTCAATTACACAGCACACACTTCCTGCGGCACAGACGGTGTGCCCTGGGCAGCGCACAATCCCTCTCCCTCACTGTAGTGTCTCCAGTGGTGTTTCTTTGTCTTTGGGGTCTGGAGGCTCAGGCTATTAACACCTTTGCCTGCTTATCAAGTGGCACAGGGCCTTGAATATTGTGTGTGGAGGCTGCCTAGTCATTTTTCAGTAGATTATTTGTCATGTTCAAGAGAAACACGTTCATTTCCTTCTGCTTTTTAACTTATGAGAGTTTTTTAAGCCAATTGGAGATTACATGCAGTAGTACATTCAATGAGTGCAGCTTAGCAATGGAGGACCCTCCTAAGAAACTGATGCTAGACAGGCATGGATTTGATAAACACCCGTAACACACATCCAGTTCCTAGGAACGAATCCCTGAGGAGTGTTTGTTCCCGTGATGACTGCCTTACCCAGGGTTCAGTGACAATCCCAGGGAGGTTCCATGAGACCAGAGTCTCCTGTGCTGATGTGAAGGTGCCCAGTAGCTGCAGATGGAGTGTGGGTGGGCAGTTACAGCCTATGCAAATTTCAGGGGAAGGACATCTCTGTTTTGATGAGGCTGATTGACCAGGGAGTTATTTTGCCTCCCTGATGGCATTCTTTGGAAAAGAATGTGTATAATGTCCTCTTAAGACATGGATTGTGCAAAGCACTGTGAGATTTATACCCAAGCCACTCACCTACAAGTTTCCCACACAGATCCAATGAAATGCCTGGGTTCGTGGGAGGCCCAAGAGCAATTTGAGACTGAGATAGCCCAGGATTTCCCAGTATCCTTTTCGACCATTCATCGGTAGTTGAAAAGTTCCAACACTTTCAAGTTTCATATATAGACCCAATGAGAAGAACAAGGAGAGACTGAGTTACCCGGGGATTTTCCAGTACCTTTTGAACCATTGGTTTATCATTGACGAGTTAAAGCATCCCCAAAATGAAAATTAGAAAATGGCTTGAAGACAGTTTGCTGTGAATGGCCACATGCAAGAATCTGATTCAAAATCACACTGACAAGAGGACTGACTTGATCCGTATTATTTTGCCTTTCTAAAAGTTACCCCTAGTTTCATTCATATGCAACGTTCCAAATCCCAAGAGGTCAAGCAGGAGGGAATACAGATGACTAAACAGAGTAATGAGAATTACTGAAGCTGTGAAATCATTCAGGGTATTAGCACAGTGGGGTGTGAACATGCCTCTATAGATTTGCTCACATGTGCCACATCCAGAGGATGCCCCAATGTCAACTGTGAACTTTGGGGGCTGATGGTATTTCAGCACACATTCATCCCTTGTAGTAAGGGCACCTACCACTGTGAGGTAGGGTGCCAATGGTAAGAGAGTACGTGAGGGTTGAGGATGTATGGGGTAGCCATGTACCTAAGACTCTGATGAAAAACACAGCTCGTTTTCTTAAATGCTCTGAAAGTATCTTAACGAAATGATCTTGCATAAATGATTTCTTAAAGGAAGACAGATAATAATACACCAGGAAAACCCCAACAACCTGAACCCTTCACAGCTGCATTATCCCCAAAATATAAAGCTCATGAACCAGTTCATGTAGGAGGTAGTGATGACTCCTCCCCGGGCCCACTTTCTGGCTTAGTCTCCGTGGGGCTCAGTTTCCATAGGTTTTGTCTTGCTCCCTAATATATGGCTTCTTGTTTGCTGAACTCTGTGCAATCAACTCATATATAGACCTTGATGTCCTTCTGTATGTTGTGAATATGTGTTGCTTGTATTGGTGGATGATGAATAAAGCTGGCCAATGGCCAGTCAGAATATAGCTAGACAGGAAATTCAAACAGAGTTGTTATGGAGAGAAAGAAGGCAGAGTCAGAGAGATGCCAAAAGTCTCTGATCCAGTACAGATTTAGGAAATTGCTTCTGCGTTAGCTCAACCACCTTAGATTCTGAGTTGAGAGCTCTGAGAATTGGGATGAAGAACTCTCGAACAAGGAACCAGGTCTTGAAATTGGTAGCTTTTATATGTTTTGCTCATTCCTGCAGCTTCTTACAAAACAACACTTTGAGGCTTAATATTAATTGTAACGTTTGTCTAATGGCTCAGGCATATTACTAACTAGCTCTCACAATTAAATTAACCCATTTCTATTAGTGTATATTTTACCATGAAGCTTGTGGCTTATTACCTCACATCTTGTTTTCCCGGAGGCTACATGCATGCCTAAGATATATAGGGTTAAATATGAAATGTGTCTTTTGGACCACTTCGTAATAAAGACTGATGCCAACATCCTGAAGCCACACCCTTTGTAACAGAAGATACCCTTGCCAAGTTGTTCAGTAGCAAAATAAGTAATTTCAACAAACAGAACATGATGGATCAGTTTTCGGTTAAGTAACGGTAACATTAATGCCTGGGAATTTACTGACTGCTTTTTCCTTTGTGACCCCCACGTTAGATATAAGAAAATATTTGTGGCGATTTTGTGTTGAACAGAAAGTATATGCTCAATCAGGCTAAGTGCACCTGATGAGAGCACGACATTATTTTCATTCTTCATTTTTAATTAAGATGCACTAGAAAATTACAGGTTGGTTTCCTCATCTCCCAACCTTAACACATGCGGATGAGAGGAGCTATCTCTGGGGTTAATACTGTAAGATTCACAGTTCTCAGTGTCACCGGTTAAACACAGCTCTTAAGGCAGCCAAGCGAGAGCATCAGTGGTGGGCAAGGCCAGTGGCAAGAGGTCATTTAGCAAAGTTCATCTCAAGTGAAAGTTATTCCAGACGTACACTTAGTTTGCAGCTTGCAAGATAATAAAGCCCAGCATTTGAGTTTGGTTTTAACCTTAATAATATAATTCAGGGAGCAACTATGATCAGCAGCATCCATACTTTAGGCCTGCAAGAGACTGGATATTAAAGATCCAGGAGTTCCTTCATTTCAGAGAAGAAAGAAATAAGCCATGGACTCAGTGAATGGGAAGACAGTAACAATGTAACACCTTATACATTATTCGCTTTGATAGCTTAAACCACTTTCATAGAAAACACTGCCGCTGCACACCCCAGTCTTGCAGAATTTAATTGAATTACTCAGGTCACCTACCCCCCTCCATCTTTTCATCTCCTTTTCCTCGTGTCCAACCAGCATGCCTCATGGGATTGGATACTCCTGGCATTTTACGTGGGACACTTAAAATCCCCTTAAAGAGGTTTAAATCAAATGATCCTAGTTTTATTTCTCCTGGCTGCCTTCTGAAATGAAAAGATATGACTTCTGTGTTGTGCTCTAGCTTAGCCACTAAAGGTCTGGCCTCACGATCAGGAAGGAGGACCTGTGTTTGATGCCCGAGTATCAGAACCCATGTAGAAAATCCACTCACGATGATGACACAGGTATGTAATCCTGGCATTGGAGAAGAAGGAACAAATGTTTCACTGAGGTTCTCTGTCCAGCTGGCCTACCTGGTGTAGCAAGCTCTCTGCCACAGAGAAACTCTGTCTTGAGAACCAATGCAGACATTGTTCCTGAGGAACGGTGCCTGAGATTGTCTTCTGACATCCTCATGTGCTTCAACATAGAAGTGCAACTGTACATAGGCAAAGATGAACACACACACACACACACACACACACACAGAGAGAGAGACAGAGACTGAAACTCTGCAGTCTCTTTCTCAAGTATCCACAAGCAACCAATTTTACTGCAAGAAAGGAGTGGGTTACCCTCTCCTCAGTATGGTAAGTTCAACATTGAGCTTCTAAGCCAAGGAAACAATGTTAACATGGGTTAACATTATTTATTTGGCTTATTTGCATACTCTTGGCAAGGTTTCCTTTAAAACATACAGACATGGGGTTATGGATCCCAAAGGACCACGAAGCAAACAGAACGGTCAGAGTGGTTCCTCTGAAAAGTCACACAGATGACACAGACGAGGGATAGAGGAGGGTGTCTTCGTAGATAACCTGGTTCACTGTGCCTCGCCTTTCCAAGCAAGCTGGGGAAAGAATCGGCGTGAAGGGAGTAGGGTGACTTTCCTTAGAGACCTTCCACATTCCTCAGAGACTTTCCCTCAAACTGAAACAGCGTCACATACTAATGTCGCTTCTAAATGATGCGCCTAGATTTTTAACTCCATTGATACCAAACGGCTCACCTCAGTATCCCTCTCTTTGCTACTCTAGTTCTTCTACCGATGGATTCCAATTTCAACTTCCATTTTTTTTTTCTGCTGTATTGTGATGTGTTATTTCCTTCAGAGCTCTCTCTCTCTCTCTCTCTCTCTCTCTCTCTCTCTCCCTCCCTCCCTCACTCCCTCTCTCTCTCTCTCTCTCTCTCTCTCTCGTGTGTGTGTGTGTGTGTGTGTGTGTGTGTGTGTGTGTGTGTGTGTGTGTGTGTGTGTGTGTGGTGTGTGTGGTGTGTGTGTGTGTGTGTGTGTGTGTGTGTGTGTGTGTGGTGTGTGTGTGTGTGTGTGTGTGT
This sequence comes from Cricetiscus sungorus, assembly GCA_030556225.1. Classification (NCBI taxonomy): domain Eukaryota; kingdom Metazoa; phylum Chordata; class Mammalia; order Rodentia; family Cricetidae; genus Cricetiscus; species Cricetiscus sungorus. Next base: position 57,393,016 of record JANBXA010000741.1, on the reverse strand, counting down.
GTGTGTGTGTGTGGTGTGTGGTGTGTGTGGTGTGTGTGTGTGTGTGTGTGTGTGTGTGTGTGTGTGTGTGTGTGTGTGTGTGTGTGTGTGTGTGTGTGTGTGTGTGTGTGGTGTGTGTGTGTGTGTGTGTGTGTGTGTGGTGTGTGTGTGTGTGGTGTGTGTGTGTGTGTGTGTGTGTGTGTGTGTGTGTGTGTGTGTGTGTGTGTGTGTGTGTGTGTGTGTGTGTGTGTGTGTGTGTGTGTGTGTGGTGTGTGTGTGTGTGGTGTGTGTGTGTGTGTGTGTGTGTGTGTGTGTGTGTGTGTGTGTGGTGTGTGTGTGTGGTGTGTGGTGTGTGTGTGTGTGTGTGTGTGTGTGTGTGTGTGTGTGGTGTGTGTGTGTGTGTGTGTGTGTGGTGTGTGGTGTGTGGTGTGTGTGTGTGTGTGTGTGTGTGTGTGTGGTGTGTGTGTGTGGTGTGTGGTGTGTGGTGTGTGGTGTGTGTGTGTGTGTGTGTGTGTGTGTGTGTGTGTGTGTGTGTGTGTGTGGTGTGTGGTGTGTGTGTGTGGTGTGTGTGTGTGTGTGTGTGTGTGTGTGTGTGTGTGTGTGTGTGTGTGTGTGTGTGGTGTGTGGTGTGTGTGTGTGTGTGTGTGTGTGTGTGTGTGTGTGTGTGTGTGTGTGTGTGTGTGTGTGTGTGTGTGTGTGTGTGTGTGTGTGTGTGTGTGTGTGTGTGTGTGTGTGTGTGTGTGTGTGTGTGTGTGTGTGTGTGTGTGTGTGTGTTTGTGTGTGTGTGTGTGTGTGTGTGTGTGTGTGTGGTGTGTGTGTGTGTGGTGTGTGTGTGTGTGTGTGTGTGTGTGTGTGTGTGTGTGTGTGTGTGTGGTGTGTGGTGTGTGTGTGTGTGTGTGTGTGTGTGTGTGTGTGTGTGTGTGTGTGGTGTGCTACATAAGAGTACTGGTGTGTGTGCATAGAGATGGAAGGTTGACCAGGTGTCTTCCATTATATCTTTCTCCCTTATATTTTGAGGCAGTATTTGACACTGGTCTTGGGTCTGGTTGGTTGGGTGTACTGACTGGCCAAGAGCTCCAGAGATCTGTCTGTCTGTACACTGTCTACCGTCCCTCCCTCACATGCCAGTGTTGCAGACGCATGGTTGCACCGGGTGTACTTGCACAACAGGCGTCACACTGGCAGGGTCATTGCCTCAGCCCAGCATTCTTTCTAAATAGTTACTCCTTGAATTTCTGTTAGCTACTTGATACATTATAAACAATTTGGATACCGGGGACTCCTTCTAAACCCACAAAGTATGTAGTATATAATAGAGCACTCTGAATATTAAAATTTGACTAACTTTTCTTCCCATAGGTGTGAACCCAATAATGATGAATTTTATTCTTGTTCTCAGGAAAAGGAAAGCACGAAGGCAAGTTAAATTGTATATTTAACTGCTTTCAATTGTTATTTAAAATCTTGTCCTTTCTATTTTTATCCTTAAATACCATAATCAGGATTTGTCTATACATACTGTAGAATCTCATTGAGCTACTGCATTATTCTATTAGTCATTCTCTACATCGTCAGGCCAATAATTAACATTTCACCTGTCTTGAATTGTGCACAATGTCTCCAGTGAAATGCAAACAAAGTGAAAAACTAGTGGTAATGGCACACCAAGCCAGCTGTCAGGAGAGAAATGTTGTGACTTCGGTAAGTATAGTTCTTCTTTTGTTAGATGGTAATTTTGATTGACAGATGAACCCAACTATTTAAAATAGCTGATTATTATCCAACACATTCTTTTCAGGAAATCAGCTAAAAATTATTCTGCTAATTATGATGTTCAGAACCACTTTGTGAGTAAACCATGTAAATTAATTGTGACCATATTATACTTTGAAGCAAATGCATCTCCTGGGGCAGGATTGCTGTTTCTCCCTTGGAATCACAAGCGACTCAGAGGTCCCGATGCCCTCGTCCTGGGTGAGAAAAGAGTTTGCACTCATTAAGTCACTATTCTGCCTAAGAATCAAACTCAGCTGAACAGGAGTGAATGATTGGGTCCAGGAGGAGGATAACATCTATTTTAAGCCAAAAGGAAACAAATCTGTAAACGACCTTTTCCAGTGTCCAAAGCTGTCCCCTTGGCACCAAGGGGAACTGCGGCCCATTTCCTCTTACAGTGAATGCCGTGGCTAAACTTTTTCCTACAGTCTCAGACATTGCCAGATGTCAAGCACAAGGTTCAACTTGTATCTGTTAACTTGAAGATTAACTGATCCATTAGGGTTAGATTTCATTTATAGGATAAAAATCGCCATCCACAAAAACAATCTCAGCGGGGCACCTGATGGCCGGTTTAAATATAAAGCATCTAAGAGAATCGCAGCCAGAGCCAGCAACAAATAGGCAAAGAAATAGACGCTCATGTCCCAAGCAAAACGCAGATGTCTTAGACAGACACAGGTGAAGAGGACTTTAGAGCCGGCTGGCAGTAAGCTCAACGACACCGGGAAACTATTGTTACCTTCACAAAAACTCACATGAGTCTGCTCTGGGGGCGTTGTGAAGAGTACCCTGGGCGTGTCGTCACTGCTGGGGCCGTCTGCGGTGTGTTGTGTCTGGTTTTGTGTAGTACCGTTTGAAAACTGTAAAAACACATTACACAAGTGTGTGGAAAACACCACAGAATAACATGAAAGCCTGTAGAGACAAGTGAACTAATTGCTCACTCCCCCACCCAAAGACAACCATTGGCTGGCATTTTCTGCTCCAAGCTATTTTCCTTTATATGTTTGTTTTAAAGCCTTTACACCATTGTCTCCAAGCAAGCTTTGTCACTGATTAAGGCCTTTGTTACAACACAACACGCACACACACACACACGCACACACACACACACACACACACACACACACACAGCCTCTGTCAGAGAACAGCAGTGAATTTTTATAAATTTCTGTCTGGAAATTGGTAGTACTTTCTGTTTATTTTTGGTATTCTGAAATTTCACAGCGGTATGCCCAATTGTGGGTGTTTTCTTATTTTATTCAAGACTCAGTAGGAATACTTAATTTAAAAAGATCTTGTATGCTTTGGCTGTAAAAAAAAAATTCTTTTGTAACCCTGATTTCTAGATTTTATTTTTTTCAATCTACATTTCCTCTTCGGCTTGAATGGGATTTTGAATTGTTGTTATAGGTACAAATACAAAATTTGTTATAATGCATCTAATGTTTCAAATCATACTTCTAAACTATTTGAATTGTACTAGTTGGGGAATATTTTTTCTTCTGATTTTCCAAACTTTCTAATTTTCAAAGTTTCAAACTGGAACGTATTTGCTATGTGTGTATTTGATTGCACAAATATTATATTTTTTTTAATTGTAAACATAAATTTCCCCACAGTCCTCCTCTCTTTTGCACAGAATCCTGTTCTTGTTTTATGATGAACTGACTTCTGCAATCCTTGGAGTTTAATAACAGCTATTGTAAGTGGTTTCCTGTGCCTTGGATTTTCTGGGATCTTGTTTTGTTTGTGAAACAGATTTTTACACTTTAAAAAAGATATTAAAATATCCGGAGGTTCTGTCCTCAGTTATGTTTAGGAAGCAATGCAGGGTCATGTGAGAGTGTCTGCATGTGTGAACTGTGTTAGCAGGCTTTGGCTCAGCATGCAGGGTCATGTGAGAGTGTCTGCATGTGTGATCTGTGTTAGCATGCTTTGGCTTAGCATGCAGGGTCATGTGAGAGTGCCTGCATGTGTGATCTGTGTTAGCAGGCTTTGGCTCAGCATGCAGGGTCATGTGAGAGTGTCTGCATGTGTGAACTGTGTTAGCATGCTTTGGCTGAGCATGCAGGGTCATGTGAGAGTGTCTGCATGTGTGAACTGTGTTAGCAGGCTTTGGCTGAGCATGCAGGGTCATGTGAGAGTGTCTGCATGTGTGAACTGTGTTAGCATGAGGCAAAAACACAAGCTTTGCTCCCATCTGCCAATGCCCATGTCAGTTGTCCTAATTCTTCCAAGACTTGAGGTCTCTTTCCTTAGAGAAAACCATTTTCCTGCTTTTGTTCATCACATGCTGCCTTGCAAGCACAGGAGCAGGGAGAACATGGGGACACGGGGGCACGGGGGCACGGGGACACAGGGACACGGGGACACGGGGACACGGGGACACGGGGACACGGGGACACGGGACATGGGGACATGGGACATGGGGACACGGGGACAAGGGAACACGGGGACATGGGGACATGGGGACATGGGACATGGGGACATGGGTAAATACACTTTCTGTGTCACTTCTCCTCTTGTCTGGAAACTGTCCCGGGATTTCTGCCGGGCCAGGCTGGTCAGTGCCCTCCCCTGCTGTTTCATATTTTCATGTATACTCGGATTTCCCTGGGTCCCCTTCCTCCATTCAGTTCTGCCCTTCCCTGTGACACCTATCTATGCCACGTTTGCTGTGTCATGGTTCCAAGTTATTCAGTCACACCGACACAGCAGCGTCTGTGAAGGTGTTTTATAGGTGTGGTCCAAGTTCCTAATTCAGACTTTAATGTGAGTGACCATTCTAGACCCTCTGTGTTGGCTCGACTCAACGGAAAGGCTTTAAGGCCGACGACCCAAGATTCTCTGAGAAGGACCGTCTCTAGCTGCAGAACCTAGCTTCAGTCTGAGTCTATACTTAGAGTGCCCCTCCTGGTAGACTGAGCTACTGAGTGCGTAGTCCTCACATAAACCTCACACTCATGCAAACAATGCATTAAAATGAATCTCTCAATACACATCTTCTACGACGTGTCTGGCTGTACATTTGCAAGTGAACCTGGCACGTATTGAACCTTCTCATGCCCAGAGAGAATCGCCCCAACTTTTATAGTACCTCTCATGGCTCTGAATTCATATTACTAAATTTTAATGAGTTACTATAAAGGGGGACTCGAATATGGTCTTAGTGTCACTTACAGACAGGGCCTAGTTAGTCATTATCAGCAATTGTTTCTGGTTACTTTTTTTCTTGTAACTTTGATCATTACTTTTACTAATGTACCGAACATCAAATGAACTTTCTCCATCCAAATAATTGTACTCATATAAACATTATGAGTATATATGCAGCACATTGTAAAATTTGCTTCCAGGAACTTTATGGTTTTCACCCAACTACTGAACTTTGTAAGGGGAAATGCCAAAGGAAATGGCCTTGAGGGACACTGTATATCACAAAGAACAGAATGAGAAGGTGCCCAGGTTCAAAGGACCTAGAGGTATTTGACCCAGAGAAGACTAAGTTGGCTTACAAAAGCGACTTCACAGCTTGTCTCAAAGGGACTGAGCATAATAAGAGTTTTGCCTATTTGTTTACTTTTCTGGTTAACATGAATAAAATACATTAAATAATAGCCTTAAGAAGCCTAACAGACACGGTGGTACAGGCCTGTAATCTCAGCAGAGGAGACAGGGCAGGTCAAGTCTTACAAGTTCCATGGGAGCACGCAACAGAGTGAGCTCCTGGCTTGTTAGAGGTACACAATGAGACAGGGTTTCTCTGCGTAACAGTCCTAGCTGTCCTGGAACGTTCTTTGTAGACCAGGCTGGCCTCCAACTCACAGAGATCCACTTGCCTCTGCTCCAGAGTGCTGGGATTAAAGGTGTGGGTCACCAATGCCCAGCGAAGCTTATCTCCTTACATGGTGTCTTAGTAGGGGATTTATTGCCTTGAAAAGACAGCACGGCCTTGGCAAGTCTTATAAAAGAAGAACATTTCACTGCGGCAACTGTCTCACGTCTCAGAGGTTTAATCCATTGTCATCACAGCAGAAAATATGGCAACATGCAGGCAGATGGTACCTGAGAGTCCCACATCTCACAGGTAACAGGATGTCAACTAAGGCACTGGTCAGTGTCCTGAGCATGGGGAACCTCAAAGCCCACCCCCACAGTGACACACTTCTGCCAACAGGGCCATACCCATTCCAACAAAACCACGACTCTTAATTGTGCCGAATCCTATGAGATTATAGGAGGCAAATACATTCTAACTACCACAAATGGGAATCGTCATTTGGCCACAGATGGCCTTCTCAGGCATGAACTTGGTGAGGGATAATCTATACTGTATCTCTCAGATAGCATGCTAGAGAACCCACAAGCCAAACAACAGTGAGTTTTCACCTCTGCAGTCACTTTTGGTAGCAGTTGCATTTACATAATTCTGATTACAAGTCACAAAATAAATGCAACACAAAAGAACTAATAGGAGGCCAAAATCAGTAGATAAGTGAATGAGAAAATATACATTTTTGTTTACAAATTTGACTAAGAATAACTATGCCAGAAAAAATAAAAAAAAATAAATGAACATCTGTTATTCCATGGGTGTTATTAATATTCATATAGAAATAGATGCTGCTGAGTCATTCTGTATGGAGTCTCAATATAGCTTGATTATTTTCATATCCAGGATTCACACAAGCCCTCTGAAAGCAACCTATGATTAGAGTTCCCAACAGATTCAGAATGTGTACGCTTCCTAATATTGGTAAGTGCCCTTGGTTACACCGTGAAACCCAAAAGATCCCCAAGGCTACATAGTTTCTCAGAAATCAAGAAGCCGTCTCTTCATTGACAATATTTTTTTGATCTGGTAAGCATGAAAAATATCACTTTTGGCTAATATTGACTGATCAATCTTCAATGTTCTAAATATTTACCTTTGCTTTAGTCATAAATATGACTAAAGATAATATGATTTAGCTTGAAAGAGAAGTGGAGTTTAGTGTATTTCCTGAATGCTGTTTCACTTACACGCATACCCTGGAAGATGCCTTCCTGAACACCTACCGTTGTCACACTCAGCTGATGATGACTGACTCGAAAGAGTCCAGTGAGATGAAACTGCACCTTGATTAAGAATGAGTTAAGAGCCAGGTCTCGTGTGAGAGTTCATGTCTTTTTCATATGCTCTAAATCTACAATTTTTCTCTAATATCATATCTGTAGTGTGTGAGAGTTTAGGTCATTCCAAAATTTGAGCATGAAAACAAAACCAACCAAAGAAAAAACCCCAAAACAGGGAAAGTAAAAGAACAGAAAACAAAGAGAAAGAAATATAGACCAAGGCTGTCTGATCTGGTCAACCTGCTCTCAGAAAAAGCTAGGGCAACTGTGCTGTCTTACAAATTAAGAAACCCCAAAGCCCGTGGTTCATTTAAATTCTGGCTGTTTCTCCCATCCTTCTGTTTCTCCCTTGGTGACTTAGTTGTAATAAAAATACAGAAGCTGATTCCATTGAACCAGCCATCATTTCTTCAAGACTACAAAATGTCCTAAGAATGAAGGTAGTCTAAGGATGAAGGTGGTCTATCTAAGAATGAAGGTAGTCTATCTAAGAATGAAGGTGGTCTATCTAGGAATGAAGGTGGTCTATCTAGGAATGAAGGTAGTCTATCTAGGAATGAAGGTGGTCTATCTAAGGATGAAGGTGGTCTATCTAGGAATGAAGGTGGTCTATCTAAGAATGAAGGTGGTCTATCTAGGAATGAAGGTGGTCTATCTAGGAATGAAGGTGGTCTATCTAAGGATGAAGGTGGTCTATCTAAGAATGAAGGTGGTCTATCTAGGAATGAAGGTGGTCTATCTAGGAATGAAGGTGGTCTATCTAGGAATGAAGGTGGTCTATCTAGGAATGAAGGTGGTCTATCTAGGAATGAAGGTGGTCTATCTAGGAATGAAGGTGGTCTATCTAGGAATGAAGGTAGTCTATCTAGGAATGAAGGTGGTCTATCTAGGAATGAAGGTGGTCTATCTAGGAATGAAGGTAGTCTATCTAGGAATGAAGGTGGTCTATCTAGGAATGAAGGTGGTCTATCTAGGAATGAAGGTAGTCTAAGGATGAAGGTGGTCTATCTAGGAATGAAGGTGGTCTATCTAGGAATGAAGGTGGTCTATCTAGGAATGAAGGTAGTCTATCTAGGAATGAAGGTGGTCTATCTAAGAATGAAGGTAGTCTATCTAGGAATGAAGGTAGTCTATCTAAGAATGAAGGTAGTCTATCTAGGAATGAAGGTAGTCTATCTAGGAATGAAGGTAGTCTATCTAAGAATGAAGGTAGTCTATCTAGGAATGAAGGTGGTCTATCTAGGAATGAAGGTGGTCTATCTGAGAATGAAGGTGGTCTATCTAAGAATGAAGGTAGTCTATCTAAGGATGAAGGTGGTCTATCTAGGAATGAAGGTAGTCTATCTAAGAATGAAGGTGGTCTATCTAGGAATGAAGGTGGTCTATCTAGGAATGAAGGTGGTCTATCTAAGAATGAAGGTGGTCTATCTAGGAATGAAGGTGGTCTATCTAGGAATGAAGGTGGTCTATCTAGGAATGAAGGTGGTCTATCTAGGAATGAAGGTGGTCTATCTAGGAATGAAGGTGGTCTATCTAGGAATGAAGGTGGTCTATCTAGGAATGAAGGTGGTCTATATAGGAATGAAGGTGGTCTATCTAGGAATGAAGGTGGTCTATCTAAGAATGAAGGTGGTCTAAGAATAAAGGCAGTGCTAACCACTGTCCTCCATCCACTGCTTGCCTCTCCAGTTTTAATCCTTGGCCTCCCGTAGCTTGTCACCAGTGTGATCATTTAAACATGGCCCTTTGACAACTTATTAATCATGATCAGCTGCCACTGAAATATTTTGGCTTAGAACACCCCCTCTGTATGTCAGGACACATTGGTCTGAAATAAACATTTTGCTGAGGTGTGAAAAGAAACAGACAATTAAAGGCTGCTATCCTGTGTATTGATTCGCTACATTTTGACATAGTGTTTGCGGTCATGTAGCCACCATCATAGTTGACCGGTGTGATAGGTGATCTGAATGTCTCAGAAGAAATGGGAAACTACCAGGAGCCTGCTGGAGGTCAAGGATGGTGTTAGACACTAAACTTCCTTCCTTTTCACATTTATTCATTTTTATATGTGGGGAAGATTGATGCATTTCACAGTGTTGGTGTGGAGGTCAGAAGACAACTTTTTGGAGCTGATCCCTTCCTTCTGCCACGTGGGTCCTGGGGATAAAACTCACCAGGCTTGGTGGGAACTGACTTTATCTGATGAGCCATCTCACTGGCCAACTTCTTTTATTCCCTTATTAGGCTTTACACTGGCATCCATTCCTAAATTAAGGAGTATAAAAGGGTAAAGACAGTCAGAGCTGAGTAGGGACAATGAAAGACAGACTCTGGATGCTTTCCTTGTATCTCTGTGTGTGTTCACTTCACATGAATCCTGTCCTACCTGCTTGGGATAGATTCTCTTGTTTCTCCATCCCTGTGCAATGTCTGTGATGGGGAGAGAGCTACACAGAAGCACGTTGGAAAAATTGATCAAGAAATACATTTCAGCAGTCTCAGAAGTCCTTGGCGATACCAGAAGGGTAATCTTTGCCCAAGCAATTGCAGATAAATATTATAAGGTGCCAGCGCTGCCATCACCGCCTCTGCACTCCCTCCTTGCTGGGGAGATGCTTTCATTTTAGATGATCCATGCAGGTCCTGGGGCTCACCCTAGAGAAGTCTGTGTTATATTTATAAGATATCCCATTATCTGGTTTCAAATACCAAGTCGGAAGGGAGTCAGGCAATAGTGTGCTGAAAAGCTTTTGTTATGAAAACTCAAAATACCAATCTATCAAACAAAGATGATTTGATTGCATTCTGAATAGTAAATCACAGGCAGCAGACTACGTCTGCATATAAATTATAACCTGAGTAATGAAACCAAACGTTTTGGTATTCTTGCACTTTTGCCTAAGGTTCAGAATACATCAGTTACTCGTTTCCGGTGTTTTTAGAATGATGGCTTTCCTTTAAGTTTCTATTTCACTTAATGCAGAGAGGAGCTGAGGCTTTAAACCTAATATGGTAAGGATGGGAAGGCATTAATCTCTCTCATAAAGGCTCAGAGACTGGGTCGAACTTCTCAGATCTAGGACTTAGCAGCTCAGTCCTTGCGAGCGACATAATTTCTATCCACAGTTCCCATCAACACTTTTCTTCTCTGCAAATCAGAACACAGGCACTTAAGGGACACCCATGGCCTTTCTCAAATAGGCCAATTGTTCCTACTTGTATCCTTTCCCTGAGAAATTTCAGTCAAGTAGCTAGGCTATCATACAGCTAAGTTGTCAACATTAATACAAAAATCAAGCTAGGCAAAGAATATCATCACAGCAAAGACGGGTCCATGACTAGCATCGTCTCAAGTTAGTAATCTGTTCCTCAATACATGTCCACTGACAAACACACAATGCTGAAGGAAGAAAGAACAGAGAAGAGGTCATTCTCCCCTCTTGTTTTTCCTACTTGTCTGTCTCTGAAAATGAACCAGGGATTATACCGAATCCCCCTCATGCTTGTAAAGTAGGTACTCTCATTTACATATGCCAATCAGCCACACAATTACACAGAAAAAAAAATCCAAACACAACTGATGATCCTCATATTAAGAAATCAATTAACACATTTTAGAGACCCCCCTCTGATATATTAGCCATGGATTTGTTTCTGTTCTTATTTCACAAGTAACACAGTCAGGGATACAGGACATTCACACAACCTATATCAAAGATAGTTTATCATATTATTATAGATGAGTGAGTTATGGGAAATGGAGAAGAGTTAGGACTCCATTGTCTCAAACATTTGAATTTAAAGTCTAGACCTTCTGTTTTCTATCTATAAAGAAGCTAGTAATACTTAAACCCCAGCTTACTTGGAGAGGCCGGCCACACACAAATTGCTGTTGTATACATTATATGCAAATCTCAGAATATTCATTCCCACTAAGGTTGCATTTTGATTGAGTTCATTTTACTGAAGATGGATGGCACTACATGGGGTAGTGAGCTGTGTGGGCATCAGAATGATGAGTGATTCGCAAGAGAGACAGTGTTCACTATGCAATCCAGTCTCTTCAATGACCTTCTAGAAACATCACGGGCACATAGCACAGGGTCCAAATAACAGACACTCCATAGATGGCGAGTCTTCTGACTGGAGGAAAGAAGGGGCCAATGACGAAACATCAGCAGGCTTGGAAGTGTAACAGTACCAAAGCTCAGCACTATGAAAGGTGAGTGCTTCTAATGAGGAGCCTAGGAACATGGCAGAGACGCTTGGTACCTCCTCAGCTAACCACTGTGATGACTGGACAAGGCGTCAATGACAGGGGCATGACTTGCAGGCCATTTTAACTTCACAGACAGCTTATTCAATGAAAATTGCAAACACAGTTCGTTAAGCTAAAGAGGTAACCTCAGAAGATACGGAGTTCCGACACTAGTGGCAGATACAGAAGGGCAAGGGAAACTCATTGGCCATTCAGAGGTTGTGGATTTTTCAACCCGCGAGGTAGAATAAAGCCTCCACACCAAGTGAGCGTCTCCTCTCTATTACTCACTAAGGAGTAAGGTTTGAGAAGGTCCAGGCAGCACTTTTAAACAGGAAACAGGAAGTAGCCCCGATCTGCCACTCTTCGTATGCAATGTGTTCTAAGACTTAGGAATTCTTCTATGGCCAGCTAGGTGAAGTCACAAAATGCCCCAAATACAGCGCATTAAAGAGAGCACCAGTCGTAAAACAGTCTTTGAAAAGCTCCCTTGTTTGACCCCAGCTCTAGCAAAGGGAGGTCGAGAAGGTGTTCATGGACAAATCTGGAGCAAGGGACAGTCCATTCCTTCCTAGAATTATTATTGTCAAGATCATTCAAATGAGTACTAACCCAGCTTGACTGCATGGTTCAGTGTTTCAGTGTGTGTGTGTGTGTGTGTGTGTGTGTGTGTGTAGAGGTGGTTATGTACATAGGTGGTTTATGGGGCCCTGAGTGCAAGAGCATGTGAGTCTGTTAGAGAGGTGAGAGATTTTGTCAGGTCTTCTGTCATTCTACAGTGTATGCCTTTGAGACAGGGTCTCCTGCTACTCCTGGAGCTAGACTGGGGGCTCCCAAACCCCTGTGCGGCTCCCGTCTCCGCTCTACACAGGCCCGGACTTGCCTCAGTGCCGGGGTGATAGGTGCGGGGCTGGCTCTTTAGATAGGCTCGGGGGTCGAACGTAGGGCTCCATGCTTGCACACGCTGTCATCCGCTGAGCAGCAGGATACGCAGTCTGACGGTGAGGACCAGAATGACAGGGAACACTGGATGCATCCTCTCCCCTCTGTACACGCAGGCGCACACGCTCGCACACCCAACCCCGGGCCACTTGGCAGTGAAGGCTTTCACAGAGCCTTTCCCTGGGGCGCATGGCCCCGTCTTCTTCAGCAGTTGTCGGCAGGCATAGATGGTCGCAGAGTCTAACACCTCCACGCCTGCCCGTTTCTTACTCTGTTCCCTCTACCTTCGTTTGTCACTCCTGCCTTCACTCATGATGACTTTAAACTCCTTTTACTTACAGTGTGAGGTCTACCGAGAATGACAAGCACACTGCTGATTCATTTGTTAAAGTTTTGTTTCTTTTCTGTGGACATATATCTTACCGAGTGCACGTATATTTACAATGTACCTGGTGATCAAGTCTGGGTCCCCTGGAAGTGAAGCTATGAATGGTCATGAGCACTGTGTTGGCACTAGGGATGGCACCAGCTCCTTCTAGGAGAAACAGTGCTCTCAATTGTTGAGGCATCTCTCCAGACCCCAAATTCATTTTAAAGATGCCACTTGCTCCAGCATTTTCAAAGATAGGCTAATGTTGGCCCAGTGAATATACAATCACTTCTGACCTTCATTTCTCACAAACCAAAATACCAAGGTCAACAAAAACATCACCCTTTGAGTTAACCCTTTCTAAGTACTGTACAAATAAGTTGCCCAAATTTTGTAATTGACTTTTAGTCAACTACACACACACACACACACACACACACACACACACACACACAATTGCATGCAAGCACATCCCTACCATCATAAAAATCCATTCCAAACTCAGAACTTCCACCCCAGGGAAACTTTTAATAGCCTGCCTTAACCCACACAAGTATGCTGTTATGGAAAAATAATTTATTCACTGGGGGTGGAGGGTATACATTTGTTTCACTGAACAGATTATTTTTTCCCACAGAATTATTTTTATATTCATTATGCTGAAAATATCTACAAAATGAACATTTTTTTTACAATCAAATTTATAAGAAAATAAAGTTTCTTCTGGTATTTTCAGTATGTACTTCGTATTTGCAAAGCATCCTTAATGAAAAGGAGAAGAGAGGGCCCGAGGAAAGAAAACAGCAAGCATGCATAAATTAAATGAAGCGTCTACCTTGAGTGAATATTAAGTACCCCAAACCATATTTTATATGTCTGGTTATCACATATACTGCACTACACAGAGGGTAAGGGCATGAAGAGTAACTGTAGACAACAGATGTGTAATAAAGTATCTCTCTGGGGGCTGGAGATCGCTCAGCATTAAACACACTGGCAGAAGACATGGGTTGGCTCACAAGCACCTGTAACCTCAGCTCCAAGGGACCTGACGCCTTCTTCTATCTACTGCAGACACCTACGGGCACTTGCTATATACACATACATATAAACACACATATATGCATGTAAAAAGAAACAAACAGTAACATATATGTGCACGTCTTTTCTCTCATTACAGATGTTACTTCTACAGCTTCTCCTGCAGTGACCCAAACAAACTCTGTAGTTACAATGTTACATATGGTTAATTAGTAGAGTCCCCGCATGCTTTATTAGATAGCATCATCACAGATCATGCTTAATGGAAGCAGATATCGTGTGTGTGTGTCTTAGGGCTGGAAATACTAAGAAATCTAAAAGGTAAGACCAGACCAAGGAATCCGCTGTCAGAGCTCCTCTGATTGGCTCAATCACCTCCCATCAATGGGAACCACAGTAACACATGGTTACAGTCGCTTTGGCCTCTTAGCTATCAAAGCACCGTTTCCACACTGCTAATCAGCTAACACGGTGTAATTATTAAAGGAATATGAGCATCACTACGAAATAAACACCTGTCCGATCTTTACATCACCTGCAACAGTTATCTGGAAAAGTCATCTCTTGTTTGGGTTAAGAAACAAAAGCGGCTGCACCTCAGGTTATCTGTGAGGGAAAACCAGACCCAGGTTAGAGAAGAAGTGTATGCTAGCGAGAAAGCTCAGTGACGGGCTGTGTGTAACTGCAGGGTACTCCGGTGAGTAAAGCGGCGCACTCCGCAAATAAACGGATTTCTAGTTTTAAATATAACCCAGCCCTGGGATGCTTCCGCCACTGCCATTAACCGAGCACCTAAAATGCATTCTGGACATCCCATTCTGTGTGTTACCCTGCAGTCCTTAAAACGTGCCGTGACGGGATGGACTTGTGCGCTGCCCCGGAAGTTGAGGAAATTGTGAAGTCGGACGTAACAGTGGTTTCCCTTTCCCATTATGAGCGTCACTTAAGAGAGGCTGGCTGGTCTGTTGACATGTGACACGTGGCCCACTTCCCCGCTCGGCCTCTCATAGGACGGCACCCGTGACGGGTGGACATAGTGTTTGTACTTTGCACGCTACAGTAAGAAGGCTCTTCCCTGAGCCATGCCTCCCATTTGCAGATGTTCCATATATGTCAATCAAACTGGTAAACTAATCCCACCGTCGCGCTCTTGGAGGTATGGATTATATACACTAGTGATGTGGAGTGAATTACATAAAGGAGCCATCAGAACTGCAAACGTGTGCCTATGATACAAGTGTGACCACCATTACATGCAGTGTGGATATCCGTCCTCTATCTTTCTGTGACGAATACTTAAGAGCCTAAAGCAGTTCTATTTCTGTCTTGTATATGTCAAAAGTCACATAAGAAGAGAAATAAACAGTATACCGATAAATCCTTTTGACTTAAATCCTTTTAACTTAAGTAAAATAATCAATATCTGGTCTACTTAATGCCAAAATGATTGGTTCAGCCTGCATTATCACTTTTCATTGGTGTATTCTGCCATCACAGAAGGCAGAATAATAGTTAAATGATACTTATCTATTAAGCAACGGAAAACTGTCAGATTAAAAAACCAGTCCCTGCCAAATAGGCCACTTCTGAATGCTGTGTGCTGAACTCTCATTTAATGCATTGATTGTTTCCATTCACACGAGTCTTTGCTGTGAGTTAGAGAACGAAATAACCAATTCCTTATACGTAGTGTCTAAGTACCAATTCCTTATACATGTGGTGTTCAACACATGTATTCACGCATGTATTATGTGCATTATTTGCACACGTGCGTGTACACACACACACACACACACACACACACACACACACACACACAGGATATTTTAACTGTCCCCATCCTGAAATGGCCTTTCAATTCAATACATCTAGTAGCTGCTTTCTTAGATGGGTCCTCTGCTCCCAACCTTGCTGCCACATGCCACCGTGACGTGCATTGTAATTAGCTGTACATTGTATGTCATGGAGCTGGATGACACAATAACAGGTTGGAGCTGTCAGTCGAGGTATCGAGAGTATGGAGAATGTTAAAGAGTGAGGGAGACAACACAGCAGAGGGACTTCAGCTCTCCAGAAGGATCTGGACCTCTGGACTCAGCTCGGGCAACAATGTGCTTTCAGAAATGAGGATACACTGACACTCTAATCATAGGTGCGTGTTGATATCTAGGCTCAATCCTGAGCATCACAAAAGACCCTAGAAGTCTCCAGTAACTGCTTGCTCAGATCTGATTCCTCTTCTAAGTATAGGTAAATAATTTACTACGAAAGTATTGGAGGGAGTCAGATATTCATACAAACACTTGAGTTAGTTATTCATGGCAGTTAAAAATTGAACATTCATAACAATGGAGGAGGAGAGAATGGGGAGGGTGGGAGGTGGGAAGGGGAGTGTGGTCTGGAGGGGGAGGGGAAACAGTGGTTGCTATGTAAAGTAAATGAAAGAAATTAAAGAAGATACCAGAAAATGGAAAGATCTCCCATGCTCTTGAATAGGTAGGATCAACATAGTAAAAGTGACAATCTTGCCAAAAGAAATCTGCAGATTCAATACAATTTCCATCAAAATCCCGGCACAATTCTTCACTAACCTTGAAAGGACAATACTCAACTTAATATGGAAAAAAAAAAAAAACCCAGGATAGCTAAAGAACCCTGTACAATAAAGGAACTTCAGGAGGCATCACCATCCCTGACTTAAAGTTCTATTACAGAGCTGTAGTCCTGAAAACATCTTGGTATTGGCACAAAAATAGACAGGAAGACCAATGAAATCGAATGGAAAACCCTGTTATTAACACACACAGCTACAAATACCTGATTTTTGACAAAGAAACTAAAATTATACAATGGGAAAAAAGGAAGCATCTTCAACAAATGGTGCTGGCATTACTGGATGCTGGTGTGTAGAAGACTGCAGATAGATCCATATCTATTGCCATGCACAAAACTGAAATCCAAATGGATCAAGGACCTCAACATAAACCCAGCCACACTGAACCTCTTAGAAGAGAAAGTGGGAGGAACCCTTGAACGAATTGGTACAGGAGACTGCTTCCTAAATATAACTCCAGTAGCACAGACACTGAGATCAGCAATTAATTTCAGGGACCTCCTGAAATTTAAAAGCTTCTGTAAGACAAAGGACATAGTCAAGACAAAACAGCAGCCCAAAGAATGGGAAAAGATCTTCACCAACCCTACACCTCACAGAGGGCTGATTTCCAAAATATACAAAGAAATCAAGAAACTAGTTACCAAAACACCAAATAATACAATTAAAAAGTGGGACACAGAACTAAATAGGGAATTCTCAATTGATGAATCTAAAATGGCTGAAAGTCACTTAAGAAAGTGATCAACATCCTTAGCCATCAGGGAAATGCAAAATCAAAACAATTCTGAGATGCCATCTTACTCCTGTCAGAATGGCTAACATAAAAACACCAAGGACAGTTTACGATGGATAGGATGTGGAGAAAGGGGTAGGGTACACTCCTGCATTGTTCGTGGGCGTGTGGGAGTGGGAACTCGTACAGCCACTTTGGAAATCCGTATGGCAGTTCCTCAGGAAAACGGGACTCAGTCTACCTCAAGATCCAGCAATTCTACTCTTAGGCATATACCCCAAAGAGACACATACAATAAGGACATCTGTACAACTATGGTCATAGCAGCATTATTTGTAATAGTCAGAAACTGGAAGCAACTTAGATGCCGCTCAACTGGAGAATGGATGGAAAAATGTGGTACATTTACATAGTGGAGTACTACTCAGTGGGGAAAAAAAACAAGGGAATCTTGATATTTGCAGGCAAATGGATGAAACCATCCTGAGTGATTTACTATTATTGGATTATTGGATATGTGTGTGTGTGTGTGTGTGTGTGTGTGTGTGTGTGTGTGTGTGTGTATGTGTGTGTAACTGGACTTTTAACCTGCCCCATCTAAATCTAGTTTCTATAAAATTTGACCTGCCAAGAATCTCCAGTCACATCAATACCAAAGCCAGGTAGAATGGACTTAGCTCTCAGCTTTTTCTTGCCTATTTCCAAGTATACAAAGATAATTTCAATCAGAAAGGTGTGCAGAATGATCTGGCACAGAAAATGCCCATTTCCACTAAAATCAAACATACCCGTCAAATACAGTTCCCCACATTTTAATTGTTTCAGATTCTCACGCCATCATTTGTTTGTTTGTTTGTTTGTTTTCGTAAGGCTCTGTAAGCCAAAGCTGGTAGTCCTTGTGTTCCATTGTGCAAAGTGATGTGGATTTTATTTGTTTGGCTGATGTTGTTGCTGGAGCTACTTTCCACTACAGAACAAATACAAATCTCTCCCTTGTGCAAGTCAGTAGTGGTTTATTAACAGCAGTAGAAATTAGGCTATGAGAATATTTTCTTATAAGTAATGATGACCTCATCAGAGTTTGGTGACATACCCAAAGAGACCAAAATATGTTCTCATGGATGGCTACACCTTATTTCCACACTGCTTTGTCTGACACTTGCTTGGAACAGCATGACAACAGTAAACTAAAGATGTATGCATCAGAGTAATGTCAGAACTTGAATATCTGGTAATATTTCTACTCTTACAATGTTGTGATGGACATACAAAATTTAGAGAGACTAAGTTCACGGATAGTGTCCGTCAGTAAAACTTCTGCCAGGCATATCAGGTTTAATTAAAATAGGAACACAAGCCAGGCAAGCACAGTTTGACAGGTAAATGTGAATATCATGCCATTGTCATTGTGTTTTACTAATGAGATTAGATTCCTTCTTTAATTGACATTTCCAACTGAGTCACAGATAAGAGAGATATAATGGGAGAAGTTATATATAGTTGGACTATCACAGGATAAATGAGTGACATTTAAACATCATAAACAGTATACTGTATGACTCCCCTCTCTAACCTACAGCAGTATTAAGAAGGACATACAGACACTTTTCTGTATCATAAGTCCAGAGAACACCACATATAATATAAAGTTACCTCGAGGGAACATTATTGCAACAAACTGTTTCTCTGCAATGCATTCAGAGTCCTAGCTAGAAAAGAGAAAAGACTTATGCAGAATCCCTGCAGGTAATTTAATTTGGGGTCTATAAAATTGAATGGGAGGATATAAAGTTGCTTCTGACAATGTGTCGATGATTTTCTGTTTTAAATAACACTAATAAGGTGTCTTTCTTGGACTTATTTTCATTGGACACTAACAAAAGACATGAGGGAAAAAAATCCATCAACTAATGTAAGGCTCCATCATGATCAAGACAAAAGACATAAGCCCGTCATTCGTTTTAAAATACCGGTGAGCGGGCTTCTTCCTTTACTGGCCTTTAATGAGGTTTCCACCAGGGATCCACCTTGAGCACTTTAGCGCAATGAACATTTGTTATTGTGAAGTCTCTTTTGTATTGGGTCTGCACTCCGGGTACAAGAGCTGCCGAAGCCTGGGCGTGACCCACTGCACATCTTTCTCTGGGAGTCATGGGAAGTCTCTGGAGTCAAAGCCATTCCCCCCATTCAGCCATGCTTTAGCTGGAGTTCTGATAATTCAGCACATTTCAAGGCATGCCGGGGCCCTTCAAATCTTCAAGCATGACTGTGGAGTAGCAAAGGGTGAACTCAGCAGCCAGGAGGAAGAAAGCATTTGACTCTAGGAGACAAAATTTTACCCAAACATTGTGAATTGAAAGAGAGGATAAATGATATGAGAATTTATACTCTAAAGCCTATTATCCTTTCTAAATATTTATGTACAGAAATCATTTCACTGACTCCCACCTATATGTGTGGCTATAAGGAGGGCATTATGCCATCACAAATACTTATGTCTGAGTATGGATGGATAAGGGTCTTTAAAACCTAGGCGAACCTGTTTACTGATTCTTCCAAAGAAGAGAAATAATTTGTAACCATGAATAGTATTATTATTAAACCATCAAATATTTATGAAAGACTGGCTACGGTTCAGACACAAAGATGGATCCTGCATTTTCCCGGCCTCCAACTCCTCAGTCTGGAATAGCTCAGAGTCTACCCAAGCAATCACGTTAAATAGAGCTTCAGGCTTGCACTGGAAAGGATGCTTGTCCTGCCTAGTGAAGGATGGGACGGGCTGCCTCCACAGGTTCTGGCAAACGGGGGGGTTCTAGAAGATGCACTGGAGAACAAGGCTACTACAACAGCGGACAGCCCCAAGTTCAGCAAACCCAAACGTCCTTCTTTAAGCTCCGGGCAACACGAACATGACTGTACTGCAGTAAAATGAGACAGGAAAGGGGATGGAAATTTGTGTTGAAATCCTAACCTCCACCCAAGAGTTCAACTAGAAGTAGCCTGGTTTTATTTCCTGTTTGTATCAGGCTCTAAATAATTGTGTTTTCTTCGTAGAGATCATCTGACCCTAAGAACCTGTATTTGAAACAGGTCATTTCGTTGAAACATACAGCGTGTGGTGAGATGTAAGGGGAGTGCAGTGAAGGGAAATTAGGGACCAGCTATGCCTTTCAGGCTCTGCAGTCGGTGATGGTGCGTCTAGGAGAGAGAGGGTCTAGTCCGCCTCTGCAGAAGCCAAATCCCGTAATGGTGATGGCAGCTGTGCTGGGGCTGAAAAGGGGGTCTGTGGAAATGGGTGACGGGAGATGCTGCCAAGTGCCTGCCCACACCTGAGGAAGAGCAGGAGGGATGGTTTGACAGAAAATGGCCCCAAAGGTCATAGGGAGTGGCATGTTACAGGGTGTGGCCTTGTTGGAGGAAGTGTGTCACTGAGGTCTCAGATGCTCAAGCCAAGCCCGCTGAGACAGACCATTTCCTGTTGCCTGAGGATCCTAGAACTCTCAGCTCCTTCTCCAGCACCGTGTCTGCCTGCACGCCACCATGCTTCCCGCCACGATGATAAAATGGTAAACCTCAGAAGTGTAAGCCAGCCCGATTAAATAAGAGTCCTGTGGTCCTGGTGCTCTTCGAAGCAATAGAAACCCCAGCTAAGAGGGTGGGAAATAACCCTTGCACCCATTTCCCAGATCTGGCAATGGTGGCTGGAGGCAAGGAGGAGTCACAACTCATCGCTTGACAAATCGTTCCAATTTTGATCAGCAGACATTCTGGTGTCCCTTTTATTTTTGGCATCTAGCCAATACAAATGTAATTTCTATGATTAAATCTTACTATTCTTATTAAAGTCAAAATTATAGGTTCCTGTAAGCATCACGTGTTACTATAAATTGGCAAAGGAGTCAAATTCCAAGATGGTGCCTTTAAATACTTCTTTTTTTTCAGGGGAAGGGGGACTTGATAAGCTGTCTTCCTTCTATGGCAGACTTTTAAAAAATTATTTGTAAGTGATGACCATCAACCCTAAGCAACCCATCCGATGCCAAATGGCTCTCCCTAGTCAGGGCAGCCGTCCGAACTGTGTTCTGTGGACCCTGAAGCAATCAAGCTCTGATGATTCAGAGTCAACCCAGTTCACCATTTTTTCAGGGTATTTTTGGTTCGCGTGCCTGCGAGTCAAGCGGATACTCTCCTTAGCATGTACAGAGAATCCAATAAATCTACATATCTATGAAGTGAGTAAAAGAGTGAGTATGCCTCATTGGTTAATTAGTCAACCCTCATCTCAGCTTCCCAGGTGGGCCCAGGAAGGCCCACACAGACGTGACCCAGAGCTGTGGGACAGGCTCATGACAAACAGGCAGTGTCGTGATAGAGCCCAGCCATGACAGAGTACTGTATATCTGTGTATCTATATCTATATCTGTATCTGAATCCATATCTATCTGTATCTATCTGTATCTGTCCCTATCTCTATCTCAATCCCTATTCATATATATATACATATATACATACATACATATATATCTCCACCTCTATGATCACTATCTCTCCTATCTCTATATCTATATCCCCTCTCTCTCTCTCTCTCTCTCTCTCTCTCTCTCTCTCTCTCTCTCTCTCTCTCTCTCTCCCCCACATCTCTATGACCATGTATGTGTCATTCACTTGTCTTTTTGTCTTCAGACAGGAGTTCACCTGGTGTAGGTTTGGTCCAGGACTTAACACCGCTCTCTACTCTCTGATGACTCATACTACCCACAGATGAGTTGAGGAGGCTTGGGTGTCCTTTATACTTTCTGGCTGAACTGCACAACATCTTTTAGCCTGGCGGGGGAGGGGCTGAGACCATGTGATGAGAGGACAAGATTCCTCAACCCCACCACAAAGCAGAGAAATGGTTGAGGAAGTTGTGTGTCATAAGCTTGGACCATCTGCCTCTCTAGGGTAAGAGCAAGGATAGGTTCAACACCTTTCACCATGGCAGGCATCTCCATTTACAAGCTAGAGCCTCTTTCAGGGTGTGGCAGGACACCGAGTCACTGTCCTTATCTCCCCAGAATCTCACCCCCTTCCCTTCCTTTGCCACCACATTCAGATTTACAGTAGGGCCTTTGGGGTCCAAGGTATCCCTATTTCTTAATGATCTCCAAACTCCTTTCTACAAAGCCTCAAGTCCGGGCCCGTGCCTTCTGTGCCTTTTGGTCCCATTCCTGAGTTCTGGTACAAGCCACATCCTTAAATGTTTGATGAACAAACATGTGGTTTTATATCTACTTCAAGAAATGCACTAGCAGAGGACATCACATGTGTGCAGCTCTCCTGCCACAGTAACCAGCAGGTGACCTCAGCGAATCGGGGTGGCTGAGGGGGCAGACGGCACAGGAACTACTCAAGATAATACAGAAGGACACACAGCAAGAACCCAATCCCCAGGAACATGCCAAGGGTGCTACCCTGTGAGAGTGTGGAGAAAGACGAGGCTTTAACCACTGTGACATGGGGAGGGGCAGAATAACCTCAGGGATCCGTGTGTGTGTGTGTGTGTGTGTGTGTGTGTGTGTGTGTGTGAGAGAGAGAGAGAGAGAGAGAGAGAGAGAGAGAGAGAGAGAGAGAGAGAGAGAGAGATCCTGTCACTGGTCCACACTATGACCCTATATAACCCTTGGGGGGGGGAGCTCCTTCCTCGGGAAAGGCGAGCAGGGACGCTTGAGTGAGCTTAAAGAAGCCTTGTCAGAGAATGTTATGGGATGAAGCGTGTTCTGTTCTCGCTGCTAATTAACTGTTTAGTCATCAGCCAACTTTTGTTATCTCTGTGAAGATGTTAAAGCAGCTAGCCTCAAACCTTTAAAAGGTATCAAGACAGCATAATCCCAGAGATGAGTCCTGGTCCTCTCTCACAAGCAGCTGAGAGAACAGCTCTGTACCTGGAAATCATATCACCACAAAAAAATGCAACAACACACACAGAACATTTTGCTGAGGAGGCAAGTTCGACAGGCGATGTTGTGATGACCAAGCTCACTGAGCCATGGGGCCAATTTTCTCGCTTGCTTTGGGGTGATGTCTCTTTTCTTCTATGACCAGCCGAAGAAAGGGATGGAATTTTCCTACCGTCTCAGCACTCAGGGTGAGCTTGGGGTTGACATTTTAATACATCATTTTATAAATAGGAAAAGCATCCTTCTGAAATTCTGTTCTTTTCTTTCCTTCTGGAGATGGTCCTCACACTTAAAGCCTCGTGAACGTGGCTGAACTGGTCAAAATGAAGCAGACAGCAGACAGTACTGTATCCCGTGGTTTGCACAAACAATGGGACAAGTCAGAATCTGAATGCGAGTGACGGCATCGCTGCTGAATATAGCCTGGCTCCATTTGATCTTGAATATTAGCAATAATGATATACTAATATCTTAAAACAGGGATGTTATCAGCCATTCTAGGACCATGCCCTAAGAAGAATTTTTCTAGGTTAAAAGGCTTAGAATGAAACAATAAATATGCAAACATTTGACAAAGTAGATATTCAGTTAAATTTGAAATAAGATTTCTATGAATCTGGTGTGACATAAGTGCTAGAGGGGAGGGAAGGAATGTAGTCAAATATTTACAATGCAATGTCATAAGACATATAAGAGAATTTCATGCAAAGGGATATGGGCACAGAGTTGCTCATAACTTCAAAATAAATCATTTTGCTACCAAAATAAAGCTCACAGAAAAAAATGTATAGAGCCATCTGTTTAACTTCAATTTTCTTGAATAAAATGTGATATATATAATATATATACACACATATATCACATGAATATATGCATGCATATGCAGCTTGAGTGTGTATATATACATGCACACATGCACTGAAGCTAGGCTTTAAGTGTCAAGAAGTATGTATGACCATTGTAGAAACATCGCTCCACTTATGCCCTGTCTGCAAAATGGCATTTGATCCAGCCAGCCGCCACATCTATTGTAAAAATACATAATCGACCGAAATCTGAGTCCTTTGGCTCCTCTTCTCCTGGCCATTCTTATCTTACATTTTGGTTCACGCTAGTAGAGAAAAAAATTGTACAAAAATGCAAACCATCAAACCCGCCTGCTTTAATACAAGAAAAGACGATGTTCAAAGGGCGTTGTACGCGTTCTTGCGCTTTATCTTCATATGATACAACGAGAGGCGCCACTGATGAGGCAGCTAATGTTCTCCACCTGAGCTGAAAGGGGCCTCAACCATGAGCAGAGCTGACCTATGCTCTGCCCTCTCTCGCTCGCGTCACGACGCGGTGTTTGGAAAGAGACAGAAGAAATGCTACCTTAACTCTCCTTTAGTTCCTAGCTCCTTCGTTTCCGGCAGAGTCCCGAGCTGAGCGCTAGAGCAAGCTGATTGCCACACCCAGGGAGAAACAAAATAACTTTTGGAGGAACAAATCGCAGTCATCTAAATTACTCCTTTGACAGAGTAATGGATCTCGCGGATGAAACGGGGCAGACGGTGTCATTTATCTTGGCTCCACAAGACTTGTCAGCTTTTCTTGGTCTTTGCTGAAGTACACATTCATAAATAATTTGGAAAATTATGAGTTAGACCTTAAAACATTTGAGGTAGGCTACCACACCTGGGAACAGAACTCCAAATGTAAAAATTAGTTGTGTGCATTGCTTCGAGTAGGGGAAAGAATCGTGAATTAGTTTATCAGGGAAATATCAAGGTTTAGCCTGGTGCTGTCTACTACCGAGAGGAGCCACCCATGACTTGATGATTCAGTTTCATCTAAGTCTGTAAATACACCAGCCCCATTTCCCTGCCTTTGTAGCCCCTGAAACTCATGGAGGATAGATTTGTATTGCTTATGCTGCTGGGTCTATGGTGAGTTATAGTGGACTGGAGATGTTTATATGATTCCCCACGTCAAGAAGCAGGTATGGAGTGTCCATGGCGTGTAAGTAACGCCAGGACGAACAAGTCACAGGAGCGGAAGTGAACCACAAGGTGGGCAGGAGCGATTGATCACAGACCCTCAACCATAACGGCTCACTGCAAGGTTGGCAGAGGTTGATACAGGGGACTGACTGCTGATATAAGATGACTGCAGGTCCTCAAGCATGGGAGTGTCAGCACAAGGGGAGATCACATGGGCATGAGTGACAGTGGGAAAGGTGTCCTTCAACCTGCTTCAGATGACTTCCAAATCAGTCTCATCCTATTTCCAGGTGAGTGTCCCAGGTGACAAGTGTCCAGGTGATGAGTGTCCAGGTGACAAGTGTCCTGGGTGATGAGTGTCCAGATGATGAGTGTCCAGGTGATGAGTGTCCAGGTGATGAGTGTCCAGGTGATGAGTGTCCAGGTGATGAGTGTCCAGGTGATGAGTGTCCCAGGTGATGAGTGTCCCAGGTGATGAGTGTTCTGTCTCTGTTCCTATCTCAACACTGAGCACTGAAATCACAGGTGCAAACCATTGAATCTGGTTCTTTGTAAGAGTTACAGGGACCAAGCTCAGACTTGTGTCACAAGTGGCTTTACCTTTCAAGTCAGCTCAGTGGCCCAGAGGTTGCTCTTTCAAAATTCAAAATCTTAATTCTTACATTTTCTCTAAGAAGATCTAAATACAGAGGATTAAATTTGTACTTAAAATTATTATTTTTAAATTACTATAGTAGAGGAGCATTGTGTATGAGTTTGTTTTGATTATTGCTTTCATCTGTATAATAATTCACTCCTGGGGTGAAGACAGGACTGGAGCATCAAAGACAAGCAGAGCACTGCATTTTACCTTGAGCTGGAGGAGCGGCTGGGCACAACACAGACTTAGCTAGAATGCAGTGTTTCAGGGCCATGAGATATGGGAGGGGTTGGAGATGAGGCTAGACCAAGACATCTCCAGTGAGCACTGTTGCTGGAACTCCCAAATACTCAGGGGTCACAGGCACGTTTGTCTCTTAGGCATCCCAAAGGCATTCTTTACATTGTGACACAGACTGCCATTGAGAAATAACAGTGTCTCCCACAAGTCCAGACTCATGAGCGGCACAGTGTAGACACAGAACACATCGAGGACGGATCTCGTAATGCTTTCAATACGTTCACCATTGCCCATCGAGCCACACTCCCAGCTGCCCTTGTCTGCATGCAGCACACGGGCCCCCTGGAGTAAAGTGGAGCAAGAGAAAGGGGCCCATCTGTGAGGCTGGAGGGAGAGAGTTTTCTAAGCCAGGGCTAAGTGAGAATCTGCTCTCATAGGGCATGCTATTTTGCACTTAGCTCCCAGAATGCTCCAGGCTGGTTCATTCCTCCAGGACAAAGTTTGGGGGGAAAATACCAGAAACTTGGAGAATGTGATGTCTGGAGCGCACCCAGCTAAAAATCCTTGCTCATTTTACAATCAGCTTCTAAGATTTGATTATTTGCTGTTATGTAAGATCAACGTTCCAGCCGTCAGCTGGTCTTCCCATGTGGAAAAGGTAGGTAAAAACAAATTAAAAAGAATAAAAAAGGAATATTTCAGAAAGTTTTTAAAAGCCAATATTAAAAAGTCCTCAGAGAAGAAAATATATATATATACTGCAGTCATGAAACAAGAATTACCTGCTATAAAGATGAGGAACACTATATTAGGCACTAAAATTTTAATATCACAAATTGAAACTATCAGGAGGAGTGTGAGGAAATATAGGAGAAGTTAAAGAGCTGCCCCGCGAACTATGACAATAAGAAGTAGAACCCAAAGGGAAAACATAATTAAATCAGAAGGCTCAAGGTGAAGATCTCGAGGGGTGGGGTGAAAAACAACTGGCAGGAATTTATGTTAAAAGAGAACAAGAGAAAAATATAGGGCAAAGTGTCGATCCAAAATCAATAAAGAAAACATCCCTGAAATAAAGTACACAGGTTCCTCAATCAAATTGTCCACAAACTGCCCACAAAGCAAAACGGCCAACGAGAAACAACTCAGCACATCATCATCAAAATTTCAGAGAGGGAAAGTCTCCTGGCTACCAACAAGAACATCATTGTTCACCTCCTATATGGAGCAGGGCAGTGCCACCCAAAGATGGATGCTACTAGGCGTTTTAAGCTTTATATGATGCCACATTCATAAGAACGATCTTTATAAAGGTGACTGAGAATCTTTAAGATGAGATTATTCTAGACTACCAGATGCATCTTCAATGCCATCGTCAGTGTCCTTAGAAGAGACACAAGGAAAGAAAGGAAATTATGTCAAGATGGAGCAGAGACTGGCCTTAGAGGTGGATGCAGATGGTCACAAACCCAGGAATATTGGCAGCTACTAGAAGCTAGAAGAAACCAAGAGTGTCCTGTAGAGCTTCCGGAAGGTTCATGGCCACTAACACTAATACTTGTTAAGAACTCTGATGGCCAGACTGAAACCATGCATTTCTGTTATTTAAAGACACCTTATTGATGGGAGGTGTCATTCTGTAAATATGTTTTTCTTATTGGTTAATGAATAAAGCACTGTTGGCCAATAGGAAAGCAAGATAGGTGGGGCTAAGAGACTAGGAGGAGAGAGGAAGTAGTAGGGAGGATTCAATATGGAGGAAAGAGAGCACAACGCTGGTCTCTCGCTCTGGTAAGATAAGACCACGTGGAAATACTTAGATTAATAGAAATGGGTTAATATTTAAGACAGAGCCAGCAGTAACTGGCCAACAGCTTAATATCAAATACAGAGTCTCTGCAGGTTACTTGGGGTTGGCGCAGCAGCAGTGGGCCAGACTGGCTGGGGAAACATTACTCATAACACCCTATTTCATGTCACTTGTTACAGCAGAGGAAAATAGTGTACCTCTGAAAGGCCATGGGACAAATCAAATAAAGGTTATTCTTAGAGTTCTAGGAAATCTGATAGTTAAGATGGCCCTTGTAACTCACCTAACCCTTTACATATGTGTGACAGCTGTGTAGCTGGTCTACTTGTGGGGCTCCTAACCATGGGAGTGAGGGCTGTCCTGATGCTTTGCCTGACTCTTGAGATCCTATTCCTCATGCTGGATCACCTTCCCCAGCCTTAATGCTTAATTCTACTGCAACTTGGTATATCATGTTTTGTTGACATCCATGGGAGGCCTGTCCCTTTATAAACAGGAGCAGAGGCAGATGGATGGGGGGGCAGGAGGAGAGGAGGTGGGGAGACTTTGGTCAGGATGCAAAGATAAATATTGAAGAAGGAAGGAAGGAAAGGAGGGAGAGAGGGAGAGAGAGAGAGAGAGAAGTAGAGAGGGAGGGAGGAAGAAAGTCAGGGAGGGAGAGAGGGAGGGAGGAAATGGGAGGGAGGGAGGGATGATTTACAACCTAGAATTATAAGTCAAGTAAGGGATCAGATAAACACAAAATATATCTGCAGATGTTTTCTCAGAAGATAGTGGAGTACATGTCTTCATCAATATAAAGGAGTAGTCCATGAGTCATCCAGAATCTAGAAGTGGAGAAGCCAATGCAGGAGAGCCATGCTGGCTCTTACTGTACAGAAGGGAATAACAGCTTTGGAACACAGCTGTGGAAAAGTCTCGATTCCTGCGAGGCTGGGAAGGCTGACCTGAGGAGTTGTTGTCAAGGAAACAGGAGGGAGAGACACCTAGGTGACCCAATGTGTCTGATCATTCTGTAATGATAGTAGAACAGTTACGGGGCCAGAAATAACGGGTGAAAAGCTAGCCAAAGGAATGAAACAATGCTGAACTCTGCACTAAACAAATATGATGCAAGAAAGGAAATGGATGGATAGATGTGGATCAATGATGATTGGTAAAATAAATGAGTAAATATTGCCAAGTGTTTTGGAGATGTGTCTGTACTGGGGCAGACAGGAAGAGGTACACAGGACAAAAACCCCATATCCCATACTGTGGAACTAGTGCACAATATTTATCATGAAGAATAAATACCAGCATGTGCCTGGCATTTAGAAATGGGAAAATAAATGCCAGAAAAGCATTTGGAAGAAGATGCTGTCAGGGAGTAAACATCACAAACATGGCTGGTGTTGTTATAATATACTTAGATTTCTAAAACTAGTACTTATAGTGAGATATCCACCACGCCCACACCTGTTGCACTGACCACACCCATGGGGGTGTGGGGATAGGAGAGGGTGTGACCTGTGGAGAATAGGTCTGGGGTCCCAGATCCCAGCTTACTCTCTTACTTCCTGGTCAGAGACAGAGAGCATCCGGAGGCATCCTTGAAATGGGAACCTGCGGCTGTCATCTGTTTCTCCTGTAAGCGATTTCTTCCCGAATAAACGCCCATCAAGCTATCGTCTCCCAGATTCTTATTTCCCACAGAAAGTACTTTTTAGGTACAGCTTTGCCTTTTTAAAAAAAATTAAGATTGAACAATCTTCTTTTTGTTACGGGCTGCTCTGTGACCCTCCACAATCTGTTTGCTCTCATCCTAAGCCACACTGGAGCAGAATGAGAACTCCTGTGGAGAGAACTCCCTAAAGAGGTGGCCAAATTAACACAAGATCCACACGATTGGCGTGTTTACAAGGATGTGAAGTCTGGGACATGGGTTTGTACACAGGGAAACATGGAGCCAACCTGTACGCAAGGTTGGAAGAGACATTCTCTCCCAGCAGGATTTGGTCCTGTAGGACCTCTAGACTTTAAAGCCTGTGGCCTTAGAATCTCTGCAAAAGTAAATCCCTGTTGAATTCACCCAGCCTATGGTGCTTTGTCATAGCAGCCCTGCCGTTACTGTGTGTAATTGTCCTATTTGGGACAGAGATCCAAGACACATTCTACTGATGAGTCAGCCATCGATTGAAGGGAATTGCTGCTGTCAATCACCTGCGGAGAAGACGCATCCTGGGGCAGGAAATGAAAAGTCCTTTGAAGGAGAAGCCCTGGTTTGGGTTGAGCATGAGTGACAGCTTTGGGACCTTGTACTCAATGCTTTAACACATGGATCTTCCTGCCCTACCCATAAAGAATAAGGAAGGAGTGTTGGTCCTCCTGTGGTCAGGGTTAGACAAAGGCATCCTTGTGGACATGCCTGTATGAAACATAGTGTTTGGTGACACCCACGGAGCTCACAGCTTCCCCTGGGTTACACTTGGCTCTGATGAGGGATTTCAGGAGGTATGGCTGAGAAACAGTCAGATCAGAGCATCCGTGTCCCCAGGGAGGACAGCTGTGCCCACCTGTCAGCAAAATAGCATATTGTCTAACTCTAGAATCTGGTTGCTGCCCGTTTGTAACATGGACTGTCTTCCTGGGCGAATGGGATGCTTAAGGATCTAAAGATGTTTTGAGAAAACACAGAAAGAAGACCACTGGTTACTGAATTTGACTAGATACTTAACACACCCCATCTGCACCTATTCAACCTCACTTCCAACCCAGGGGAATCCAGGGCAGACTTTGCTCTTGTGGGCTGGATTCAAAGCCTGCTGTGGTACTTCCTTTTTCCCTGGCAACATCATTTCTTTTTTCTCCCAAATTCTCCAAATTCTCATACCATATATTATTTTTGCTCTTGATCTCACATTCCCCTCTGTTCTCACCCTGTCCTCTGTTCCTCTCTATATCAAACTTCCTGGAAAGGGTGGCTGCATTCACTCAGTCTGCTTTTTCATCTGCTGTTCTGTCATGAAGCTACCTCAAACAGTCTTTTGTCCCCATTGCAATACTAAAACAGCCCTTGCCAAGGCCAGGGCCAACAGGACCTCTTCCTGCTTGACCTTAACCTCTCAGCAGCATTAGCCATGGCGGCCCCTCCCATCTTCTTACAGCCTTTCTTTATCTGGTTTCCAGGATACCACACTCTCCTCCTTTAGCTTTCATCTCTAACCTCCCTTTCCCTGAGGTTTTATTTTTTATTTTTCTTGCTGAGTTTTCCTCTCTTTCAGGCTTGCTGAATGCCCAAGTAGCCCCAGGGTCTTTCTATATTAACTTTACATTTATTCCTTAGGTGATCTCGTTCCATCTCATGGCTTTAAAAATAACCATAATCAGATGGCCCTGGGATTTAAATATGCAGCCACCATTTGTCCCTGGGGATCTACGTGGCTGGGCGTCAGCCTGTTCAAGTTCCAGTTACATCCCCTTCCTCACAAACCCAATTCTCTCCTATCCTTTTGTGCTTTGGGGAACAGCGGCTGACCTGTCTAAGTCAATAGAACTGCCATGGAGACACTGTCTTACTACTTTCTGCCTTAGGAAAGACAGTCTTTATTATACATCTCTTTTATTACAACTTTTTACTATTTTTAAACTCTACTTCTTTCCTAACAGGATTCAAAGCTGAAGATTACAGGAACATAAAATTATGAGAAAAAATCCACCAAAGGTAAGAAGAACAGGTTACTTTTATACAAGAATAGGAAGAAATCAGGAATTGAAGGAGACCATCCGACCGTGCCTTGTTCTCTGCTTACCAAGTCTTCCCAAACAAAAGATGAAGATGGTGGCTTAAAGCATCACTGCAGAGACAAAGAGAGGCAAGAAGGGAGGATTCTACTACCTGGGCTCAGACAGTCCCTGCGTGGATGAGTCACTAAGGAGGGAGTTGTGACATCTTTTCTCCAAGTACTTATAAGCTCGGTGGGGGATGTCCTTCTGTATTCTCTTATCGGTTGATGAATAAAACACTGTTTGGTCAATAGAGGCAGGAAGATAAGTGGGATCAGGAGACAAGGAGAATTCTGGGAAATGTAGGCAGAGTGAGACCTGGAAGAGATAACATGTAGCAGAGGAAGAAGTAAGAGGTCCAGGCATTCCCTGGTAAGTCAAGACCAAGTGGAAATACATAGAGTAATAGAAATGGGTTAATAATTGAGACAGAGCTAGCCAATAAGAATCCCTAGCTATCACCCAATAGTTTAACAATTAATATTGTGTCTCTGTTTGTTCATTTTGGGGCTGAAGCAGCAGGACCTATGAGGACAGAAATCTCCAGTTATATAAGCCCAAGCAGGCAACAGTCTGTTCTGGCATGCACTCCAGGGAGAGAGGAGATGGGTCTAGTTACCTCCACAGGGTCCATATAGCTGTGATTTATAACGCCCAATTCCATCACCACCAGACTTCGGTTACACGGAGAACATGCAGCACTAAACCTGGCAGCATATGGGACTCAGCTGGTGCCCATCAGTGGCTGCCTGGGGACCACACCCAAGAAGCCAGCTGTGGGTCCCCAGGCTGGCATTTTTATTTCTATGTACAATGCCCTTCAAGTTTTTTTTCTGAAAGCATCACAAATAACAGGTTTTAGCCCATCAGGTGATATTTTGCTTCCTGAAGCATTTAAATTAATTTTCTATTACCAATGCAAATGTGTACTTTCCAATTTACCGACTGCACAATAAAACCTAATTTAAAACAATTAATGTTCATTAATGGACCCATCTGCATGTTTACCACTTTGTCCTTAAACACTTGAGACATGGTAACCAACGTCTATAGCTCACTTCTTATCAGCCTGGATTCTTCTCTCTTCAAGGGTAAATGTAAGACGCCCATGCCAAAATTTCAGGTCTCTCTAGCAAAACCACACTGCTCTCACAGGAAAAGTTTTGCTGGGAAGGTTGAATATTACAGTGATAAACATACTTGCTGCAAAAAACAAACAGGCTATACGCCTTGTCTATCTTGTGCCATGTTCAACCTCTTTGCCCACAGCTGGATTAGCACAGCTGTGAGTAGGTGCCGGCAGCAGCTTAGGCTCCTTCTTTCCTCCTGCCACCCTCTACCCCAGAAGGGCACGGAGTTGGCAAGTAGACAAGTGTCACTGTGACACCAAATATTATCTTTAGCATCCAACTGTCATTGGGTTGCCATTTATTACTGGTGCTAACTGTGTGCACTTGTGAATACTGTTCAAACATCTAGAGCTAGGGTGTTTGCTTGTCACACTATCTGACCGTGTTTTACCCCCAAACACACCGAGGTAATATGTTAGAAGACAGCAGAGTGCTGGGACAAAAAGAAACAACACAACAACAAAACCACGCTCTTCCACAACAGGCGGCTAATGTGCAAGTCTGGGCATTGAAACTCATCACCAGTCTCGCCCGCCCTCCCTCCCTCTCTCTGTCTCTGTCTCTGTCTCTCTCTGTCTCTCTGTCTGTCTGACTCTGTCTCTCTGTGTGCTTGTGTATTTGTGTGTGTGTGTGTGTGTGATGGGAGATGTTATTCTGTATATATGTTTCTCATACTGGTTAATAAAGCCCTGTGGCCAATAGGAAACAAGATAGGCAGGGCTAGGCGCCCAGGAGGAGGAAGAGGAGTAGTAGGGAGTCAAGATGTAGCCCGGGGAAGGAGCAGGAAGCCTGCCGCGCGGCTCCTGATAAGACGACCACGTGGAAATACTTAGATAAGTAGAAATGGGTTAATAATTAAGGCAGCGCTAGCCCATTAACAATAATGGTAACTGGCCAACAGGATTGTATCAAATATAGAGTCTCCTGCGTGTTATTGGGGGCCAGGACGCCAGACCAGCGGCGGGCGGGCTGGCGGAAACTTACATGCTACAAATGGCGCCCAACGTGGCTATAAGAACTTTCACTTAAAACTAATAAGAGCTTAAGAAATGTTTTAGAAACAAAGGAACAGAGACTAGCAAGACTTCTTAGTAGCAGCATTTTCTCTGTTGGATTTGTTTTGTTGTAGACAGAGATTTGCACGGCTCCTTTAAGAGAGGTTTCCAAAATTAGCATAAGCGGCAAAAACCGCCTTGCTTTTAAAGAGCTCTGCTAACAATTCCTTGGTGTGTAGGAGAGCTGCAATAAAGGTTTACACTGTGTTTTTAAAAATACACTGGCTTGGGAGAGAAAAAGAAACAGGATACAATGGTTTAAAAAAGAAAAAAGGAAATAGAATTAATCCTAATACTCGGCAGACAGAGGCAAGCAGATCTCTGTGATTTCAAAGTAAACCAGGTATGCATTGAATTCCAGGACAGATAAAAGTTACACAGAGAAACCCTGTCTCAAAATATGTAAAAATAGAAGTAGAAGAAATAGAATAATAAAAAAGCCACATAAAGATGGAAAACACAGAGAAATTTTGGATACTATACATGCTTCTGTTGTCTTTAAATTATTTGATTGCTGAGAAAACAACTACTAATAAAAGAAATGCTGCTAGATTAATTCAATTTATATATTTTAAAAATGCTTTGACTCCAAAATTTGAGCCTAAGGACAAGTTACTGGGGAAAAGGATTTCTATTTTTGTTTCTACAGAAAATGGAAGGCTATGGATTCTTTCCAGACTTATGTGGTTTGATCAAGCCAGACCCCCTGAGACAACTCCCCAGGTGATCCAACATTCAAAGCAGTTGAGACAAAGCTTTGCAGACTACAGCCAAGATTTCTGCGTCTTCTTTGGACCCCCATGACAGCGCCCTCTACCAGCAGGAAGTAGTTTGGAAAGAACGACGCCCAAATTCCCAAATATTGTTTATAAATGTTTGTTTTCATTTATATGGGCTTGGTTATAAATGGTTAATGACACAAGCAATCCTTGTAAAGGTAAAAAAGGGAATTAAGGTATAGATATGAGTACTTTGCTTTGGAATGGATTTTCTTTTATTGATACAATTTAAGGTCAATTTTGTGATATGTATATTTCTCCTCTTGTTTAGGTATTGTGTTTATATAGCTCATTAGAAAATGTAATGTAATAATTTAGTACAGATTATAGAGAGTTACCTATGGGAGTTAAGTTAGTTTGGATTTCTAGATATATAGAGATGTATTTGAGATGGATAGGCATTCTTCAAACCTTTCAAAGACCTACAGAATATGGCATTTAAAATGGTTTAGGGTTTTTCTTGACAGTGAGGCACAACTGCTCCTGGTAACACCACCTACAGAAGAAAGGAAGATGGACATCGAAGAAACACATTATGGAGTTTGCTTCTAATATGGCAAGACTAGCCATTTGGGCAAGGTACTGCTCTTCTGAACTGTTTGACTTTATGTTGTAGAAACTGGACATGCAGGACCCACAAAAAGGTAACTGCTAATGCAAGATGGACATTGCTACAGGATTCCTGTTTCATGGAAGAGGCTGCCAGACAGCCAGATAGTCTACAGGACACAGAGAAAAGTTTCCTGCCTTATTGAGGAGTCTGGACACACATTATGGCCTATGGGCTGAAGATGGAACATTACAGAAGAACTTCGGGTGACTGACCAGGCAATGCATTGTCTCTGTCATTTCTAGAGTTTATATATTATCCTTCTGTGGTCTTTGAAGGAGTTGAAGACAGATAGTTATGATTATAGTTTTTCTTAGTTAGGATTAAAAATAAGTTACATATAGGTCTTTAGACTGACAAAGATAGGATAGATGATATTTTCTTTAAGTCTTACAAAATGTTAATGGACTAAATATTGTTAACTGTGATTCTTATTTGATAACTGTTGTATGGTATATTTTGCTATGTTAAGGTTAAACCCCTTCTTTTACTTTAGACAGAAAAGAGGAGATGATGGGAGATGTTATTCTGTATATATGTTTCTCATACTGGTTAATAAAGCCCTGTGGCCAATAGGAAACAAGATAGGCAGGGCTAGGCGCCCAGGAGGAGGAAGAGGAGTAGTAGGGAGTCAAGATGTAGCCCGGGGAAGGAGCAGGAAGCCTGCCGCGCGGCTCCTGATAAGACGACCACGTGGAAATACTTAGATAAGTAGAAATGGGTTAATTATTAAGGCAGAGCTAGCCCATTAACAATAATGGTAACTGGCCAACAGGATTGTATCAAATATAGAGTCTCCTGCGTGTTATTGGGGGCCAGGACGCCAGACCAGCGGCGGGCGGGCTGGCGGAAACTTACATGCTACATGTGTGTGTGTGTGTGTGTGTGTGTGTGTGTGAGAAGAGAGAGAGAGAGAGAGAGAGAGAGAGAGAGAGAGAGAGAGAGAGAGAGAGAAAGACAGAGGGATCTTTAAGTGCCCTAGATTTCTACAAAATGTGTATCATAATAATATCCATATTAAAGGAACTCTAAGGATTAAATTGTGTTATTATCTATAGTTTTTAATAGAGTGGTTGGTAAATGGCAATGACTTGAGGGAACTAAGAAAACAAAACCAGTAGGTATTTTGTTGGAAATAGCTGATATTTTTATTAAAGCTTCTCCCTGGACCCACAGGTGAGGTGCTGCTATGTGGCTTCTGGGCTTGGAGACAAGCTTAGTGCCTGCTGGCACCAGGGCATGGCTTCCTTTCACCATCTCTGACAGCCAAGTGTATGTGTAAGTCTTGACAAGAAGAAAGAAGTCAATGCTATGTTGACATCATTGTAGTCAATGCATTTGCACGTTGAAAACTCATGATGTTGAATGAAGATCAACACATATGAATTCTCTATTTGAGAAACAAATAAAAAACAGTTAAACATTTCCACATGTGATTTCAATGAAATTTACATTTCCCAGTCATTATCACTTTTGTGGGAGGCGAAACGATAGTGTGCTTGTCACTGGTAGGACAGATGGAGTAGAGTTTAGGAGGCTGACAAGCTAGCCGACAGAAGTGAGTAAAATTTACGTTTCTACCAACCTAATGGCAAGCAATTATCTCCGAACTAGATAACAAATGTGCTTCTTTTTCCTAAAACTTGACATACGTTATGGAAGTTTCCAGAAGGCATATTTTCTGTAAGGAAGCAGCTGCTTCTGTAGTTAGCTTTTAGTGCAAGAGTTTAATTGGTGCTGACCCTTCCAGACGCTTAGGTTCTCACTGAGATAGTAAGAGGACAGGAAATTTACCTGATGTAGTCTGTTACTTTCTAGATCTATTTCTCTGTTTCAATATTGACTTGCAAGTGCAGTTTTACTTCATATCCAGTACCATTTACAGATTTGGATATTAGTAAAGAATGAATTGCTCTCTATACCATGCATAGTCATAGTATTTTATTAATACCATAAATAAAACAAATACAAGTGTGAACTTTGATGGTTAACTTGAACTGACGATTCTTGGCATGACAAATAACAATTGACAGACATGCCTACGTATCATCTTACCTATTGAAAATGGCAATTGTCTTTGCTTTAAATCACCATAGGAGACAATATACAGTTAAATTTTATTAGTGTAACATTTTATGGCACTTAAGTATCTCTATATTGTCTGTTTTGATCATTTTTTCTCATAAGCATACTCTGTAAGATATAGTCACTAAACAAAAACAGTATCCTGTATACAATTGCATATATTGAAACAAAATAAAAGACATATTTGAATTATTTTTACCTCTGCTTTCATGAATGCATAAAACATTGGTTATTTGACAAAGAAGCAAAACTATAAAAATGAAGTTAAATGGAAAGAATGCATATTCACAAGTATCTTTGATGGGAATGGCCATAGATTTATAATCCAAATCACTTCTATTTGAAACAGGGATTAGAGTAGAACATATTGTGGTCAGACCCTAACTGAGGTATCAAAAAGTGTCTTCAAAAGCATTTAAAATTAGTTATAAACACAGCTCAATTATGTAATAATCTTAATCTAGTAAAAACAGAGGAAGGAAGGGCAAACCTCGGAATGAATGTGTGGCATTTCAGGGGTTGATGGTGGCGTTTTCAGTACGAGAGGAAGAGCACGAGAAGGGAATGGAGGAAAGATAGTTGACGACCTACTATGCAGCCGATGGACTAGAAACCATAATAAATTCATGAACAGATGCAGAAAGCACAAAGAACAATGTGCGATGTCTTGACTTCATCTATTAATGAGAAAATTATGAAGAAGAAAAGAAGTGTATGATAACACAGAGTAGAGACTTTTGAACAGAGAGGAAGGTTCCAAGGATGCTGAATACCTTGACCTATGGAGTGAGGGAAGAGGAACACTCCTACCATTAAAGCTACGTAGAAGATGGGAGGATACTGTCAATGACCTGCCCTACATGCTTATTCCTAGTAAACCAGGAGGGCTGTTTACAGAAAGCCTGAGGAGAGATGGGCTCTTAGGATGTAGAGGAACTGGGTGAGACTCACGTCTCCCAGAAATCAGCAGGCATACAGCCAAAATCATGACTGAGTTTTCAGGATGTCCAGGTGACTCAGTCTTGAGTTGTATTTTCTGTAACAGAACTCACAATTGTGGAGTAGGAGGTGGAACTACACGTTGAGACTCAGACGAAGAACAGGGTGATGACGACGACTATGACAATGACAATGATTGATTATTTGTAGGGATGATCTCATAGCTTCCATCTATCCAGTTATGTACATATCCCCTTTGTTACAAATGAGAAGGTGGGAACTCAATTTTTGCTGGTGTTTGCAGTTTTATTTGTGTTGCTTTGCTTTTTGAAACACCATCTCAATTTGTAACTCAGGTTGGCCTGGAACTTACTTTCTGGCCTGGTCTAGCCTTGAACTCACAGAACTCCTCCTACCCCTGACTGCAGGGTCCTAGATCATAGTCAAGAACCATCACATGGAGCCTGATGAAGCTTTTCTGAGTCATGAATACATATCATAAAATAAACATAAATAAACCTATTACATAAATAGATTTGAATTGTACTTGATAAATATTTAATGTAGTCAACTATCACACCATGAGCTTTAAAATATTTTTACCACTTGAAATATACACTCAAGCTTTTTCATACTCAGCCCTGCTCCAACGCCCTAAGGGGACTTTATACATTTTCATTCTACAGAGGTCTCACCGAAACAGATTCCTGCAGTGTGATGGCTCTCCTTCATTGTCTTTCATTCGGGGTAACGCTTTGGTGCTTTGTTCATCCTGTGGTATGCATCAGTACTTTGTATACTTTTGAATGACAAATGCCATTTAACTTTGAATATGGATTTGAAATAGGTGTTATTTCCAGTTTACGACTGTCATACAGCCAACGTGGCTATGAATCCATGGACAGTTCTTTGAGAGGAGACGTGGTCTCAGCCTCCAGTGCTGGTCCCCAGAAATGAATGGGACTGCAGAGATGTGCGCTAAGGCTTCTCTTGTGTATTTTTACAAATTGCAATTTTTCAGTACAGGTATGCTGTCATATGCTCTCATTAAATATATATAATAGTTTCTCACCTTTCATGTACACCTTCTATCTTCTGTCCATTTGGTCCAAGCAATTTATGAGACATGTAATAGCATCTAGCCATGTTTAATTCGCATTTTACTAGTGATTAACGTTCTGTACCTTATTATGAATTTCTTAGTCAGTTGCATGATTTCTTTGATGAACTGTCTAGTACTACCCACATGGCTTGATCACTTTTTAACTAGAAATTTTTGTCTTCTTGATGAGATATAAGATTTCTTTTTATATTCTCAGTACAAATATTTCTTCACATAGTTTGAAAATATTTTCTCCCAGGCTGTAACTTGCTGTTTCGTTTACCCGATGATGCAATCTGAGGCACAAATGGTTTTTATGGTTGATTTCTATTGAGTTCTTTCATTGTGAAAGTCTTTACTAATATTTCTAAGAATTTTTCCTGGTCCAAGTTTACAGCTTTTTCCTCTACCTTTTTCCACAGTAGATGATACATATATATATATATATACATATATATATACATATACATATATATATATATGTGTGTGTGTGTATATATATATGTATGTATGAATATATATATGTATATGTATATGTATATGTATGTCTCTTACATATATATATATGTCTCTTACATTTAGATTTAGTTAAATTTTGAGATTTTAAAAAGTCAGATATGAGATTTGAGTCTCAATTCTTTTATTTTCTCCTTTAATGAGTAAAATTTGTGTTCTCTGACACCATTTAATTGATGGAAAAGAAAGCACATCATCTGCTTTGGGACACTTGTCATGTAGCAATGAGTATAAATAAAAAAAACTTCATCTGAAATGATCCAATTTCCTTTCATTGTACTGTATGCCTATTCTTACACAAAGCCACACTTTATATTGGAGGAGAAGTTTTGTCTTCTCTGCTTTTTCTTCTTAGTTGAAAACTCAACCATTAGGGTTGGAAGCTTCAGGTTTCCATGCTAAACCTCCAGGGTAACAACTGTCTCTAAAACACTCACTGGTTACTCTCTAATCTCTGTATTTTTGTCTTAGCACTATTTAATTTAAATGATTTATTATTTTTCCTGTATGTCCTTCTTTTGTAAGAGTCTCTTAGAATATTATTAGCACTTAATAGTTTGCATTTCCAGTTTTTATTTCCTGTTGTGGATCACTAATTTTTGAAATCAGAACAAACATTTTCAACAATTTTAAGTTTTAAACATGAATTGAGAATATTTTGCATATTTTTAAGTTTTTTTTCGAGACAGTGTTTCTCTGTTTTGCTTTGGAGCCTGTCCTGGAACTCACTCTGTAGACCAGTCTGGCCTCAAACTCACAGAGATCTGCATGTCTCTGCCTCCCAAGTGCTGGGATTAAAGGTGTGCACCACCACTGAGGAATAGACAACAGGAAATAGTTAAATTGAGGGCTGAAATCAATAAAATAGAAACAAAGCCAACAAGATAGACAAACCCTTATCCAAACCAAAAAGCAGAGAAAGAACACCTGAATTAACAAAATCAGAAATGAAAAAGGGGACATAACAACAGACACAGAGGAAACCCAAAGAATCTTCACGTCATACTTTAAAAACCTGTACTCAACAAAATTGGAAAATCTAAAAGAAACTTACAATTTTCTGGATAGCTACCACATACCAAAATTAAACCAAAACCAGATGAACAAATTAAATAGATATATAACCCCTAAGGAAACTGAAGCTGTCATCAAAAGTCTCCCAACCAAAAAAAAAAAAAAAAAAAAAAAAAAGCCCAGGCTGGATGGCTTCAACCAGAACTTTAAAGAAGAGCTTATACCTATATACCTATTAATACCTATATTTCCACTCTTCTATTGTACAGCATTTGAGACTCCATTGAGACATGCATTGTATGCAGAGGCATATTGTCTGTCCTGAAGAATATCCCACTCTGAAATGTGAGTCTACTGGCTGAATTGTGTTATATCATTGACCGAGTCAGAATCAGCCTCACAAACAGGGTATTGGATAATTACTTTTATTATTTTAAAGAAAGCTTATTTTATATACCAATCCCAGTTTCCCCTATCTTCCTTCCTCCCACACTCTCCACCCTGTACTCACCACCCCACCTCCTTTCCATCCCTCAGAGAGGGCAAGTGATGGGGGAGGTCCTTCTGTATATATGTTTCTCGTATTGGTTGGTGAATAAAATAAAACAAAGTTTGGCCAATAGCCAGACAGGAAGATAGGTGTGGCTAGGAGACAA
Organism: Cricetiscus sungorus; assembly: GCA_030556225.1. Taxonomy (NCBI): domain Eukaryota; kingdom Metazoa; phylum Chordata; class Mammalia; order Rodentia; family Cricetidae; genus Cricetiscus; species Cricetiscus sungorus. The sequence continues at coordinate 57,351,911 of JANBXA010000741.1, read as the reverse complement.
GGAGAATTCTGAGAAAGAGGCTGGAAACAGTCTTCATGTAGACCAGAGGAGTAACAGGTTCAGGCATTCTCTGGTAAGATAAGGCCATGTAGAAATACATATATTAGTAGTTATGGGTTAATAATTAAGGCAGAGCTAGCCAATAAGAAGCCCTAGCTATTGGTCAACAATTTTATAATGAATATAAGTCTCTGTGTGTGTTCATTTGGGGCTGAAGGGCAATGGGACCTGGCAGGACAAGAGAACCTCTCTCAGCAGAAAAGTTCTCCCATGGGGAATCATCAAAGTCTGTTACATCATTTGGGTCAGGACCAAGCTCCTCCCTCCTGCATCCAGGCTGAGTAAGGTATCCCTCCATTAGGAATGGGCTCCAAACAGCCAGTTCATGCACTAGAGATAAATACTAGTTCCACTGCCAGCAGCCCCATAAATGTGCAAGTCCTCCAACTGTCATCCACATTCAGGGGCCAAGGTCAGTCCCATGTAGGGTCCCAGCTGTCAGTCTGGAGTCAGTGAGCTCCTACTTGCTCAGGTCAGCTGTATCTGTGGTTCTCCCTATGTGGTCTTGGCCCCTTTGTTCATATTATCATGCCAGCCTCTCTACAACTGCACTCCAGGAGTTCAGTCCAGTGGTTGGCTGTGGATCTCCACATCTGCTTCCATCCACTACTGGAATGGCTCATGTTTGTCTTTCTGTGTCTGGGTTACCTCACCTAGAATGTTTTTTTTTTTCTAGCTCCATCCACTTGCCTGCAAATTTCAAGATGTCATTGTTTTTTTTTTTTTTTTTTTTTTTTTTTTTTTTAACCTCTGAGTAGTATTCCATTGTGTAGATGTGCCACATTTTCTATATCTATTTTTCAGCTGAGGGGCATCTAGGTTGCTTCCAAGTTCTGGCTATGATAAATAATGCTACTATGAACATAGCTGAACAGATGTCCTTGTTATATGAATGTGCATCTTTTGGTATTGCAGGTTCTTGAGGTAAGATTTTTCCCAATTTTCTGAGAAACCACCATACTGATTTCCAAAGTAACTGTACAAGTTTGCACTCTCACCAGCAATGCAGGAGTATTTGTTCCCCTTTCTCCACATCCTTTCCAACATAAGCATGCATTAGTGTTTTTGATTTTAACCATTCTGACAGGTGTAAAATGGTATCTCAGAGTCGTTTTGATTTGCATTTCCCTGGGGGCTAAGGATGTTGAGCCGTTTCTTAAGTGTCTTTTAGCCATTTGAGATTCCTCTGTTGAGAATTCTCTATTTAGATCTGTACCCATGGAGAGAAGCCCAAAGCAATTCCACGAAAATCAGGAACAAGACAAAGCTTTCTTCTTTATCCATATTTATTCAATATTGTACTTGAAGTTCTAGCTAAGGCACTATGACAACAAAAGGAGGTCAAAGGAATACAAATTAGAAAGGAATTAATTCAAATTTTCACTATTTGCAGATGACAGGATAGTTTACACAATTGACCTGAAAAATTCCACCATGAAACTCCCACCTTCAGTAATGTGGCAGGATACAAGATTAACTAAAAAAAAAAATCAGCAACTTTCCTATATACAGATGAGAAACAGGCTGAGAGAGAAATCAGAAAAAATATCACTCTTCACAATAAATAGCCACAAACAACATAATGTATCTTGTGGTAACTCTAACCAAACAAATAGAAGACCTGTATGACAAGAACATTGTGTCCTTTAAGAAAGAAATTAAAGAAGATACCAGAAAATGGAATGACCTCCCATGGTCTTGGATAGGTAGGATCAACATAATAAAAATGACAATCTTGCCAAAAGCAATCTACAGGTTCAGTGCAGTCCCTATTAAAATACCAGAACGGTTCTTCCCAGACCTTCAAATAATGATACTAAACTTCATATAGAAAAACATAACAAAAACAAACAAACAAACAAAAAACCCCAAAACCCAGGAGAACCAAAACAATCCTGTACAATAAAGGAACTTCTAGAGGCATCATCACCTCTGTCTTCAAACTCTACTATAGAACTATAGTAAAGCAAATATTTTGGAATTGGCATAAAAACAGACAGGTAGACCAATGGATTTGAAGACCTTGATACTAAACCATACACCTATGAACACCTGATTTTTGAAAAAGAAGCTAAAATTATACAATGGGGAAAGAATGCCTCTTCAACAAATGGTGCTGGCATAACTGGATGCTGACATGTAGAAAAATGCAAATAGATCCATATCTATACCCATGCACAAAACTTAAGTCCAAATGGATCAAAGACCTCAACATAAATCCAGCCACATTGAACCTCTTAGTAGAGAAAGTGGGCCGTACCCTTGAAGGAACTGGCACAGGAGGCCACTTCCTGAATATAGCATCAGTAACACAGAAACAGAGATCAGCAATTAATAAATGGAACCTCCTGAAACTGAGAAGCTTCTTTAAGACAAAGGACATAGTAAATAAGACAAAATGGCAGCCCACAGAGTGGGAAGAGATTTTCAACAACCCCACATCAGACAGTGGGCTGATTTCCAAAATATAAAAAAAAAAAACTCAAGACGCTAGACACCAAAAGACCAAAGAATACAGTTATAAAAGTCTCTGTTTTTAGTAAATATTTTTCTTAAGATTTACATTATTTGATATTAATATAAGGATTCTAATTCTACTACAATTATTGATGCATATTTCACATACAATTGTATTTTCTTCTAGTAATTTTATGATTTTTGGCTTTTAAAGTTAAGTACCTTATCCATGTTATGTGGACTTTTTTTGCATGGTAAAATAAGAGCTAAGGGTTATCTTCACTCTGGGCATGTTGATATTCTGCTTTCCCAATGTAATTTATTGAATAATTGTCTTTTTCCTGCTGTGCATGATCAAATATTATCTGTGGCCCATTTTTATGTTTGTTAAATTTTCATAATTTGTTGAGAAAAATATTGTTTTCTACAGAAATTTATAATTTCCAAAATACTTCTATGTCTATCAAAGTTTTAGTCTTACGGAATTCTGAGATTTAGGTATTATTATACTCAAAATCCAACTGAGGATTGTTTTGTACCATAAATAAATGGTAGAAACTTCATGCAAATTGAGTTCTGATGAAATGATATACTCCACACTCTATGAAAGAGATTCTCTTCATTAGAAATGTAATTGTTTTCATCTTTTTATTCCACAGTTTTTTGGGGGGTGAAATAAAGGTAAATAGTGATTCAGCATAATTAATGGAAAATTATAATTGAGTTCACAAGCCATAAGGGATTAAATGGATGTTAGTATATCTGTAAATTAAATGCTATCTAGCTATTAAAAGTGGTACTGTGTTACATACTTGTAGTAAAATATATCATAACATAGTAAGTTTGAAGAAGTCTCAAAAGACTAGGTATAAGCAGAATTAGACAATCTTGAAATGGATGAACATGTTACAGCCAGGTAATGTTGGCAAATAAACTCATGAAAATCCACAGGAAAAGTATTCATTTCCTTTAAATATGGCTGGAGCATTAGATATGAACAGAAGAAAAATTTGCAGCCCATTATTTCATACACTGTTTTGAAATTATCATGAGATGTACTATAAATATAAAAGCATAAAGATAAAAGATTTAATGAAATTCATAAAATATTTTATGCCTTGAGACAGAATGCTTTCCCTTCATTAATTCACAGAAAAATGTCCACCAAAAATATGATAAGCTATAGTTAAGTTCAAGAAAAACAATAACTAATGAGTTTCTAAATTTTGTTATTCTTCTAAATGGATAAATTATTAAATTGATTTTAAGACTTGCCATTATACCCATAGATTAGTGTGTCTCTCAACCCTCATCAGAGATGCTTCCTTTTGCAACAGTTTTAGTTTGCCAATACATATTAAGGCTATAAATATAAATATTCACAATGTTCCCTAAAAATAGAGAATAGAGCCATGAGAAAGAGACATAGTCTCTCTCTCCCCATTCTCTCTCTCATACACACAAACACACACACACACACACACACACTCTCTTTCTCTCTCTCACACACACACACACATACACTCACACACACACACACACACACACTCTCTCTCTCTCTCACACACACACACACATACACTCACACACACACACACACACTCACACACACACACACACACACACACACACACACACACACACACACAGAGTTCAAAAAAGAGTAACCTCTGGTTCTTTTACATCCAAGGTTTGACAAAACACATACAGCCTCTCCAGATTATATTTCAGCACAACTATGTCACTATCCTATGTACATTTTCATTCATTTATTCAGTTTATTCTGAAATTCAACATTTAGAACCTGCTAAAGTCTGGTTCTCAGAAAACACAGTGTACCGGAGGACCCAGCCAGGAGCCTCTAGCACAATTTTGGTCACTGCTGCTTCTTGCCATTTTCCATTGAGAAGCCTGGAGAAGTTCTCAGCATAGATCCCTGGCCATGATAATTTACCAGGCACACTTATTGCCATTGAAGCAGGGCACATGAGTGCAAGGTCAACCTCAGGGACATCATGAGTTCAAGATCTGCTGGGGCTGCATGAGACTATCTCATAAAACCAAAGAAGACAAAATAATAATGTATAAAAAACAAGCCATAAAATTCAGAAGCTATTATAGATTTTCTAATAGTTACCTTGAATTGTTTTACAGGATCAAAGAGAATAATATAAATATGAACAAAAAATATTTAGTTGCCAAAAATGAATACTTGAGGTCTCCCAGAATTAAAAAGCCTCTCCTGGTTTTCAACTTGGATACATAGTACAGTGGAGTCCTCCTGTCTTTGTGCTCTCCACAGAAAAATGTGTATAGGAATGTGGCCTCAATCCATTGTGATTCAAAACTATTTCTGGACCTTTTAATTTTCTTGCAAAGCAAATAGTTGACCACTCAACATTGGTCATCATCTTGTTGATGTCTATTTTGAGATGCCCTTTAGTTTTGTAACACAGCAAGGCAGTCCTTAGTACATACCACTTGCTCTCATAGCCCTGTATCAAAAGACCAGCCAAATATGAGTTGAGGATAGTAAAATATTACCTCTCAAAATGTAGGTCTCTACAGCAATTACCAGGCCTGTTGCTAACAGCAGTAGGTTTTCACAGAGCTGTCCCTCACCAAAGTCCTCAAAGACTGGAGGCAATTCACATCACGGATTCCTAAACACCTGTGTGACCGGATTCAATCTTCCTTTCAAAGAAACATTCAAAACAATTTGTTCTGGTGCTCTGTACAACTGGGGACAAATAGGTGAGATGTTTTCAAGCCAGAAATGTGTACATCACTCATTCAGTACAAGGAGGGACAATGTTTTCTTTTTTATAACCATCAGCACCTTTATTGTGTACACCAAGTACATCAAAGAGAATCGTACCTCAAAAATAGAAAAAAACAAGGAAGCAAAGGACACAAAGACATATCAAAGAGAGCGGGGGAGAAGATAACGTGAAGGAAAAAAGAGAAGGAAGGGAGGGAAGGAGGGAGGGAAGAATGGAGGGAAGGAAGAAGGGAAGGAGGGAGGGAAGGAAGAAGGGAAGGAGGGAGGGAGCAAAGGAGGAAGGAAGGAAGAAGGGAGTGAGGGAATGAGACTGGGAAGGTGAAGAATATAAAAATGGGGAGTAAATGAGAAAAAAGAAGGAGAGGGAAGAAATTGCTTGCCTACACACACACACCATGTTTATGTTCATAATCCAGTTGTATAGATAGTGGTGTACAAACATGCATATATGTTTTATATAAATATATGTGTGTCTAAACATTTTAATTACTGCATTGTATATAATAGATGTTTAATATAATGTGCACATATATTAGTATAATATTTTAAATGAAATATAGTATCTTATTTCATATAAAAAAGCATATGAGAGCTCAGTTTCCTCATAAATTAGAACATTACCCTACTATACTTTTGCTGAAACAGGGGAGATTTCCTGAGTTGCCTGGGCAACTTGAAGGCCACTTTTGCTGCAAATACTATTAACTTGCTTCTGTGATGTCTGATGGTGACTAGACAGAGATATCTAGATAGATGTCTATTCCTTCTGCTGCCTCAGATTTTGGGCCAGCTCCTACTCAGCACTCTCTGTAGATCTGTTGATTACTAGGGAACCTTTTTTATCTGGAATATAATACAGGGTTACTTAACCTAGTTTTGCCTGGTCTCCTGCTCAACTAATGACACTTTCCCTGCACCAACATTTAGATAAGAGACATTATATTTTATATATACATAGATATCCAGATCCCTATTCAGATAGTCTTTGATTTACCATAATTCAGCTTACTGCTTTTGCACCAGGCATTTAAGCCAGGCATGTACAGCTAGTAGACTGTAGCTCTGTTATTCATCCTCAGACTCTTGAGTCATAGAGTTTTAATCTTACTATGATACTCAGTAGAAATAATACTTCAAGTCTTGACATTAACCTTTCTTGGGCTAACAGAAGATAGTTGAAACTGTCTTGTGATGTTGGTCAGAAGATCAAGAGAAGGAGCCAACACTATATAGTGTGTAGTGCTTCAAAATGGGAATAGGGTTGGTTAGGACCATTAAATGTATTTTAATGGACTTTGTTCTCAATGAATGGATTTGTCAGGATGGGCCCATTGTATGTCTCTGTAATACACATATGTGTGCATGTGTGCAGAGAGTGAGAGGGGACATGTTATAAGAATGCACTTATTATATTAACAGTAGAAGTTTGATACAGTAATATGCATATCCTGATCCATAGTTAATACTTGGCATAGTCTTCAATAAACATACATAGCAGCTATTGTGCTTCTAAATGTCTGGTTTGTATCATGACAGTAATATATGGATTCAAATGTGTGTATACATATCATTCCAAAAACACCAACAGAAGATTTCTAATAGGAAAGAATGTGCTGTGGAGATCAAAACCCAAGGAGAACTTGGTTTCTGTGCTGCATGGGAATTTCAATCCTCAGCAGGAACAGACATGTAAACAAGTAATTATATGCAAACAGAAGGGCTAGAAAGGTGGTTCATCACCTAGAAGCTAGAAGTGGGTATGCGGGATTGACAGGGACAGGAAGTTCACTGGGGTTGATGGCTGCTAGCCTAGCTTTATGTTTACTGAGAGACCTTGTCTCAAGGGAGTAAGATTAGGGATAGAACAGGACCCTGACATTGCTCCTCTGATCTCTCTGTGCAAGGATGAACTTGTCCGCACATATGCACACGTTTACACCACACACACACACACACACACACACACACACACACACACACACACACACACGTGCTGTGTTCACACATGAACACAGACACACGGCATCACAGTGCATTGCCCTGATTGCTCGCTCCGCCATTTCAGTCTTCTCCCACGCAGCTGCCTACGTTGAGGTGATCTTCCGCGTGCAGAATCCGTCTTCATACTGTTTATCCTCCTACCTTTGTCCAGAAGTCCTAATTTCAGCATCAACCTCTGGATACTAGAAGCATCCCCATCATTCATAACTCTACCCTATTCCTGGGAACTCTTAAAGGTGAACAAACAAGGAAGGACTTACATAAGGAAAAACTTAGTTTAGGTTATAGTTTTGATGTTCAAAAGAAATGTGACCGATGATGGACTGTCTTTCAAGACAGGTCCATCATTCACAAAGATCTGTGGCATGCTTGTCACATGACAATCACTGAGCTTGGCATGCTGACATAAATCAGAAAAGACAGTCAACGTTCCTGTTCCCATGGAGTTTAACTGGTAGACAAGAAGTGCACATAATAAAGAAAACACATGGTGAGTGTGTAGAGTAGATGATTTGTGCTTTGGGATGAGCAGAGCTGTGTACAGGTCACCAGTGAAGAGCCAGAGGGGAGCATAGCTCTATGGAATAGTGCTGTCAGAGTACTCATTGGAAACGGGAAACATCACTGAAGACTTCTCAGAGGCAGAAGAATTAGCTGTGTGAGTGTGGGTTTGGGGAGAACATCCCATGAAAGAGTAACTAGCAGGAAGATTTTTGGCAAATTCAAAGAGAACAATGCTAGAGTGGGCAAGAGGTGGCATTATGGGCAAGAAGGCCACAGAAAATCGCCGGTGAGCCTTATAGGATATTTAAGAGCATTGCAAGCATGTTTGCTTTCACTCTGACTAAAGGGGGACCCGTTTGAGGGCTCGCCTTTCAGCTATCTAAGTAGATATGTCAAACTGGCAATTAAGTATCAGTTGTCTGCAGAGGGGCCAGGGGTAGAAATGGAATGTGGGAAGTACTCAGCGTGTAAAACATGGGTTAAGTCATGACACATGATGGGGTTTTAGGAGCGTTGACTGAAGATAAAGTAGGTAAAAGAAGAGAGCTAAGGGCTTCACCCTGGGTCAATCTGCACGGAAGGAATGAGGTGATCCATAGTGACATTCCCAGGGGGTGGGGCATCTGCATGCGGAAAGAGATGAGTCGATAGACAATAGACTTCTATTTCATGCAAGTTATACTAGAAGTGTATTTCCAAAATGTGGATGCCACTCAAGCCCGTGCTGTTAAATGTTTAGCCATCAACTTCGCAAGGAAATTAGTAAATCTTGTGTTTGCCAATTTCCCTGGTGTAAATACTCCATCATGGCCAATTTTGAACTGAAATATGGAATCTATATTCACTTAGTAGTAGCTGGAAATACAGCAGTCATTGCAAAATTTTTGTAAAATATTTTGGGGATTCTTTTCAAGGGTGGCACGATTGAAACCATGGGGAAAGACATGAAACTAAAACTAAGGTATTAAACGGCAGAACAGTTCTCAAGCATTTCTAGGCACATTTTGTTACTATGGTCAAGTATTTGTTTCCGTCCTTCTGTCTTTTCCTGAGATATGAGAGTAAGTAGGATCACGGATAATTTTCTTTACATTCTTTTACAGAATGGGCTAAATGAGTAAGTAATTCATAAACATATTCAAGGATTTCAGTTTGACCTTGAACTTCATTAAAAACAATTCACTCCCTCTCAGCTTCCCTTAAAATAAAGTATCATCTTGTTCACATAACCAACTTGTTGTGATGATTAGTTTTGGTTATCACCTTGACAGAACCGAGAATAATCTAGAAGACAGACCCCCAGCTGTGTCCGGGATTGGTCCTCTAGATTCTGTTGACTGAGGTTGGGAAGCCCACTGCGAATGCAGGTGGCAGCAGCCCAGTGGCTGAGATCCTATCCCGATAAAGACGGAGAGGTGGTCTGAGCACTGTCCTCATCTCTTTATCCTCACTCAAGGTTGATACGGTGTGATCCGCTAAGCTCTTGTTTCCACGTCTTCTCTGTCTTGATGGGATGAAAGTGTGAGCCAAAGCCAAGCCTTCAGCTGCTCTTGTCAGGTATTTTGTTACTGTGTCCAGAGAATAAATGGATGCACATGCTGTTTGATCTTATAGATGGCCAGAGTGGCTTCTCAGGCGTGTTTAATTCTGCTTACTTTTTGATTCAGCCGTCATCTGGCAGAAGTCTGAAAGACAGTGACACTGGTCGATACTGTTGAAAACTTCATTTATCACTGGTATACTTAGATGAGCTGCTTTTTCGATAACTTCAATGATGAACAGTAGAAAAAAGAATATATTTTTTTGTTTGTTTGTTTTTCGTTAGTTTGATTTGAGGTTTACTGTTGTTTTGTCATCGTTGAGACAGGTCTTAATCTACAGCCCAAGGTGGCCTGATGCTTGCTAGATGGTCAGACTTGGCTTTGAACTCATGGACACTCTTTTGTATCTGCCTCCAGAGTGCTCAGTATCACACCTGAAGAGTCTATTTTCAAGTATTAATTCTTAAATCTCTACAAGCAATCCATGTTATAGCAACCACACATAGGGTATAACATTCAGAATGACATAATTTTTAATAAACTCTACTTAACTATGAGGCACCACATATACTTGAAAATAATATTTTTTAAAATTTTATAGGACAGCCTCACTATCTTCACAAATGTATTTTTTAAATCAAACTAAGAATTTTATGGTTATTTTTAATATCACTTGAAGATATGTAAACACTGTTAGTGGATTTGCTTGGGGTAAAATTAAATTTGGATTCCACCCACGGTATCTGCTGGATGGTGTGAAGAAGCCCATAAAAATTCTGAAAAAAAAAATTCTGCCCGAACCCTACCCACATGCTCCTTGAGTCAATGCTGTCAGGATAGCTGGCTGCTCCTCCTAGCCCTCAGCTTAGGGCAATGTATTCTCCAAGGCTGCCATTGATTGACTAACGGGCTGCAATCAAGTGCTCACTCTGAACACCAGACGGGCTCCAAATTCAAGGATGCTCTGCTCTCGAGGTGTCAGAATTATGACTTGAGAAAAGCTATTACATTTTCCCCTATGTAAAAATCAGGTTGGAGCCAGCGAGCCTCTTTGAGGAGGCATAGCTCCAGCCCAGTGTTGGGGGACCTTGTGTAATCTCCCCTAGGGCCCATATATGAAATGAGGACAATACGGAGACTTATGCGTCCACATAATTGATCCACTTTCATCCACATAAAGGGAAGAAAAAGTCTCAGGTTATTAACAGTTCGCTGCTTTTACTGCTCCCACCTACCGCCCACTTATCGCTTTCAGATTTCCCCTAATTGAATTACCAGGAGCACACCAGGTGACCTTAGTTGTCCAAGAGCTATTTATCACATTTGTTTTAAATGAATTACATTTTTTAAAAAAAGAAAATATTCACTTCATCCACTCTCCTTCTTGTGGTAATTATATCCTCCGTGCTCTAATGTTCTTTGTGACTTTTATTTTCAAGAAACAACTATTAACTTTCACATAGTCGGTGACCTTGTTTGGATGACTCTGTCCTATCTGATGACCTTGAAGCAAAAAATTGTAGAAGCTTCAATTGGCAAGTTCACGAGCATCCAGTAGAGTATGAAGAGGCTAAGAGCCCTTCATTCCCCTGCGCTGGCATTTATCATGGAAAGACAGATAAAAGGAAAGGGCAAATTCCAATGACATGCATCCAATAAACTGGAGACTCTTGTCACAGTGATGGCCAATTCAGCTTGTTTCTAATCACAATGCATAATGTGCCTACATTGGTTACATTTTAACCCCCTAAATGTGGGCTCTTACACAGATCCTCCATTCCTTGCTGTGATTCTCTCAATTACCTCAGTTTCCTCTGTCACAGGCTTTTCTCTGCCGGTTGGATGACATCTTGGATATTAGTAACACATGGTTTGTACAATGGCGTCTGATGACTAACCAGAGATGGGAAAATTCAGAAAGGCCTCTCAGCTCCAAATAGATTATTACACAACTCTCGGTTGTTTATGAACTGATTTCCATCGAGGGAGTCCACCACTGAGCAATTTGTATGACATTTCTTCCCACTCTATGATAATAGATGAGTTCAAAATTACCTTGCCTGGATCTAACTATAAATTTGTATTCAAGATCAAGCTCTGGTCCCCATTTTATTTGTCAATGGAAATGGGATGATTTAATATGGGCCACATCACTGCCAGCGGAGTCCATATCCTGTAGTTGTCTCCATTAAATAAGGCTGGAGAAATTCTAAAAACCGCGGTGTGTATAATGAAGTTTAGAGCACACAGATCTTTCTGCCTGTTCCAGTCCTCACATCTAGATATCACATCTCACTTGAGCACAACAGAAGTTCCACAGCAACTTAGGGAGGGTACTGGACAGGAGAAACATCAGTGTGGGGCTAAAGCCCATTCCCCAGACTCACGTCCTGTCCGGCAACAGCTGTTCACAGTCTTTGAGCCCCACGGGTGACTATCTGATGTCACATAATCTTCTGGGCCCATTTTGGCTAAAAGTAGACACCATGTTCACAGTAGGATTTGCCCTTGCTTCTCTGGACACACACCCAAATAAATCAAAACCAAATTAGAGGAAAACCAAGGAAGCTGGTGGCTTTATTAAATGCTTGAGACGATGCTGAGTTTTTCATCTTTGCAATTCTAGTTCCCTAAGCTCCATGATAACATTTATTAGAAAAGCAATGAACCATGGGGTTAATCCATGTTTTGATGCCAGGAACTCTATTAAATAGTACATTGTAAACAACTTTATGTCTCTGAATTTTCACATTTTCTCTTCCAGATGACTACAGCACATGTATTAGGATTTGTTGTTAGTGTTTTTGGGTACAGAACTGATTTAGATTACACAGCAGAATATATTCTTTACCCAAAATACAATTTTATTTAAGACCATCCATCAAATGATTGCCATATATAGAACACGCTATCTCTGCAGAGAGACCCATGGAGGAAAATCCCTCCCAGGGGGGGTCCTTTTTTGAAACGTGATTGTCTATTTGCCGTATCGGCAAGCAGATGGCCAAGTCTGATGATGGTTTTCTAGAGTTCTGTGTTCCTGTACCATCTCTGATGCTAAGGCAGAGCCATGGGTTTTGGCTATCCACTATGCCATCGAACCCTGAATTGGCTGGAGCAGGTTACAAAGCTAGCCCTCACCGCATTTCCATCCCACCAACATCAGCCAGTTTCCTGATTGCCTGTGTTTTTTCCTTCACAGCCTGGGCCAATCCCCCAGTAGATCTCAGTGCCCACAAACAATAGTGGACTTTACAACCAGCCTCTAAGAAAGGAAAGATATACTGTGCTAACTCTACTTCATCGATTTCAGAGGATTAATATTCCTAAATATTATGATTCCATTTTTCTTACTGTTGCTGTTAATTGGCTATAGACATATTTTGACTTTCCTCTAGAATATACACTCCTCTGGGAGAATTAACACATGACTAAAATTCTCTGTGAAACACTACCACCAATCACTTTCTAGGAATGGGTTCTACAGCCCCACTGGCACCTAACATGGGAAGGTGTTGACAAAAGGGGGGGAGAAGAAAACCATTTTTTCTGCTTCATTATCATTTATAATATTATAACCATAACCTAACCCTCATTAGGTTGTCTTTGATAATTGATAACAATAAACAAACACCATCAAATGAGGCTTTCAGTAATCACGACTAGCATAAACAAAACAAAACAAAATTATTTACTGTGTATCAATCCATGAAGACTCTCCTCCGTAAGACAGGAGGAACACCGGCAAAGCCAAATCAACCAGAATCAACATGTTATAATTATAAAACAGCAATACTTCTGCAGTTCAAAGAGCATTTTAAAGCCTAAATCTCATTTTTAAATATTTATGTTGTTCGTCCCTTTCTACAATGCTTTTCTTTTTCATCACCAGCTCTCTAGTTGACAGGACTCAAGGCACAGTGAGAAAGCAACCATTTTTGTCAATGGGCACACACAGATAGAGGATGATCTAAATAGCAATAGAAAGAAGAAAGACTCAAAAGCAAAATATGAATGATGAGATATCAAAAATTAACTTTGAACCATCAACAATTCTTTGCATTTAGGTGCTTATTTGCAGGAATATGAATATTCTTAGGGTAGTATATGTTCAAGAAGAAGTAAGACAGTCTAATCCTAAGCTCTAAATTTCTATACAAGGAGAACATAATAGGGGGCAGGGGCTAGGTAAGTTCTGAAGGCTTTCCATAACATTGCCACACAGAGCCTTTAGCAAGACTGGGAGCCAATGCACATAAGGAAAACTGGCCTAATCATTAGCTGACATTAATACATAGAAGAAAGCAAAGAATACAACCCCTACCCAATCACATACACACTCACGTGCACACACACACACACATGCGCACTCGTGCACCAGGAATTTATATAAGTTGATCAGAAAAGTTACTAAACAGTAATAGAAAATGCAATGAGGCAGTGTTGTAGTATTATTAGTATATTAGGTATATTAATTTAAATATTCAGTTTATAACAAGAATGTGAAAAACAACAAACACATGTAGTCTGAACATAGGGAAAGTATTTCTACAAATTGACAACAAAACACCCTTGAAGACAGAGTGTTAGATCAAGTAATCATAGCACACTGCACACAGAACTAGGGAGGAATGTGGCTGTGCTCGTTCACAACATGTGCAACGTTTTAAAGCTATTTTTAGCATAATAAAAGATAATTTCTTTGGGAGAAAAGAGAGTTAATCCAGTTCGAAGACTATTCCAATAGAAAAATGAAGTATTGTTAAAAAAGCATTATCTTTTCAACTTTCAACAGTTGATAGTGCTTTGTTGTGGTGTTCACTGGAAGTACCCCTTTAGAGATTCTTATTTACCTCACCAAGGACACTTTCCTGTTAGATTCTCTAGATCTACTCTGAAGAGTCTGTTGGTGGTGGGAAATTCTGTGAAGGTGTCTATTCCGAGTCATTACTTACTGTGAGGAGAACATTGGCCGGCACTCAGAAATGCCACTGAAGCAGGGTTCTCTGGGTCGAGGTTGGATGTCTGCCTTGATGCACACGTGAGCTCTTAAAATCTAAACACATCTTAAGAAATTTTAAATTGTAATGTAATTGCGCCAGTTCCCCTATTCCCTTTCCTCCTCCCATCCTCTCACACGCACCCTTTCGCTCTTTCTCCAAAAACGGTAGAGCAGAGAAATTATGGAGATGAAAAGTATGATAATTAAATTAAAAATTCCCACAAGACTCGGCTAAAGACTTGAGCAATCAGAAGTAAAAGTGGTAAGATGTGTCAAAGTTCTTTAGCTGGATGATTCATACAAAACGATTCAAAGGAAAATCAACAAACCATCAAGTTAGCCAACATCTGTATAACAGGAGTCCCGTGAGACAGGGGAAGCAGGAGAAAATGGACAGAAAAGATATTTGAAGACATAATGACTCAATTTGATGAAATACATTAAACCATATAGTCATAAGCTCAACAAACTTTTTGCAAAATAAATTCAAGAAGATCCATACCTAGACAAAGAATAAACAAACATTTAGAATTTAAGCCAAAGGAAATCTAAAGTGGCGAGAGATGCCAATTTACATCCAAGGGCATGCAATGCATTAGCAGCTGACTCAGCCACCTGACACTGTGGGGCCAGCGGGCAGCATGACAAAGCTGAGTGGCGGGAAGGGCCACCACACAAGAATCCTACACAACACAAGCAAATCATTCCTCGATGAAGTGGAGTTTAAACATTCCAAGATAAAAAGGGAAAATTTGAGTTTTTCTAACCTATGAGACACACCAAAAGAAGTTCTCCAAGGTGTAATGATAGGACACTAGATTGTACTTAAAAATATTCCTCAAGAAATTAGAGACATTGATGAGGCAATGACACTGGTAGATATAAAAGACAGTGTGGTGGCCTTACAGTGCCACCATAATCTATACTGGTAGACGTAATAAGTGAAGACACATCTCTGACAGCAAAATCATAGGAAGCAGAACCAAAGCCAGGCTATATAGCAGTGAGCATTTGCATTGTGTGTTGTTATAATTCCTAGCTAGATTGTCCTACATTAAAACCAATGCAAGCCTCCCAGCAACTACTAAGAAAATAATTCAAAACATATCAAAATAAGGACATTACAATTGCACAATGGAAAATATTTATTACCTGTAAAGCCCATAATAGAGAAGCCATCAATGGTTCAAAATACATAAGAAACAAATGCCAAAATGACATATGTGAACCTTACATCACTACTAATTATATTAAAGATACATATTTCAATTATACTTAGAGATTGGAAAAAAATTACTTTTATTTTTATACAAATACATGCTGCTCCAGAATACATTTCAAAGAAACATGCATTTTTTTTGAAGTATTGGGATGTAAAAAAGATATGTCAAGCACAGGACAGTTCTCCAGTACAGGACATGGATTGAGCCATTTTAAGCCTCAATAATTTATTTTTCTCTCTGCTTTTATTTATTTATTGGTTGATTGATTGATTGATTTTGCATTTTGTGTTTTCCTTCTGTCTTCCTTTTAGATGCAGACCAGAGGCTATGTGTGTTTTGTCTGGTAATTCAGGCTTTCCCACTCTTTCTTACAGCTCTGCTCCCTTCCCCGTGACTGGTACCCATCATGCAGCTGACCTCCTTGCCTAACTCAAATAACGTGGCTCATTTCTCTAAGCTACCATTAGAATATATAATAACATTTTCTCTGGAGCTGACATTCTGTGACTCATGATTTTTGTATTTTTGTTTATGTGCCTTATAATCATAACTATTAATAATTATGTTGAAATGGAAATATTGGGGTATCCCTTAGAACATAGGGTTCCTTCTCTTGAAGCTATGAAACATGACAGCCAAGAAGAGCCACCTCAACCCAGTGACTTTCAGGCTCATGCCTTAATAATTTTAAAGGTAAGGTGTATTACTCAAATGAGACCTGTTAAAAATAAATTGCAAGAAATTCTTCAAACTCATTTCTGCAACATATTTTTAAATTCTCAAAAGAGTAAGAAGAAACTTCAGTAGCCATGGTTGCACGCCTTGCCTAAGGCTAAACAAGAAACAGATAACCTTCGCGTCCTTATGTTGAATCCTCGATTTAATGTTGTCCCACCACAGAGGTATTTCCATCCTAGAAAACAGGATGAGTCCCTAGTGTAGTTCAAATTCTTAGGATCTTATTCTCTCTGAAAATTTTGATAGGGTGCAGTTGTGTATAGGTGATATATATCTGACTGAAATATATTGGATGGATGGATGGATGGATGGATGGATGGATGGATGGATAGATAGATAGATAGATAGCAGACTTCAAGACTCTCTTTACTGACTGCTTATATCTAGATTCTCTCTCTGTCTCTCACAGACACACACACACACACACACACACACATACACACACACACGCACACACACATGCACACACACACACACACACACACACACACAGCACACACACACATGCACACACACACACACACACACACACACACACACGCACACACACACACGCACACACACACGCACACACACACACGCACACACACACGAGTTAAAGCTGTCACCCAGGACACAACAGTGCTGCAGCTGACTCTCCTTCAACAATCCTAAGAGACCAGCCTCTCAACCGCTGGAAGGTCTCAGTGTCAACACATTACAAGATATTTTTCTCAGGCACCATGGAAACACCATGCAGAGACAGAACAACACAAGATTTCAAATCAGGCTTTAAACAAACCCAGAGACTCTGCTACAAGGCCCTGCCATTTGGGGGGACAGGGAGGATGTATTATTGCTTGTTTACATGTTTATTCTGCTTTCTCTCAGAAGCTATCCTGTCCATAAATGCAGGGTTCTTCTGTTTTTATTCACCATTGAATATGCAACATATTGCCAATATCAGGTACTTGGGTACTATCTAATACATTTTTGGTAAACTCATGACTATGTGACTTCTGAGGTTTTGATCTTAATCACTATGCATCACCTGCCTTGCCACCCACCCTTGCCTTAATCCTGATATTAGTCAGTGATACGCATCCCCTGCTGGAAGCAGGCATGACATTCTCCCAGTGATTTCACAGAGCCTGCTTTAGAAATCAATAATCCCGCTCTCCCTTTCCAAAAGAGGAAAACTGAAGATAAGGCAGGTAAAATGACTTCTCCGTGTCTCCATGTTAATCTGTGCCCAGCACTCACACGACGTCTCCCCATCAACTGCATTGTTTTGACAGAAAGGAAGACATCAGCAGCCACACAGCGTGGGGCACAGGGTGTCAAGAGCGTCACAGATGCTCCATATCCTGGCCACTTGTCCGTGTTTGCTACCAATGCTGCTTGTCCTACCAATGTGATAAGGTAAATATTTTTCCTATCTGGCATATGAGCAGTCCCATCTGGGCCTCCATCCAACTGAAAAAGTTCAAATTAGCACAGGGTTATACGAGGCTGCAATAACTATAATAATAACCTTTGAATTTACCAAACACTAGCGAATGTCTTAGTCCGCAAATAGCGTAACATCCTGGAATTTTTTTCTTCTAATTTGTGGAAGGCAACCAAGAAAGGCATTTTCTTTAATTTTTAGTTTATTTGCCCATAACCAATAGAGTTGCAAAATCCACCCCCTCTCCTTTCTTAAATCCCTCAGGTGTCCAGACATGATGTTTAAATTTAATTCCCTAAAGCAGAATGTCTTTATCTTCAAACAGCAGAAGGTAAAAGACCAGACATCTTCAAATACACATAAGCTCATAGCTAGCTTCTCCTGAACTCCTGCCCTCGCAAGCTCATTTGGAACACAATTTTCCAAATGCCACCGCTTTCTGGGATTGGAGGAGAGACGTTTCATTTCATTAGATTTATGTCACCTCCAGTATGCATTTCTAGCATTAGGGACTCTTGGGAAAGTGTGCCGCTCCCCGACAGGCACTGCCACGCTGTGGCTCTGGCACTCTGAAGCCCCAAAAGTAAACAAAATGATCCATGGGCCAGAAGAAGATGTAGAGGGAGAGGATGAGGGACCCAAGCCCCAGCCCCAATGGCATGCTGCTTGCTTTTTCGGTAGAGAGAGCTGAAATGTGCCAGATTGCACCCTTGCAGCCAAAACCATCTCTCATTCTGTACAGGCAACTTCATCCAAAGTCAGCTGGTTGGTGGTCCTGTTTGGGAGTGAGGCTTGGCAACGGGGCCACCGTGGCCTCTTATCAAGCGCATACGCACTGTGCAGTAAGTCCCGTTTCGACACAAACCAGAGCCAGTTCGCTATTATCACACAGCAGCCCGTGCTGTATGATTTCCTCCCTCTTTGAAGCGTTTTGTGTTTTGCCAGTCAGGAGCGCATTTTGCAAGTCCCTGGCAAGGACAAGTGTACTTTCTTCTTGGCTTAAACACTTTCGGAAGCCAGATCAAAGAAATGGCGCCCAGGGAAAGCTTTAGATTTCATCAAATCATCGGGGAAGTAGTGTGTGCTCATGCAGTCAAGGTTTTAAGGGGTTGTTTCTCCTTAATTAAAGAAGCAGAAACACAGACGGGGAGCTGAGCAGAACACGGGGCTGTGGATGGAGCTCACTTCCTGCTCCTTCGCCCTGCTCTGCTATGTCAGGCTGCCTTGCTACATTTCACTTTGTGTGAGTAGGACTCACGTCGTATCCTTCTGGAGGTGAGGCTGACCTGGTTTAAGGTTTAAAGGTCTCCGCTCTTCAATCCTAGACAGGACCAAGGTCATATCATATAATATTTCTGATGCAAAGCAATGGGTATAGCAATTCAGGGCCAGAATGGTCCTTTTGTTACCACATCTCCATTCTGTACTCAGATTAGTTTCACGGAGAAGATGGGGTTGTGCAGGTTGTCCCATGAGAAATGTAGATCCTATATATATATATAATTTTTTTTTTTTTTTTTTAAAGTGCTTTGACTCCAAAATCTAAGTCTAAGGACAAGTTACTGGGGGAAAGGATTTCTATTTTTGTTTCCACAGAAAATGAGAAGCTAATGTGGTTTGATCAAGCCAGACCCCCTGAAAGCACCCCAGGTGATCCAACATTCAAAACAGTTGGGATAAAGCAGCCTTGCAGACTACAGCCAGGATTTCTGCGTCTTCTTAACCTTCCCATGACAGCGCCCCCTACCAGCAGGAAGTAGTTTGGAAAGAACAACGCCTAAATTCCCAAATACTGTTTATAAATGTTTGTTTTCATTTAAGTGGGCTTGGTTATAAATGATTAATGACCACAAGCAATCATTTTAAAGGTAAAAAGGAAATTATGGTATAGATATGAATACTTTGCCTTGGAATGGATTTTTATTTATTGATACAAATTTAAGGTCAATTTTGTGATATGTATATTTCTCCTCTTGTTTAGGTACTGTGTTTATATAGCTTATTGAAAAATGCAATATATAATTTAGTGCAGATTATATATATAGTTACCTATAATAGTCAAAACTTATAGTTAGGTGGATTAGGTTTTCTAGATATACAGAGATGTATTTGAGATGAACAGCCATTCTTCAAACCTTTCAAAGACCTACAGAACATGGCATTTATAATGGTTTAGGGTTTTTCTTGACAGTGAGGCACAACTGCTCCAGGCAATACCACCTGGGTCAGAAAGGAAGATGGACACTGAAGAAACTCATTATGAAGTTTGCTTTCAATATGGCAAGACTAACCATTTGCACAAGGTACTGCTCTTCTGGACTGTTTGATTTTATGCTGTATAAACTGGACATACAGGACCCACAGAAAAGTGACTGCTGAAACAAGATGGACAGTGCTACAGGGTTCCTATTCATGAAAGAGTCTGCCAGACACACTATGGCCTATGGGCTGAAGATGGAACATTACAGAAGAACTTCGGGTGACTGACCAGGCAATGAGTTGTTTCTGTCATTTCTAGAGTTTATATATTATCCTTCTGTGGTCTTTGAAGGAGTTGAAGACAGATAGTTATGGTTATAGTTTTCCTTAGTTAGGATTAAAGATAAGTTACATATAGGACTTTAGACTCACAAAGATAGGATGGATGATATTTTCTTTAAGTCTTACTAAATGTTAATGGACTAAACATTGTTAACTGTGATTCTTATTTGATAACTGTTGTATAGTATATTTTGCTATGTTAAGGTTAAAACCCTTCTTTTATTTTAGACAGAAAAGAGGAGATGATGGGAGGTGTTATTCTGTAAATATGTTTCTCATACTGTTAATGAATAAAGCACTGGGAGCCAATGGGAAAGCAAGATAGGCAGGACTAGGAGACAAGGAGGAAAGAGGAAGTAGGAAGGAAGAGTCAACATGGAGAGCCTGGAGAGGTAGGATGCCAGCCAGTGCCGCTCTGGCTGGTAAGATGAGCCACGTGGAAATACTTAGAATAGTAGAAATGGGTTAATCATTAAGACAGAACTAGGCGATAAACAATGATAGTAACTGGCCAACAAGATTGTATCATATACAGAGTCTTTGCATGTTTTTGAGGGCTGGTGTGGCAGCGGGACCAGACCAGCAGCAGTGGGGGGGGGGGTAGGGGAGGGAAACCTGTTTGTACCACTAGCTAGCCAGCTCTGGGTACATTTGTGTGAGATGTTATTGAAAGTCCTGTGAACCATGTTCAGAGTGCTGTAGAGAACACAGGAGAAAGGCATTCAGCCCTGGTGGTGTCTATGGAAAGGCTGATGGAGAACAGAATCTTAGCAAACAAATGGATAATAACTGAATGATTACTGGGGTATGGGGAGGTTCCAGGCAGGGTAGTGGTCCAAATGAAGGAAGGAGACCATGAATTAGCAAGGACAAGAAGGACTTCCAAGCACTCTGTCCTGCAAGTTTCAAGGGACATTCTGAGAACAATAGATTCTTAAACTGGAAAGGTCCATGATATCTGAGCAAGTAAAAAAAAATAATAATGATCTGTTTTCATAAAGTAAGCACTGGAAAGTTTTAGCCCCAAGGGAATCTCATTCATCATTCCTTTTTAATTAGCTTAAATTGGGAACATAATAAAAGCATTGGTTTTCTATGTGCAAACTAGTGACAAAATCCTTCAGGCAGAGGCCATACAGGCCCACAGCAAAGCATTGTTGGGGCCAAGGGAAAGGTGTTCCAAGAAACACCGACTAGACTACTACAGAAGGGCATCCCATGTGGCCAGAGGAGGGAAATGAGGTCCCAATAGTCTCTGGGCTCTGAGCTATGTGAGCCTGAAACTAAGTAGGAATCAGAACTATGATGAAATTATATGACCCATGATTTTACAGACATGGAGATAATCTTTGAAAGTCAATGAAATTTTCCACAAGAACTTGCTATAGACAAGGGCCATCACAGCTGAGAAGCCTCTGAGTAGAAACACCAGTGGATGTTTACCCACTACCTTTAAAGATGAAAAGATTTATCTCAGAAATGTTTATGAGCTGTTTGTGAGTTACAGGGCTGAAGGAGCTAGGGCCTTATTAGGCACTTAGTATTTTCATAGAAAACAGAAATACTTCATACCACACCACTGTAGAGTGGAAACAAATGTAATGTTTAAACATTTTGGTAAAAAGAAAGTTTAAAGACATTCACTAAACAAAGCCGTAGGGAGATTAAGTGTTCCAGAAGAGAGTAGGTGAGTGAGACTTAAGTTGTCTGTATCTCTAGGACTGTAAGTGTCCTGGCAGATTCAACAGTACACAAGGAGACACATTAGTCCTCCCCTTGACTATTAGACTATCTAGGCACCCAAGGAAATCTAATTCTCTCCAAGAGTGGTCCACTAGGGAAGGAAAACCCTGGTACCTGAGGCATGTTTGAGATGGAGTGTAACTTCTTTCATGGGAGAAGTTTCACACAGTGCAGAACATGCTAGAAATAGGAGCTGAGATAAGGAAGATCATGGGCAAGTTAATGATGGGCAGGACCATACCCTGCCCAGAACGGCTTAGTTTGGCTGCTTACCCTCAACTTAGTACTAAAGTTCCTTTCTGTACCACGAACACAGACTTGGGTGTGTCTTTTTTTATCTTTTCAAATATGGTTACATTAAATAAATCTCCTTTCTCTGCTTTACAAGAATCAATTATGTCTTTAATTGGCCTGCTAAAGATAAAAGGCCAAGCCTAACCTAACACAGCTACCAGAACCCAGGCTCTGACCTGACATTTCCAGAAATACTACCTTTTGATGTGATAAGGCAAGGATCACTTGTTGGACAGTAATTTAAACTTCAAAGGAGCCCAAATCTCTACTTTATAAATCCTTACTTAGCATTGATGACATAAAACAAGTGATTCCTTTGTCTTTCTGGTAGCTTTGTCCATGGGTCTTTCCTTTGCATATCACCAGTGAACGATGGTCCAAGTGCTGAGGTTAAAATGAATACAACAACATCGCCCTTCATCACAGATAGGACTTATGGGAGGCAGTGGAATGACTGCAAGAAATCAGCACAGGCTAGAACTTTGTAAAGAAGAAAATCTCACTTCTTATAGTTGCGGTCTTACTTTTGTTTCTATTTTTGTGATAGAGACACGACCTACGGCAACTTGGGTAGTAAAGGCTTATTTGGATTAAAACTCCTAGTTTATTATTAGGGGGTGCTGAAGTAGGTATTCAGGGCAGGGACCTCGAGGCAATAATCGAAGCAGAGACTATAGAGGGATAATTCTTACTGGCTCACTCCATGGCTTGATAAATTTGCCTCCTTGTATATCTCAGGGCCACTGCCCAGTGGTGATACATCACTCAGTGGCCGAACCCTTCCATGCCAATCATTAGTTTAAAAAACATGTTTCAAGGCCTTGACAACAGGTTAATCTGATGAGATCATTTTCTGGATTGGTGTTCTCTCTTCTCAGATCACTCTAGCTTGTATCAAGTCAACAAGAAGACTATCCAACATGTTTTTAGGGGCTTGAAAACCAAAATCATGTACCAGTGCAATGGGTCATGTCTTCTAGAGTCTCAGCTTCTAAGGGCTGTAATCACTTCCATGAGGACCATCTCTCCTTTATGCAATGATCTCTCAAAAACCCTGTGCTTCTTACCGTTCTCATCACCATGGTAAAGTATCAGGAAGCGAACAAGAGAGAGAGGAAAGGTTTGCTTTGCCCTCCGGCTTGAGGGATGCAGTCCGCGGCGATGGGAAGGCATGGTGAGGAACAGCTTTGTGGCAGTCGCTTCTTCATGTCACCGTGGGCCAGGAGAGAGATGAGCAGGAAACAGTACTGAGCAATAAATCCTCAGGGCTGCACCTGGTTCTGTCTCCTAAAGCCTCCAGAGCTTCCTAGGACAGTGTCACCAGCTAGGGACAAAGTGTCCAGTGTATGAAACTGTTGGGAACATTTTGCACCTAAACCAAGACACATTCAAACTCTAAAAGCCACGATAATGAGGATTAGACTCACACACCTTCGCCATTCTACCCGCTTCTGCTGCATGTGCATACCTCAGTGGGCATCAAGAGGCGACAGCTAAAACAACTCGAGGTCTGAGAAGCAACGCCTTTATACACGGCACCCAGAGCTAAGTCCAGAGTAGAGCCTTGGCTCGGGGTCCTCGTGTTCGTTGAAGTGACAATTGTTTAATTGTCCACTTTAAAGTGTTTCTAGAGTCACAACTCTCTAGTTCCTTTGGAGCATGCTGCATTCATTCAACAGACACAGGACAAAAACACCAGTTCCTAAAACCAACCTTGTGTGACTAAGAATTTTATTCCTAAGCAAAGAGAACTGTGTGCTGTTTGTTCCCGACCCAAGCTGAGATTTGTTTTGCTTTCTGTAGAGGTTTCTTCATCTCTACCTTCCCCTGTCGCGTTGGTACACAGCCTTCTCTTTATATTCCTGTCTCCCCGTGTGGAAGTCTGAGGAACTCCAGTCCCCACTGATGAGCACACCCATGCTGGCTGATTCACGGGGTGAGGCTGGAATCTGCTTCTCTGTATTTTGACTCACTGCAGGGAAGAGGCGTACTGCCAGCTCTCTGCTTGCAGGGTTAGAAGAGAGACGGGGAAGCAAGATGAAAGGGTAGAAAAGGAACTAGGAGAGGTTCTGGTTGTAAGAATGGCTCAAAGCCTGCTGATGGGAGAGACACAAGCAAATACCTGGCTGATTTCACTGTAAGCATGGGAATCGCATGTGTGAGCTCTCATCTTGTCTTTTCTACTGATGTCTTGCCCGATGTATTGAGATGATGTACCACACAGGCAGAGGCAGTGCCTTCCATAGTCCTCAGCATAGTGTGCAGCCTGCACTATCAAAGTGCCACCATCAGCACTGAGGATAAAAAGAAGCAATGTTGCATAAGAAATAGACTTTATTTCCCTACGGAAGCTGCTCAGGGCCAGAATCCAGCTGATACTACACACTGTTCTCAGAGCTCACCAGACAATCAATGAACAGCAAAACCCATGACCGTCTCCCTTCACCAAAGCATAGACTTCAGCCTTAGATGGGGGATTAAATCCCTTTTGTTCTAAGGTCTGTGCTTGCAACTGCCTTGCAAAGAAATATCAAAAGTTTGAACTGTAAACAGAAAGCCATACCTTTGATATTCAGAAGTTAAATTATACTATTACTCCAGGTCTCAGCAAACCCACTTTCTATAAATTGATATTTTAAAGTAGGTAATTCATATGGAACAAACAATGGCTTCTTGTGGTCTGCAGTTTGAGAAGCCCTAACCCCATTTAGAGTGTGGTAAGATCCATGCTTGCTTGTTGAAAGGAGAAGGGGGCAGAGGAGACACAGAGTGCTGAATTCACTCTCTCAGTATCACTTATTATGCACTGATCTCGTACAAATGACACCGGTTTGATGACCAAATCATTCCCTAAAGGTGCCACCCCTGCATTCTGTTTTTGAAGATGAAGCTTCATCAAGAGTTTTGAAGGGAACACACATGTTCAAACCACAGCAGTTATAATCGACAGAGCAGCTCACTCACAGATTTATTCTGGACTCAACTGAAATGAACTCTGCTTTGCATGGAGTTTTAAATATGTGAGCATTAAGTGTCAGAGTGTCAGGCCCCTTTCCACCTCCGGTGACATCCTGCATCCTTATTTTTTAAGCGAAGATTTCACAAACTTCAGTGCATTGGATCTAGCACCCTTTCATCTACGGAAATGCTTAAGGAATATATAACATACTCACCAAAGCGAAATGAGATTAATTGTGGCTTGGGAGATTCTGACACATTATCTGGAAATGTCTTGAGTGATAATTAAGAAATATAATATGGCCCAATTTTACTGGCGGTAATTTTATTGGGAGAAGTTTGCATGCACCATGCCTCAGATAACGGGAGGCACCTCTGAGATGCTACAGACTGAGGCTGAAGTAAGCTCTAAGTATAACGGATTCGTCATGGGGATTGGATGAGAAAACAAGAAAAATGAAATAAGTATCCCTTCCTCCACAGTAATTGTATTGTTCACCATTAAAACTTTCTTTCTTTCCCCCTCATTAAAACTTAAGACTATTGGACACAGTGTCTTCTGCTGTTCCTTACAGGAAAAAAAAACAAAAAACTATAGCATTTATGGGTGATTTTTCACAATAAAGCCTTTATTAATCCTCCGCTCTTTGATCTGAGTAGGGTACTCATGTTAGATACAGGGGAGTGTTGGTAGACATTACCCGCTGCAATGGGGAGGAAAAGACCACTACCCGTTCTAGGATAAAGGCACTCTGAGTGCCTTATTTTTTAACTTTTTGTCTATTTTCAACCCTGCCATTGAGACTAAAGGAGCTCCACTGAAACATCAACATTTACCTAGCTCACCCAATGGCCACCTGGAACCATAGACCGGGTCCTCACAGCAACAGCCCACCTCACAAGTGAACATCTCTGTCTTTAGTTTACTTTTAGAAGTTTAAAAACATCCATTTCTAAGTACAATGCTGAATTGAATTGTATGTCTTAAAAATTTCACACTGCTTTTCCTTCCTGTCTCTATTCTGACTGCCATTATAAAAACAACAAAATCTCCGAGGAGACTCCTGTTTTCTGAAAATCTCAATTTTCTCAATAATTTTCTTTTAATACTATGCAAAGTAGGGAATGTGATTAACCCTGAAAGCACGTATATTTCAAATTGGTCAGGGAATAAGGAATTCGAATTGAAGTAAAGCCCCAGAGTCAACGCCCAGGGGAGGTAAGCTAATACCAAAGTCCCAGGTGTCCCAAAGTTACTCATCAATTCTGTGGCATTGACTGACTCTTCTTGGATCGCGTTTGAGGGTACATGAGGTGAGAGATGAGGACACAGTCTGCTCACAGAGAGAAACTTCTTGCAGCCCTACATAAAGTACAAGAGTTAAGTATAAACAATCCTTGGCCTCGGAAGAGCCAAGGAACGTACCGTTACGAGTGAAGGAGAACTAGAAACTATAAATTTATCCCTATGAGAATTAAGGAATTAAGGCCTTGGTGACCCACATTCATACTTGTACTGTGAAGTCATCCTTCCAGTACAAAGTCTCTAGCATAGAAAATAATTAAATATGCATTTGATGTTCCTGGAAATCTGAGAGAGAGAGAGAGAGAGAGAGAGAGAGAGAGAGAGAGAGAGAG